>OZ020284.1:1717059-1965668 GCA_963971205.1 Aethes cnicana
ATCGCGTTTTATGAGTTGGAAAATCATTGAACGAAATAGGTAAGTAAGTACCTATACAAGTATTTTGTTGTTTATAATGATCAGATATAAAAAATGTAATGAGCGGTGACATGTCAGAAGACTGCTAGAAGAAATAAATCATACCTATCTCTTATAAGTATTTTATTCATTTATGTAAGAAATAAAAATAGCTATATTTACTTATAATAAGAAGTAGGTAGAGATCTTCTACTATCTAAAGTCCCACGCCTTCACATCTCAAAACGCTTCAATTTTTTTATTATTATTTAAAAAGCACCACCAACACTCTCAACGCATAGTTGATGGCTGTCTCAGCACATGTGTTGAGAGTGTTGGTGGTGCTTTTTAAATATATTGAAGCGTCTTGAAACGTGATGGCGCGGGACTTTAGATAGTGAAGATCTCTACCTGGCCTGGGCGATCGAGCTCTGCTTAGGACATTTTATCTCTTATATAGTACCTATAGATAGTAGGTATATATAAAATTCTCGTGCCACAGTGTTTGTAACCAAACTCCTCCGAAAGGGCTCGACCGATTCTTATGAAATTTGGTGTGTATGTTCAGTAGGGCTGAGAATAGGACGTAAGCTATTTTTCAACCCACCCAAAAAGAAAACTATGCCGGTACGAAGTCCGCTGGGTCAGCTAGTTAGTCTATAAAAATTGATTTTTGCTGTAGGTAAAAAACAAAAAACAAAAATAAATTGACCAGATCGTAGACCACTCGAGCGTAGAAAACCCGCACTGTCTACACGCTCGCTGTAACAGTTATGCTGACGAGTACATATAATCTAGTACTACAGTCTATTTGCGTCCCACTGCTGGGCACAGGCCTCCCCTCATTATGAGAGGGTTTGGTCTATAATAGTCCCCACGCGGGCCCAGTGCGGATTGGGGACTTCACACACATCTTTGCATTACTTCGCAGATGCGTGCAGGTTTCCTCATGATGTTTTCCGTCGCCGAAAAGCTCATAGTAAATTCAAATTGAATTTCGCACGTAAGTAAACTTAGAGGTGCGAGCCGGAATCGAACCCCCGACCCTCGGCATGAGAGGCGGTGGCTCGAACCACTAGGCCACACCACGGCTTTTAGAACATATAAGCTGTGAAATTACCATGAAATTACCGATCATATGCGTATGCGTAATAATAATAGTAGGTATCCAGATTATACAATTTGTGATTTGAAAAGTGGCATTTTACAAAATTAAATTGTTTTGGGTCCTGATAATGTTTAGAATCTACGGTACGTAGCTAGTATCTAAACTTTAGATACTAGCTACGTACCTATTTTATCAATGTCAGTTATACATATAAATCGTAGGTAGGTACAAGCGAAATAAACTAATGATTTATTATTATTTACCTACTACGAGTACATTTAGATTTACACATTGATGTTTCGACCGGCGTGCAAAACGGAACTCAATTAGGAATAAAAAAAAAAAAAAAGAGACATTGACATATTGTTGTGGTTATGTGTACCTACGTAATGTAATGTAATGTCCCGCATTTGCCCGCAAATGCTACGTGCTATTTTCATCAATGCCTCAGTTATTAGGTATATTCTTTGGTGTTCTTTGGCCTGAATCCGCGCGCCTTCTAAGTTGTGTTTTGCTATACCGTGATGATGGTGATGGTATTGATGGTGGTGGTGATGATGATGATGGAGATGGTGATGTGATGATGATGGAGGTGGTGGTGATGATGATGATGATGATGATGGTGGTGGTGGTGGTGGTGATGATGATGGAGATGGTGATGTGATGATGATGGAGGTGGTGGTGATGATGATGATGATGATGGTGGTGGTGGTGGTGGTGATGATGATGGAGATGGTGATGTGATGATGATGGAGGTGGTGGTGATGATGATGATGATGATGATGATGATGATGGTGGTGGTGGTGGTGGTGATGATGATGGAGATGGTGATGTGATGATGATGGAGGTGGTGGTGATGATGATGATGATGATGATGGTGGTGATGGTGGTGGTGATGATGATGGAGATGGTGATGTGATGATGATGGAGGTGGTGGTGATGATGATGATGATGATGGTGGTGGTGGTGGTGGTGATGATGATGATGGTGGTGGTGGTGGTGGTGATGATGATGGTGACGACGACGAGTAGTATTTCCTCACAGTTTGAGAAAAGCATTGTACCTATAGACCTCGGCCGCAACGCCCGCAACTGCATTGCCAGACTCGTACCTACTAAGAAGGCGTCCGGCAATGCGCTCCTTAGCGGCGTCTGCAATAATGTACTATTTGTACTTTTTACCGGGAAAAGTCTACAGCTAAAAAAAAGAAATATAACTTTTCTCAAACATGCTCGGAAATGTTCATGTTACTTTCAAAAAAAGAAGACGCGAGGCTGTCCATTGCCGGCCTTGGCCAGCAAAAACATTATTGTCGTGTGTGTGTTTTTTTTAATTCGCTTGCTATTTGAGACACCTCTGTAGAGAAACTGACAAATCCATGGAGGTAATAAGTACAACTTCCATGGCCAAATCATCCACGATCATGGAAGTAGTAAATACTGATGTGGGGTAAGTGCGCCTAAATTTATTTCGCACCTATGCCTTGTAAACAGCCAACTACTAGTTGAGTAATATTTATAGGTTTCGACATATTTTTGTTAGGCGTACTTACCCCATCCTGGCGCACTTGCCCCGAAACTGACAAATCCATGGAGGTAATAAGTACAACTTCCATGGCCAAATCATCCACGATCATGAAAGTAGTAAACACTGATGTGCGGTAAGTGCGTCTAAATTTATTTCGCCCCTATGCCTTGTAAACAGCCAACTACTAGTTGAGTAATATTTATAGGTTTCGATATATTTATGTTAGGCGCACTTACCCCATCCTGGCGCACTTGCCCCGACTGACCTTACGTATTTCCTCGCTGTTTGAGAAAAGCATTATATATACCTCAGCCGCAATTGCGATTGCCGGACTCGTAATAATAGAAGGCTTCGCTTCGCTCAGCCTTCTAACTAACTCGTCCGGCAATACGCTACTTGGCGGCCTCTGCAATAATGTACTATTGCATGGGAATTGCCTTCGGGTGAATGAGGGAACTCCTCGAAATTTGCTAGCACGACGTTTTGGTGTCAATTTCGAAGACTTCAGAGTTACATAAGTACTTCTATGGTATAGTTAGGAAACTAGCCGAAAAAAAAAAAAAAAAAAAAAAACCGCCTTCAAACTCCGACAGACTGCGAAGTCGGTGTCAAGTGAACCGACCCAAAGAAATGATTATCATATAGTGAACTTGACATTGACATCGCAGTCTGTCGGAGTTCGAAGGCGGTTTTTTTTTTATTTTTTATTTTTTATAAATCTGATAATCCTAAATACCGTTGCAGAAATCTAAGCTAGGTTTTGTTGTGAAACCAATACCTACTGCTAATTAGAACCAACCTTGTCATTGTGTACAATTGTGATATATGTAGGTAGGGTCATTTCGCCCTTTCGCGTCCACCCCCCAGTTCGCGTCCATTTGACCGATCTCCTTGTAAAAAAACTTCATAATAAGTATACTAACAGACTAATTATCTCAAAATATTTTCTATTAATACCTCGATGTACAAGAGGCATACAAAAATAGACAAAAGGTACGTGCGCACAACCCTTCCTATTTAGAAAAAAACAATTAGTCTCAGTTTTACGAGAAATGAGTGCCAGCGTTCCAAATGTTAGCAAAAAAATAGTAAGCAGTAGCGTGTGTCACGGTAAGTTTTTCATTGTTTTATTTAAAATTGTTGATTTATAGTTGTTGCTAGACCTAAATAATGAGCCCTAAAATAGATTACTGATAAATTTGTTTGTTTTTTTTTTTTGGTGGACGCGAATTACTACACCAAATTTATAATCTCTCCTATTTGCGTCCACAATGGACGCGAACTACTCTATCTGTCTTTTAGTTTAATGTTGTTTTTTCAACCGACGAAAAAAAAAGGAGGAAGTTCTCAATTCGACGCGTATATATATATTTTTTTTATGTATGACCACGCATATCTCCGTCAATTGTGAACCGATTTCGATGATTCTTTTTTAATTTTTAATAATTTGGTTCAGTTCTGATGATGGGATCCATGACAAAACGAGGGAACTCCTCGAAATTTGTTAGCACGTGTATGATTTTGGCATCAATTTCAAAGACTTACGTCCCATCGTACACATCTTTGGAAACTATAGCCGAAAAAAAAATAAAAAAATAGAACCGACTTCAAACTCCGACAGCCTGTGAAGTCGGTGTCAAGTAAACCGCCCCAAAGCTATGACTATCTTATAGTGAACTTGACACCAACTTCACAGGCTGTCGGAGTTTGAAGTCGGTTCTATTTTTTTATTTAAAATTTTTATGAGATGAAATGAAAAAGAGACATTAAGTTTATGTTTATTTTGACATTATTATTAAAGATATTGTAATGACCAATTTGCGTCCACATTATTATGACTGTAGAAAAAGATACAGATACCGATAACCATACTTGGACTCTTAGGACGCAAACTATATCCACATGTAGCAGATTGCGTCCATCGGTTAAAAAATAAATACAAGTAATAGAGTAAAAAGTAATAATATACTTTTTAGGGTTCCGTAACCAAATAGCAAAAAACGGAACCGTTATGATTTGGTCATGTCCGTCTGTCTGTCCGTCCGTCCGTATGTCACAGTAATCTTTCTCGGAGACTATGGGTGCTGTATGGTTGAAATTTAGGAGGTAGGCGTGTTTTATAAACCGCTACAATATTATGTAGCTAGATTTAAAAAAAAGCCGTGTCGTGTGGTGCCGGCCTAGAATTGCACCACCCCCTCCCTTCCAGTGGGTGTCGTAAGAGGCGACTAAGGGATAAACCGGAGGATGGGAAGCAGCGTCCTCCGAGCACTACCACCTTAAAACTGCGGTCGCCACCCGTCTGCCAAGCGTGGCGACTATTGGCAAATCCCCCCCAATGGATAGACTTGGGAACTATGATGCCACAAACACAGCCCAGACCCCTACTCCCCGGCGGCCCTGCTATTCCTGGCCATGGTAGCGGCCATGGTAACGGCGGGGCAGGGGGTGCTATATTGAATCCCCGGGTTCGGCCAGGCTACCAAAAACGACGACCCTTGGCCCTGGCAACATATAACTGCCGTACCTACACTGCGGACTAGGGCTTCCAAATCCCGGGACTAT
This sequence comes from Aethes cnicana, assembly GCA_963971205.1. NCBI lineage: Eukaryota > Metazoa > Arthropoda > Insecta > Lepidoptera > Tortricidae > Aethes > Aethes cnicana. The sequence continues at coordinate 1,722,278 of OZ020284.1, forward strand.
CGTAATCCCGGGATTCATATCGGGATTGCAGCAGTCAATCCCGGGATCCCGGGATCCCGGGATTGAGTACTGCTTGTATGTGATGGTAGTTTCATTACGCAAAAAAATACCAAATTTAAGTCATACACAATATATCTTAATACAAATCAAATCGCAAATTGTTTTAAACAGTTCAGGCTGAAGTTTTACAAGATGGCTTACATAAAACCTTAACCTTACTAAAGGATTATAGATCCATCCTACCACCGTCTCATTATTACAAGCTGTTTTTGAGAGTTGTCGTATCACCCACCGTCTTTCGCGAAGGTTTGACTACTTCCTGAATACCAAAAAGTCGATTTCAGAAAGGGCTACAGTACTTAAACTTACCGGTCGGATGGTCATACAGAACACCGAAGCAAATAACATCTCCCACATTACATGGCATTCGTGGATTACGCCTATAACGAGAAATCATTTGACTCTATTGATACCATAATCCACAACAGCCCAAGGGCTGTACTGCAATCTCCCCGCGCCAGCCTCTGGCTCTTTGACTGTACCACTCACTATTTCGAAGTGTTGAAGTTTCTGTATGAAAACGCCACTGCCCGTTCGACACAGGACAACACAAATCCTATTCCTCTGATGCGGAGAATTACACAAAGCTGTTTACAGCTGCAGTCAAGGATGCTTTCATGGTTCTGAACTGAAAACGAGGCATCAATAATCTACATGAGGAGTTGGTAGTTACTACTCATATTCGACTTACCGATGACTACCTATACGTAGTAAATCCTGAACCCCTGGAATCTGAAAGATCTCAGTGCTATATTTATTGATCTCAGAAGAGTCTTCAACTGAGTATTTAACTAAAGGATAAGACGTGGGCGCCAATGATGTGTCTCATAAAAAAACTCAAGTTCATTCAAACGGCAACGTAGAGGGCTAATTTGTATTTGATACAATCAAAAATGATGATATGTGGATGATATCCTCAATAGAACTAGGATCACCGACATAGTCCGAAGAATCGGAAGGGTTGCGAAACTTCAGTAGTAACTCTAATATTTGAGAAAGTTCTCAAATGACAACCGCAAACCAGGAGAAGAGATATGAAAAGCCTCCAAAAAGATGTTGTGACGACCAGGTGAAGGGTCCCGCGGATTTCTATGGCACAAGATCGGTCTTGCGGCTGATATAACGAATGAATACCTCGGTAAATTATCTTTAAATCATAGATGAAGACCGATTATTTTGATAGGAAACTCAATCCCGGGATTGAAATAGAAATCCCGGGATTGAAAAAGCCCTAAAAAATAGGCGGGATCCCGGGATCCCGGGATCCCGGGATTGGAAGCCCTACTGCGGACTGACGAAAAGGTACTGGAACTGGAGGAAGAATTGAGCAGGTTACGTTGGGGAATCATAGGGTTATCAGAAGTCCGGAGAGAGGGGGAGGACATGATAACCCTGAAGTCCGGTAACCTGTTCTATTTCCGGGAGGGCGACCAACAGTCCCAGGGAGGTGTCGGGTTTATCGTCCACAAGTCCCTCGCAAACAATGTGGTGAAGATCGAGAGTGTGTCGACCAGGGTAGCGTGCCTTGTACTCAGAATAACCCAACGATATTCGTTGAAGGTTATACAGGTTTACGCTCCGACCTCGACGCACTCCGACGATGAGGTGGAGGCTATGTATGAGGACATTTCTAGAGCCATCCAGAGCCATCCAGAAGTCACTTCACAGTTGTTTGGGCAAACGAGACGGTGAAGAGCTGAGAGTGGGGCAATTTGGAGGAGGGCGTAGGAATCACCGGGCCATCTACTGGCTGGTTTCATGGAGAAGGAGGGACTCTATATGATGAACTCTTTCTTCAGGAAATGTGAGCACAGAAAATGGACCTGGATGAGCCCTGATGGTGTAACGAGGAATGAGATAGACTTTATCATGTCGACGAGGAAGCAGATTTTCGATGATGTCTCAGTGATTAATTCGGTTAAGTCCGGGAGCGATCACCGTATGGTACGAGGCACATTGAATATCCAAGTGAAGCTTGAGAGATCTCGACTGATAAAGTCTACGCTCCGTATAAATAAAATAATAAATAAATAAATATCTTGGGACATTTCACACAATTTGACCTAGCCCCAAACTAAGCAAAGCTTGTACTATGGGTGCTAGACAACGATATGAATACTTATATAGAGAAATACATACATATATAAATACTAAACATCCATGACTCGAGTACAAACATTAATTGTGCTCATGACACAAAGTTTGCCCCGAGCGGGATTCGAACCCGCGACCGTCGGAACAGAGGGCGGGGTTACTACCAACTGAGCCAAACCTGTCGTCAATGATTAGAATGCCAATTACATTTAGGTTATAATGTAAAAGTACTGTATTACTATTGATAAATCAATAAAAGAAAAGATAAAGATAAAGAAAAGTTTATTCAGAAAGCAGACATGCACATACAAACGACATTCTTAGAAAACATACAAACAAATATTACAGGCTATGTGGCTAATAAATAATATGAATTTCAACAAAGATGATACACCTGAGTCAGGTACTTACTTGCATCGCGATTCTTATAAGAAATTACGACTCCCGCCCGACTATAAATGACACCGCGCAACTAAGAATCGTGATAACCACAAAAAAATGTCTGTCGGCTATCAAAAACCGTTGGTATGACAGCTGAACTACTGGCACGACTGATCGGTGTAGTCATTTGAAAAAAAAACTTTGTTTTTGCTTAATTTTGAAGGTAAATTCAAAAAATGACCATGGCTGGTCCTCGTCCAACATAGGTGCATTTACCTTACCTACCTACTTGAAAAAAAATATGTCAGAAATGTGTAGCAATTTTAATTTGGTTGGTTCGCAAAGCAGTAACAATAATTTACCACCACCAACAATGAAATGCAATGATCTAACAAATCTAAAGAATAAGTTGGTATAGGTACTAAAATGTGTACATATTTTTGTTGGATATAACAATAGCAAACTGTGCGCGGAACACTGCCCGCTTTGGCCTTACGACGCTTACGCGGTTGCCAGACCGTTTCGCGGAATAGACGCGTGTCTCGGGAAATAGCCCTGTCCCGCTCTCTCCTACCGGCCGACCCCATCACTCGCGCGGCGCGCGCCAGCCAGGCAGCCACTTCAGTCAGCCAGTCAGTCAGTCGCCTAACTTTGAGCCATCGCAACGCATACGCTACATTTCATAGTGTTCGCGCTATAATAGAATCGCTTCTAGCTAAGTAGGCTGTACAAATTTACGAGTCATTAGTCGACTTATGAAATGATTAAAAAACCAATGATTTTTCTCGAGCGGCAGGGGCGTCGGGCGGGCACGTCATACCACAGGCTAGCTAGATGCTAATAAGTCTTAGAAAGGTACTGTGGGCATCGTCAACTTCGGAACCCTATAATTTGCGCGTGGCCCGACACGCACTTGGCCGGTTTTTTTTCTTGGATGGGTACGAAAAATAGCTTCCTATTCCTTTTCTCAGACCTACAGAACTTACACACCAAATTTCATAAGAATCGGTTTAGCGATTTCGGAGGAGTTTGGATACAAACACTGACACGAGAATTTTATGTATTAGACAGTTAGATATGTAAATACATATGCAAATAAAGATCCATGACATGAGAACAAATATTCGTTCTCATCATACTTTGTCAACCGTGTAGGTGTTTAGATACTTTGATAAAATATTACGATATTAGGAATTTGTAAAGTAAATTAAACTATTAGTAATTAAACTATGTTATTGAACTATTTAGTTGATCCTTACTAATAATAATATTATAATGTATTCTTTTCTTTACATTTACCTTACCTACCTACTTGAAAAAATTGATGTCAAATGTGTAGAAATTTTACTTTGGTTGATTCGCAAAGCAGTAACAATTTACCACCACCAACAATGAAAAGCAATGATCTAAAGAATCAAGTTGGTATAGGTACTAAAATGTGTACATATTTTTGTTGGGATGGGTACATAATAGTACAATTTATAGCAAACCGTGCGCGGAACACTAACCCGCTTGGGCCTTAGGTACTCGGTTGCCATACCGTTTCGCGGAATAGACGCGCGTCTCGGAAAATAGCCCTGTCCCGCTCTCTCCTACCGGCCGACCCTATGCCCACGCGCCGCGCGCGCCAGCCAGCCAGTCAGTCAGTTGTGCAATCGCTACGCACACGCTACATTTGCCACGAATTCACGGTCACTTGTGATTAGGGCTTCGCCCCACACCGTCTTCTCATTTCTACATCTGCCAAGACTCCACCGTGCCTATAGGTATATTATATTTTCGACGCCGCAAGACAAAACTGACATGTTTATAGTGAGGCTGCGGTCGCTCTTTGTGAGACTAACGGAGAATGATATCTCAGAAAGAGCGCAATTGGACATAACTTACGCCCTCCTTTCTAATAAGATAAGGAAAAGAGTACGGAGGGAGGACTTCACAAACTTCAAGGAGCTGCCCTTTCGTGCGAGAAGTGTGGAGAATTCTGTCGACGAGAGGGAGAGGAAAGCTAGCAAGGCGCCCTGCGCGCCCACGGCGGCTGCGGCGCCGCAGCTTCGGCCGCGCCGACTGCCTAGACGCCCGCGTCAACCCAGGCGAGACCAAATCCCATAATTGCTTTGCGAACGCACAACGTGTTATCAGTGAAAAAATAAAAGTGATCAAAGCTTTTATAGTAGAGATCTTCTACTATCTAAAGTCCCGCGCCGTCACATTTCAAAACGCTGCAATTTATTTAAAAAGCACCACCAACACTCAACACATGTGTGCGTGCTGAGACAGCCATCAACTGTGCGTTGAGAGTGTTGGTGGTACTTTTTAAATAATAATAAAAAAATGCAGTGTTTTGAAATGTGAAGGCGCGGGACTTTAGATAGTAGAACATCTCTATCTAGTCTCGGTTGTGTTTCGGTAGTGAAGTGCGTCCGTTCGACTCGGTAGTAGCCATGTCCCTGCCCTCCATGCCAAATACCTTCTGATATTATAAGTGCGAAAGTAACTCCGTCTGTCTGTTACCACTTCATGTTTCAGCCGCTGAACCGATATTGATGAAATTTGGTTTGGAAATGGTTGAGCCCCGGGGAAGATTACTGGTCACTTTTAATCCCGGAAAAGTGGACAATTCCTGGGGAATCACGATAAACGAATTCTACGCAGATGAAGTCGCGGGCAAAGCTTGTATTTTATAAATAACTAGCCTTTCCCCGCAACTTCTATGTGCAAAAATATTAAAATGTAAAATCCCGTTCTTTTCCCTTCCCGTGGGAATTTCGGGAAATCCTCTCTTAGTGCTCCCCTACGTTCCCTAAGGAACCTGCACGCCAAATTTCAGCTCTCTACAACCAGTAGTTTCGGCTCTGCGTTGATCGATCTTTCAGTCAGTCAGTCGGTTTCTTGTTTTATATATATAGATATAACCGCTATTTTTTTGATCACCAGGATTGAATGCGGCAATACATCCCGCTGTCATATCATCTCAGAGAGATCCTCTAAAAAAACTGAATAGCCAGATTTATTATTATTATCCGTAGAGTGTGATCGAGTAATCTTTTGTCTCTATTTCAGATCAAACATCTTCTGGAATGCCTTGGATCTGTCTTCCTAGGAGGGACGAAGTAAGCTTTCTGGAAGAGAAACTTTCTGGAAGAGATTACATTTACCTGTGCCTGCCTGTCTGCGGCCTGTGAGTAACAATGAAGAGACATTGTGAAACCAATCACTGCTAATCAGAACCAACCTTATCATGTGTAAAATTGTGATATATTTTGTTATACCTATTTTAATAAACTTGTCAGACATGTGTAGCAATTTTATTTTCGTGTGGCTGTGCGTGGCAATAAAATGAAAACCAAGAAAGAGAATATTTACTTACTGAGATAAGATAAAAAGATGAAGATAAAATGAATAATATTTGGAATGCAACACAACATTGTCTACTCTCAAACTAGGATTACCTGCGATACGGGTACTAGACAACGATATAAATACTTATAAAGAGAAATATGTAAATACATATGCAAATAAAGATCCATGACATGAGTACAAATATTCATTCTCATCATAGGTAGGTAGGTAGGTACCCTGTCAGTCGTGTAGGTGTTTAGATATTTTGATAAAATAATACAATATTAGGAATTTGTAAAGTAAATTATGATATATTGAATTGAACTATTTAGTTGATAATATTATATACTATACCTTGGACAGCTCATCGCACCAACATCTCGGTGCTCAAAGAACTCAAACTCGACATACAATATCCGTCCATGGTTCGTCTAAGCCGAATCGTCAAATACTTCGGTCACATCTACTACTACTACACAGCCTTTTCACGGCCCACTGCTGGGCACAGGCCTCTCATTACGAGAGGGTTTGGGCTGAAGTCCCCATGCGGGCCCAGTGCAGATTGGGGACTTCACACACATCTTTGAATTACTTCGCAGATGTGTGCAGGTTTCCTCACGATGTTTTCCTTGACCGAATAGCTCAGTGGTAAATTCAAATTGAATTTCGCACATAAGTAAACTTACAGGTGCGAGCCGAAATCGAACCCCCGACCCTCTGCATGAAAGGCGGTGGGTCGAACCACTAGGCCTCCACGGCTTACCTTCAGTCACATAACTCGTGGAAATCCGGCAAGTTGGAGAGACTAATGCTGAAGGGAAAAGACCCAGAGAGAGGAGGCCGAACAGGTGCCGCCGGTAAATGCGGCGATGCACCAGGGCGAAGATCGCTGCACATGGAAGACCGTCACAAGAAGTATGTGCCGGAGGAGGAGGATAATGTAACGAAATACACACGGATTTTTATCCTTTGATTAAAAATAGTAGTAGAAATAAATAATCATATCTAGATCAAAAATATTTCTATAATGTCAAGTAAAATATATCAAAAGTTTCACTAGTTTTATTTTTCCCCTTTACAAATATTTATTATAGAAAAAAGAAAAAAAAAATACAAAAAGTTGAAAAAGTGAGGATCGAACCCACGACTTCCACGATTTATACTTCATAAAAAGAAATCACAAAAACCACGGCGCCACAGAAGCTCTATAATTCTCGGCGAAATTAAGCCTTGGTTTCCACTACGTTTCACTACCTCTGTATGTGTGCGTGAGTTCATTCTCGGCAGACTGCTCGCCTTTTTTCCTAAATGAAAGGTGATGTACGGATACTTATGTGAAATTGAGATGTATAATATATCCCTTCAATCGCATAGTCCATCAAAGTGTACCTTTGGGCTTGGAATTTGGCGTAAATCCTGAAAATTACAATATCTACCACCCGCGCCATCTATTATCGTAGAGGCTACATAAAACCGTGAGTTATCACCTTAAAGCCTTTAATTAGCATTCGTATTTCTTAGGAACCTATGTAAATTAGAAATAAGTCGCTTTAATCTTTAAATTGACGGGAGTGTAGGCTCCGATTTGAGATCTATAGAGAGAGATATATTATGTACTAGTTTTTCCCCGCAACTTCGTATGCGCAGAAATATTAAAAAGTAAAATCCCGATTTTTCCCGTTCCCGTGGGAATTTTGCAAAATCCTTTCTTAGCGGATGCCTACGTCATAACATCTACCTGCATGCCAAATTTCAGCCCGATCCGTCCAGTGGTTTGGGCTGTGCGTTGATAGATCACTATGTCAGTCAGTCAGTCACCTTTGAGTTAATTTTATATATTTAGATTATCTGTTTTAGGTATTTTAACGTAGAGTTTATTAATGTGAAAATGTCTCTGTTGTGATGTCGGTTTATCTTGCACTGCTCTTCTTCACTTTTCCGGGATAAAAAGTAGCCTTTCCCGGTACATCAAATATCTACCAAAATTCTTGGAAATCGGTCCAGCGGTTGCAGCGTCAAGAGAACAGTCATACAAGGCCGACAGAGAGTTACTTTCTCGTTAATAAATACTTATTAATAATCTATATTAATATTATAAATGCGAAAGTAACTCTGTTTGTCGGTCTGTTACCTCTTCACGCTTCAACCGCTGGACTGATTGAGATGAAATTTGACATGGAGATAGTTGGGGTCCGGGAAAGGACATAGGCTACTTTTTATCCCGGAAATATGTACAGTTCGCGGGTGAAGTCGCGGGCAGAAGCTGGTATGTAATATATCATAATCCGGAAGTGGAAATCGCAAACCTATAGTCTACTTTTTAACCCGATATTTCCATTTCCCATTCACTGCTATAGTAAACTAGCTGACCCCGCGGACTTCGTACCGCCTTAGAATTTTTTTGGGTACCTATGAAAAATAGCTTACGTCCTATTCTCAGACCCCTGGAACATACACACCGAATTTCATAAGAATCGGTCGAGCCATTTCGGAGGAGTTTGGTTGCAAACACTGTGACACGAGAATTTTATATATTAGAGACTACCTGACCCCGCGGACTTCGTACCGCCATAGATTTTTTTTTAGATATGAAAAATAGCTTACGTCCCATTCTCAGAATATACAAATACTGTGACACGAGAATTTTATATATTAGATAGAAGATTATAAACAGTAAGTATTTTATCTACCTACCTCAAATTCGTTCAGAACCAATGATTCCAACTGACGCGGCGGACTCACGCCCACCTTGTGAAACTTCTAAAATATATAATTATAGAAAATGTAATCGAAAATTCCCACTTTGCAAACTTTTAAAACTCAAGTTTTTGATTGGCTTCAATAATATAACGCCTTTGATTTTGGTCGAAAAAATGTTAAAACTCGTTTAATAATTTATTTACTTATTCATTTTTTTTTAAATATAGACTTACTGTTTATGTTGGTAGGTAGTTCCCATGGTGTTCATACACATATACGGATAAACTTAAATCATACATACTTTACTTTCATAATATAAAAAGCCTCTATACGAGTAGGTGTAATATTAGTCACGTTCAAATGATTGGACACTAAAAAAGACTAGGTTCCACCTCTGGTTCATTTCATAAGCCCACGCAGGGAGCTCCACCTTTAATGCCACAATTACTCACGTGTGAATAAATAAGACAAACATAATTTTGCGAGAACAAGTGTTACTTACATGTCGCCTAGGTAATTTCCCCGCTAAACTATGTACTTTGTCATTGTGAGTGGCTAGTTTATTTCGGCGGCTTCGACCTCGGATTAGCCTCTTAACCCCGATTTAGTTGTATCAACTTAACTCGTGTTAGAGACTAATCCGAGGTTAACAGCGTTAGTGCAAGTCGACCGTATCTAACAATCTAGTCTTGATTCTTGAACTTGGTTATAACTCGACCAGTACTTAATTCTAATAAAAAAGCAAATAATCCATAGCTATTATTAATTAGCCAGTCTTGTTTACGGCTGCGTATGAAATTGTACACCTTCTAAAACAAGTCGGTTTATATTTTGACAACTTCACGCACAGTACACACAGTCACGTTTGGGTTGCATCAAGAAAGTTAACGTCAGTTATTACTTAATATTTACTATTTACTATATGGCGTCTGGCGTAATTTAATATTTACTATATGGCGTCGCAAATACGAGTCCGACTCGCTTCTGGCAATACAAAATCAGTCATCATTGTCGTATACCTATGCCGTATACGTATACAATAGGGATGACGACAGGGTGAAGAAATCGAAATTCTAATTAGTCCGTCAGTCAGGTAATAAAAAATATTAGACACGTATTTTTTGTTTTATCAAATTAATAAAGAATGACTAAGTTAAAACGCATTAAAGTTGGAGAGTGGGGGCCAACTACGTCACCGTTAGGTATAAATCGTACCTAATCGTGATGTCACGCGACATTTCAACTCAATATATCTCCGTATAAGTTTGATTAGGTACGTGAAAAAAGAAAAAATACGTGTCCAATACTTTTCAATAATCTTCCTGATAGGCTAAGGAAAAAAAAGTTGTCGTCATCCCTATTGCGTTTTCTATAGTACCTATTTCTATTTAGAAAACTGTCATTTCGGCACTTCTTAGAATTCTTAGAGATTCATTACCGTGAAGGGCGGAAAAGTAGGTTATCGTGTGTTGTAGATGCAATTAATTAAGAAGATTAGATGAGGGTCGAATGTTATTTTTAAATTATCAACTTGTAATAAGATATTATAGCAAATATTCAACTTCACGCTAAATTCACCGCTGTGTAACACGATATCCTTGTTCAAACGTTTTCATAATTATTTTCAGCAATCTAACGGGACTTATTAATAAAATTGAGTAATTTCGTATTTTAAAAAAAAAAACTGATATTTTCATGGACGTGATATTATCAAAGCCCGTATTCGGAGTCGAAATTTAGCAAATTTCTTAAATTCTGTTGGAATTATGTACTGCTCATTGTGTATTGAGCAGTACATAATGCTTTAATTTATTTTTTTGTTCCTGCGTTAATTTTCGAAATTGTAATAGTCGATTATATTTCCATCTAGTCATGTTTTAGAAAGATACTTAAGAGATAGCCAAAAAACTGCAAAGCAGTAGGACGCAAGAAGGGTGTTGTTGGTTACACAGTACACTACACCAGTAAAAATAGGCAGCAGCATAAAGCATCTAAAGTGTATAACTAATAAAAGTAGTAAGTAGGTAAGTGTAGGGTCTTTTTTAATTTATTTATTTAAGAACATAAAAAAGCATAATTACAAAAAAACCTACAGCGAGCGAAAACCGCGCGCGATTTATCTGTCGCTGTTGTCGTTCGCTTACAAACGTTTATATTATACTAGCTTTTCCCCGCAACTTCGTAGGCGCAGAAATATTAAAATGAAAAATCCCGTTTTTTCCGTTCCCGTGGGAATTTCGGGAAATCCTCTCTTAGTGCTCCCCTGCGTTCCCTAAAGCACCTGCATGCCAAATTTCAGCTCTCTATGACTAGTAATTTCAGCTCTGCGTTGATCGATCAGTCAGTCAGTCAGTTTTTACATTTGCTTGGATGGTTTTAAAGATTTCGACATGCGAGTACTTTCTTGGGCTATTCAGTATGCTTGGCATCATATAATTCTAGGGGCGTATACCATACACATTTTTATATTTAGGCAGCTCATATTTAGGTAATTAGGATGAGGTGTGGTCTTGTTAATTATCGAATAGACAGAATGACGTCCACAAACATAATTCCAACTGTGATTAAGATTCTAATCTCTGATTATCATCGAATTTTCATATCAAAGCTCCAATTATACGAGTAAATTCTAATGGGATCCAAAGATAAGCTCAAGGTGTCATCTCATCTTAAGATAGGACTCAAGATTACCAAGTGAAAATTTCAATTTCAGACGGGATAAAGATAAAATAGATTATGTTTTCTCAATTCAAACCGATCTATTACTAATGTACCTAAATGCATTTTTGCCGACTTCGTCCCGCCACAGTATAGATAATAGGGTCCCGCGTAGACTTAGAATTTGCGTACCCGATGATATGTACTATACATATATCTATATGTATAGTACATATCATCGTTGGTTATAGTTATAGAAGTATTGAAAACCTGGTTTGACCTGTTGAAAACCCGTTCCCGTGGAAATATCGAGATAAAAAGTATGTTATAGCCCGAGTCTCAAACTATCTCCATACCAAATTTCATCCAAATCGGTCCACTCGTTGGGACGTGAAGGAAGGATAAACAAACAAACAAACACACTTTCACATTTATAATATTATAGTATGGAAGTTTATAATATTCAGTAGGTGTAACAACTTATGCAACTTTCTTCTAGTCCGCATGCTCGGCCCGCCCGGAAAGGTCCCCATTTGTTTGTTTTCATTTTCAGCGAATGACGCTGCTTTTTAATTCGCTTTAATATTTGAGATTTTCCGAGACCGTTTGCGAGATTGGACACGTACGCACTGACTCATTCATAAAAGGTGAAAAGTTATACACCGCGATATTCTTGGGCCGATACATGTTTTCATCCACGTGGAGACTTTATGTACGGTCGACGTCAAAGAGATGCTTACACTTTTTGTTCCTATTCCGTTGTATTAAGGTCCAAAAGAGTAAATATATCTTTGACGTTGACTGTAGTCGTGTCCAAAGTCCAAAGACAGTGGTGGGGGAGACGAAAACGATCGCGGCGTGTGACATCCATATTAATACCTATTATAAATGCGAAAGTAACTCTGTCTGTCTGTTACCTCATCACGCTTCAACCGCTGGACCGATTGAGATGAAATTTGGAATGGATATAGTTAGGGTCCCGGGAAAGGAAATAGGCTTCTTTTTATCCCGAAAGAACGCATAGTTCCCGTGGGAACGCGATAACCGAATTCCACGCGGGCGAAGTCGCGGGCAGAAGCTAGTAAATAATAAAACTTATATGTGTGGTGTCCGAAATTAGTAAAAGTCGCGGTAAAATAAAACACAATTAAATTACAGCCAAAAAACTGAACTTTGAAGTTTGTGTGGAGGAAACTAAAATGCTCTTAGATTCCTTGTTATTAAATTGATTACAATCAAAGTGTATTTAGGACACTAATATCTCTTGCTCCACTATTACTTGTAAAATTTGGTGCCAATCTGATAAGTAGTTTGCGAAATAAAACGTAACTACATACGTTTGTATGGCGAAAGGAGCGTACAGGGGATTCTTAAGAGGATACGTGAGCTGAGCCCCTTTTCAGATTGGAGAAATTTAAACCAATGTTGCTGTCTCGCAGGCGCGGGCGGAACGACAAAAGGTGCGATAAGGACAACTGCAGCTCCGTCGAAAAATCCGACGTAAAAAACTCAGAAATCGTGGTTTCGTTTTCGACATTTTCCTCCTCCAAAATTAAACTAATCGTAATGAAATTTTGGGAACTGGATGAGAAAGAAATTATCTGTGTCAAACCGTTTTGATTTTTGCGTTTATTATTGTGGGTTTTGTATACCAGGCATTTCTTTGCGGCCTATTCAATCGGGCCGTTTTCAGCACTGTTTGAAGTCACCTAGTTCTATTAAGAACAAAAATATCACTAAAAGCAAAACGTACCGACACAGATACTGACGAAATAGATCTTATTTCAAAAAATCATTGATCTAAGATCAAAATCCAGAGAGGAATATGTCGAAAACGTATGTATGGAAAAATGACCACTAGCGTGTCCTCTTAATGTGTCCATCCACTCGTTTTATTCAATTTTGCAACAGCTTTAAGCGTACGGCGCGGTGAGACAACCTTTTATCATGGATATCTTTATGAAACCAATTAAACATCGAGGTAAAAAACAAATGGCATACCTCATTCGTCATACCAGTTTAATAATGGTAAAACGGTATCCAATAAGGTATCGCGGTAACAATAAATACCAATTTTTTTCCTCACGTATCGTATCTAACATGGATTTTCCTAATTATTGCGCAAAGGAATTACTTGGTAATTTATTTTTATGATAGACTGGCATCTGCCACCGACTTCGCCCGCGTGGAATTCGTTTATCGCGTTTCCGTGGGATAAAAAACCTTTGTCCTTTTCCGGGACTCGAAGTACCTCCATGCCAAATTTCAGCTAAATCGGCCCAGTGGTAGAAGAGGTAACGGACACACAGACAGTCAGACAGACAGTACCTATACGGTTACTTTCGCATTTATAATATTAGTAGGTAGGCATGGATTAAATTTCTATGAAATTCCGCGGTCGAACTCTTGGGCAAAAGCTATACTTAGTTATGAATGTTTACGTTTCATAATATCCGGAAGTTTGTCAGGTTTATCCGCCCTTGCTGTAATCTACTGTACATCACGTCATGACAAAGGTTATCTTCCATTCGACGTGACATTTGCATTATACTTATAGAATAAAACCGGCCAAGTGCGTGTCGGGCCACGCGCAAATTATAGGGTTCCGAAGTTGAGGATGCCCAGAGTACCTTTCTAAGACTTATTAGCATCTAGCTAGACTGTGGTATGACGTGCCCGCCCGACGCCCCTGCCGCTCGAGAAAAATCATCATTATAAGTTGGTCGACTATTACTCGTAAGTTTGTACAGCCTACTTAGCGGTGATAGTTTTCCTTTCAACTACGTTATATATGCCACAACCGTGATTTTTTTCAGCCATCCAAATACCACCATTTAGCTGGCAGGGGGGGGGGGACACGTGACTCTAACAAAAAATAGCACTTTAAAGCTTAATATTTCACAAACGCATCACTTAATCAAAAAATGGTTTTAACAAACCCACAATATTTTTTTAAGACCTATTCAACGATATGCCACAACATGGGGTACGCAAGAAAAAAAAAATACATCCCCACTTTACGAGTAGGGGAGGTACCCTATAAAAAAATATATTTCAAAATTTTATTGTACCACTTTGTCAGCGTAACCAATATGCATATTCATGCCAAATTACAGCTCTCTAGACCTAATCATCTCCGAGCAATAGTGCGGACAGACGGACGGACATGGCGAAACTATAAGGGTTCCTTGTGGACTTCGGAACCCTAAAAACTGGTCCTTCCTTCGTACCGGATATTACTTCACATGAAGGCATCAAATGAAATTATATGTCAATGTCAGAGTTTGTAACCGGAGAACGCAGCCGTTTGACAGAAAAAGGACGGATCCAGTGATTCTGGCGGGATATCTATGGGATATGTGTAACTTTAGCCGACAAGGATGCTGCAATTTTACCTCTCATCATTGTGCTCGCGTAAAAGAAACTTCAGTATAGTCACTTGGGGCAATTCCGTGAGTGAAGTAATTTCGTATTTTTTATAATGTTACTGAAATGCAAAAATTAGAAGCTAATGCCCACCGCCACCTACTCGTACACTATAGCAACTACCCAACAAGAGGGAAGTGGTAATCCCGATTACTTTGCGTTACAGCAATAACTTTAAAATACGAAATTACCCCATTGACGGAATTACCCCAAGTGACCTGCTACGAAGTAATAACCACTATAAAATAACTACGAATCGGTCTATTTTTGCTGCAAAGAATGTATATGGATGCAGTATTCATCTTCAGAGGTGAGGAAACAATGTTTCACAGAACAAAAGCGTAGTTCACAGGGCAAACAAATGTGACTTTTCACGTCTTCACTTCGAGTACAACAAAACATTAAAGACTAACTTTCTTTGAAGCGCTAAAGTAGATCAGCGACTTGAAGGGTTTATTAATATAAATAGCTTACGTGATCTCTGAAATGTCACGGCTAGGCTGCATTTTTACGTCGGCGACATAATACCTACGACAGAAAGCAGCAGCAATATTGTAGTAGGTACCTATAGGTATTGTAAGTCCTTGGATCATCAATTCTAATCAATCTACCTTCTTGCGGATACCGCACGTGGCTTTACAAAACGACGACAAACGTTCGATGTCCAGTCCAGCTGTACTGCTGTAATGTCAGCACTTCTCTTGGCTGTATTTGTCCATAGACTACTACTACTATTCTAGCTTTTTTGCGCCCCACAGCTAGGCACAGCCTCCTCTCATCACGAGAGGGTTTGGGCTATAGTCCTCACGCGGGTCCAGCGCGGATTGGGGACGACAAGTTTGAAATAAAGTAGGTAAGTATGTAAGTATATTCAGTACAGTAGGTACTATTTTTGCCAGTTCAATACTAGTACGTATAAAGAATAGATACCTAATAAAACTGACATACAATATAGGCTTGATTGACAAGATAGCCGAGTTTCCCAGGGATGACGACAGGGTGAAGAAATCGAAACGGTAATTAGTCCGTCAGTCAGGTAATAAAAAAATATTAGACACGTATTTTTTGTTTTATCAAATTAACAAAGAATGACTAAGTTAAAACGCATTAAAGTTGGAGAGTGGGGGCTAACTAGGGGAGACCGGGTACAAAAGTAACGGCGGGTCGAAAGTAACAAATGCTCTCTAAGTTTATCCAATGGTCGAACACCGCTTCACAGCCGTCAGGTGTTAGCTGGGAGCGCCCCCCACACTTGCATTCAGTCGCCTAGTGCGCCACGCGCTGTTAGTTTGTGTGACAGGACGCTTTGCGTTTTCACAAGTCAAAAGTAAGTTTTTCGACGTTTTCTTATTTCATGTTTATGTGGACGTAAAAGGACAGTAGTAATCTGAATGTTCGCATATCCATTCTTGATTAGATTGATTGTACATTGTTAAAATTCATTTTTATGTAGCATGTTCCGTTTTAAGGTTATATTACACATTTTAACAAAAATTTGGACGGGTACAAAAGTAACATAGCCCTATGGGTACAAAAGTAACGTGTTACTTTTGTCCCTGTAAAGATTTAATTACATACATCATATTTTTGCTTGTCTTTTCTTCGATAGAATGCCGCGACAACGCATGAGAACTACTGCACGAGGAACTACCAACACGGAAGTGTACCAAAAAGCGGCTGAAGAGCCTTTCAAAGATGGTGCTAATTAGCAACAGTCGACCAAATAAACAATGGATACAATGTTTTGAATGTAGAAAGTGGTCCCATGCAAAATGCGTGGACGATGACTAAGACCACCATGTACCATAATTGAGAGTCTCAGTAGAAGAATGATAGTAAATAGTCCGATTATAAAAGAATTATTAACACATATTAACGATTTCATTACTTAAACTAAAAATATTTTTAATTAATTTGTTTTCTTAAAATATATAATTTTCGAGCATTTAAATTTGTAGAAGCTTATACGTGCTAGTAATACAAAGTCTTAAAATGAATAATTTGTTAATTTAACATGTAATATCGTATTAATTACCAACGCCTTTCTCTTGTTACTTTCGACCCACAACGTGTTACTTTCGGCCTGCCTACGTGGTCGAAAGTAACGACGGACATTTTTTTTTCAACTCTCTGTTATTCATATAAAACACACTATAATACAATAAATTGAGTTACTAATATAAAGAACATAAACTGAATTTACATATGGTTATATTTATTTAATGATAATAGGAATACCTAGTCAGAAATCAAGGTAAAAGTACAAAGTGTTACTTTTGTACCCGGTCTCCCCTACGTCACCGTAAGGTATAAATCGTACCTAACCGCGACATCACGCGACATTTCAACTCAATATATCTCCGTATAAGTTTGATTGCGTGAAAAAAGAAAAATACGTGTCCAATACTTTTCAATAATCTTCCTGATAGACTGAGGAAAAAATAGTTGTCGTCATCCCTATTGTGATGATCCTCGGGAATATCTGTCACATCGGTAACTTGGTGCGTCTTTATAGAAGGAACAGACACAATTGGGTTAGGATCGGACATTTATGCGCATTAAGTATTTTCTATAGAGACATTTTAACGACCCAAATATGTACTTATTCATCGAGGCTTCTGGTGACCAAAGGGCTGGCCACTACCTACTTCGCTCAGCGAATAAGCATTGCCATCCAGCGCGGCAATGTTGCCAGCCTTTTGGGAACCTTGCCGAGCGACACTGATCTGTGCCAATTTTTTTATTTATAAGTTATTTTTAGTTATAGTTTTTATTTTTATTTTTATTGTCAGTATTTTAGTTTGTGTTTAAAAATAAAAGAATTATTCTCTTATTCTATATCTAGAGTATATTAATATGTGGGAGTTTTGAGTAAAAGTTTACCAATTTCACGGCTTTCAGTTTCCGAGTTACATTGCGCTTTCGTGGAAGCAAATCGATGTAAATCGAAGAAAATATAATTAGAAAAACTGAAAAAGAAATAGTGATTAAACATAGAGTCCTAGAGTACCTAGAATGAAAGTTCATATAGGTACCTACTTACTTTTTGGGGCTACGCATAACCCACGCTTCAACCGCGTGATTCAGATGAAAAGGTATGGAGATAGTTGGAGTCCTGGGAAAAGACATAGGTAGGCTACTTTTTATCCGGGAAAAACGCATAGTTCCCGCGGTAACGCGATAACCGACTTCCACGCGGGCGAAGTCGCGGGCAGAAGCTAGTTATGACATAAATGTTCCTTTTTTGGAACCACCACCTAGTGTAGGTTTATGATTTAAGATTGACACTGCTGCTCTCAGACACGAGGTAGCAGGGTGGGGGGACTAGCGGGCTGTTCAATCTTTTTTTCGTTTTGGGTCAAAATTACCCCCCAGGGCTAAAGTAGCGGTACCGCAGTTACGGTACGTTGAATTACACCCCCTGGTAAATGTACCTTTTATTTACAGTACAGTACGTAAGGAAAGTATTCATATTCATATTTATTTATTTGCAAGTAGGTAGATACCGTAGGAAGCCGTGGTGGCCTAGTGGTTCGACCTACCGCCTCCCATGCAGAGGGTCGGGGGTTCGATTCCGGCTCGCACCTCTTAGTTTACTTATGTGCGAAATTCACTTTGAATTTACCACTGAGCTTTTCGGTGAAGGAAAACATCGTGAGGAAACCTGCACGCATCTGCGAAGTAATTCAAAGATGTGTGTGAAGTCCCCAATCCGCACTGGGCCCGCGTGGGGACTATAGCCCAAACCCTCTTGTGATGAGAGGAGACCTGTGCCCAGCAGTGGGACGCAAATAGGCTGTAGTAGTAGTAGTAGGTAGATACCAAGTATGAATATGGTATGGTATGGTTGTCATGAATCCAAGGAGCGATTCTCCTATTATACAAAACTATTTTTTCACTTTGTAAAATATTTGCCATTCCATTTATTTTTATCCCGCAAAGTTCCCGCGGGAACGAACGCGGAGTTTCATAACGGAGGCAGAAGCTAAACAATAACTATAGCAAATTTGGTGATGGGCATCTTATGGGTAAATCCGCCATGGTCCGCAATCCGCATTACAGCGAGTAAAATAAAATTTTATTGGACGAGTCTTTAAACTTCGGTAAAACATCGAAATACAGAATATGATTAGATAATAAATAAAATAAAAATGATGCCATCATTAAGGTGATTGATCTTTTCAGTCATATTCTCTATAAGCATGTTTCAATATTCTGTAGGTAGGTAGAATACTCATATAAGTATTTAGTAGACGGCACGCGCGTCCATAAAAGTTCGCTATTTTCGCGGCTCCCCCGTGTATTGCCTTTACCGCGTTAATTAAATACTTACTCCATAAAATAATATCTATTACGTAATGGGGTATTTCCATTACACGTATAACGTTACTCGACTATTACTACCAGGAGTGGTGTGAAAACGGGAGATTACATATTTATTTATTTATTTAAACTTTATTGCACATTAGTAAAACTAATACAAAAGGTGAACTTAATGCCATAAGGCATTCTCTACCAGTTAAACCTTTGGACATAATGGAAAATGTTGTGGCGGTGCAATAGAGGCTACTTACAAGTAGCCACACTGTAAAAATATAACAAATTTTGTTCACATTATTCTATCCTATTCGTCATAGAGCGCAAAGTCAGTTTGCAGGTAACAAAATTGGCGTACCTATTATTATCAAAAGTCGGTTCAGAAATGCAATGCTAGTGAAAAAAATTTGAAAAAAATGTTTTACAAATGGCCATAAAGTGGAATTTTCTGCTTGCTACGCGGGGTGAAAATCTCACTTCCTGCCTAAGGCAAGACTTGAAAACTTTAGACAATCCACGGGCAGTAATTTGTAAAGCTACTGATGGCATATTTATACACAAACACCTGTGATCTGGGACATTAACGAATTTACCGCCCTAGGTCTGTAATGTACTATTTTGTATTTTTTTCTCTAAGATAGTGCGTTCACGGGTGACTTTTGTCGCTGTGACAAAAAAGTTTCTATCACCTCAAAAGTCACCTGTGGGCACATCTCCTTGGACTTGACCGAGTGACGAAATTGTCGCCGGCGACAAAAGTCACCCGTGGGCGCACTCTCTAAAAAGTCGCAACAAGTTAACAGTGTTCCGTTCCGTGACTATTATACGTATTTTTTAAAGCCTACTTGGGTAACGTTCAGTCAGATGCAATGTTAATGTAAGAAAGTATTTTTTTCAGAGTTCATTTCAGTTGTAATTTTTATTTATAGCTACTTACATGATCAGGTATGTGAATGTTACGTTCCTTCATTATAAAGTTTACTTTAGCGAAACTTTACATAGAGAAAAGTTCGTCCGTTATAAAATAAGACACTTACCTTTTCACTGCATCGATTAAAATATTTTCACAGGGGTGTAAATCGATAATTATTAAAAAAATATAACATAGGGACTTAGTAAATAAAAAAGAACAAATTAAAGTAATAAATAATGTATTAAAATAAACTAAAATAAGCGCATCAAAATCCAGTTGCGAATACCATTTACCTACTAAATCCTAATAAATCAAACAGCAAATCTCTAATATCAATGGCCACATAACCAGCCAAAAACAAAAAAGAAAACAAAGAATTAAAAAATCATGTTCTAAATTCGAAAAAGGAACACTGACCGGCGAGCAGGGCCAGCACGGCGGCGCGAGCGGTCTTCATGGTGCCGCGGGCGACAGAAAGTGACGCGCGTCGCTTCGCTTTCCGCCTTTTATGGCCGCTCACACCTCGCGTGGGATGCAACGAAATAAAATAAAAAAAACTGAAAAAAAATGAATTTTCTGCGAAGTTCTGTGAGAAATAGTGTTGTGTAAAGGTAATATTGGTGATTGGATTCCTGAACCATGAAATATTGCTAACATTATCTAGTAAGTACCTACTTAATCGCGTAAAACTGTTTTATATATTATAATATTACTACTTAAGTAGGTACCTTGTACCTTGTTATTTTGAAGAAAAGAATATAAAAATATACGTAAAATACTTACTTATCTACTCATTTCATATTCTACCGTACTAATTCGTTGCATTTTACTTTGAGGCGACTGAAAACTTGCATATAAGACTATTCACATCCCACTGATAGACGCAGGCTTCGTAGGTAGGTACATATATATAAGTATTAGTATAGTTAGTCTTGAACCATTAAAAATATGAATAAAACCAGTTTAGTAAATATGTGTAGGTACAATTTTATGTTTTAGAATTTGTAATACGAGTACCTACACAGTACATAAAAATAAACTGTTTCTTCATTAATATAAATACTACGTATATGAGAGAAACATAACATATATGAGAGCTTTTAACCATCAATGGAAAATTTGTTGGCTTCTGAAAAACTTCAATGTTTACGTTATCTTATATAATAGGTGTTGTAGCTACTACTACTACTACTACAGCCTATTTGCGTCCCACTGCTGGGAACAGGCCTCCAGGTGTTGTAAGCTTTATAAGTATACGTACATACCTAAGCTAATAAAGAAAAATAAAATAAAATGATTGATTACTTACCTAAATGTTAAAAAGTTCTTTCATTCACCTTTGAATGGTAAAGGTTCATGACCCGTGTTATAACAATTTAATATAACGGCTTGTTTACATTGAACAGTTTCAACGATTGAGATCTTAGTTCAAGACTTGTTCATAAAGTAATTCCGGCTCCAATACAACGCTCGACTACACAGATTGGGTGAAATCGTAATCAGGTCGCATAAACTTGGGCGGATCAAAGAAAAAAAAAACTTAAATCTGAATATAGAGGTAAAATGTATCATCAGAATGATACTGGATTGACCTCAAACGTGTGTTTTTATTTTAAACATCAACAAAATTAAAAACCTTCAAAGTTTATAAAACGAGGGGCATTTTGGATTTGGCTCCGGGCTACCGGGCTATTACATTTTACTTTTCACTGAGACAACAACTTTATTTATTTATTTATTAAAAGCACACATTTGACCACGATCTCACCTACTTCAATAAATCAATAAATTTAGGTTTACATGGTCCTACACCAACTTTTCTAGAACCCAAAAAGTATTTAGACCCCATCGGGATATGTAGGTACTTATTCTTGTAATACTTGAGGGCTGTTTTTATATGGT
Organism: Aethes cnicana; assembly: GCA_963971205.1. Lineage (NCBI taxonomy): Eukaryota > Metazoa > Arthropoda > Insecta > Lepidoptera > Tortricidae > Aethes > Aethes cnicana. The sequence continues at coordinate 1,744,068 of OZ020284.1, forward strand.
TTGCAAGTTTGGGAACAATATAAACTGGCTTTATAAAGATTCAAGTTCCTTCAATTATCGAAACTTTTGCAAAACAAACAATGTTGCTGTACGCACTACATATTTGAATTTGACCTCTGAATTCAATTCAATTCAATTCAATTCAATTCAATCATTTATTCAGCAAATTGGCCACATAGGGGCACTTTTACACGTCAGAAAAGAATTTACTAAGAAGAATAAGTACTTACCTACCCGTTCTAAAAGTAGAACAAAATTGATCATTCCACGTATTCATTTCCGGGTTTCAGTATACCTAATGCTTGTGTGACGTGTTGACATTTCGAATTTATTCAGTTCAGATCAAACGGGCGTCTTCTGCACAGTTTTCTTAAGGGATATTTTGTCTGTATATTAATATGTTGTAGTAATATATTTGGAGTTGATATACCTTGTTTTCGTCATGTTTTTGTTACGAATTACCTCATGTGTGACAGCAAAACGTTCATCAAATACAATATAGATACAGGCGCTCTGTATTATTATTAATTATTAGGTATATGTAGATAGAAGTTTTTTGGTTATAAACATAGTTTGAATGAATTAATGTTTTATTTAAAACTAGATTCTGCTCTCTGCAGTTTCTGCTACTTCATCTGCGTAGAATTCGGTAACAGTGTTCCCATGGGATCTATGCGTTTTTCCGGGATAAAAAGTAGCCTATACCTACTGATATTACTGACTCGTGTTATAATCAACCCCTATACTAAATTTTGTGCCAATTCAAAAAGATGGTAGCGAGACGCAAAATTTTTGTAAGTACACAATAGTACATTACAGACCTAGGGTGGTGAATTCGTAAATGTCCCAGATCGCAGGTTTCTGTGGCCCGAACCGAAGGTGAGGGCCATAAATATGCGATCTGGGACATTTACGAATTACCGCCCGTGGTTTGTCAAATGTTTTACGTCTTGCCTTGGCCAAGAAGTGAGATTTTCTCTCCGCGTAGCGGGCAGAAAATCCCACTTTACGGCCAAGGGTGACGTAAAATGTATTTTTTAAATATCTGATCTAAAGTAGGTAATTTTAAAGTGTCAAGGAAAGCTGCCTGTTTATAAAAGAATTCGAAAGGTAGTGAGTGCTACATACAGATTATTTCTATCTATTATATCTAAGTCTCCTACACCCACCGGAGTCACGCCTAATACATGATAAATATTGGTGATTTTTCAAAAGGGTGAAATATCGCCGTTCCAATGGATCAAATTTAATAGAATCGGGGTAGAAGAAGTACATAGGGATGATAAAAATCGTATAAATTAGGTATTGGTATTTGTTAATAAAAACAGCGAGTTATTACTTAATTCGTAATTATGACGTCGTCGTTATTTTACATGACGTTTGTAATTACATTGGACATTTAATAAAAATAAAAGATTAAATCGTCAAGGAAGTAGGTAAGAACTAACTTAACACTGAACTTACTTGTTTAGGTATCCTAGATCCACCAACACCACAACAGCCTATTAGCGTCCCACTGCTGGGCACAGGCCTCCTCTCGTCACGAGAGGGTGTGGCTATAGTCCCCTCGCGAGCCCCGGCCCAGTGTGGATTGTAGACTTCACATACATCCTAGAATTACTTCGCAGATACGTGCAGGTTTCCTGGCGATGTTTTTCTTCACCGAAAAGCTCAGTGTTAAATTCAAAATGAATCCTAGATATTAGGTAGCCTTGATGGAAACAAAACGGAGACACACAACACGAGTCTGATTTAGAACCTTCTTTTTAATAAACCAATTGGTTAAGAATATCCTCTATCGGTGTAGTATTTTTGACCTCACTCGATTGATGTATACCTACTTACTACTACAGCCTATTTGCGTCCCACTGCTGGGCACAGGCCTCCTCTCATCACGAGAGGGTTTGGGCTATAGTCCCCACGCGGGCCCAGTGCGGATTGGGGACTTCACACACATCTTTGAATTACTTCACAGATGCGTGCAGGTTTCCTCGCGATGTTTTCCTTCACCGAAAAGCTCAGTGGTAAACTCAAAGTGAATTTCGCACATAAGTAAACTTAGAGGTGCGAGCCGGAATCGAACCCCCAACCGGCATGAGAGGCGGTAGGTCGAACCACTAGGCCACCACGGCTTCGGATATATACCTACCTTGTTATTTTACATTTGTTGACAATGTGAAGTTTTCACTGGATCGTCATATGTTTTCTATATGCGTCTTATACTAAACTAGCTTTTCCCCGCAACTTCGTATGCGCAGAAATATTAAAAAGTAAAATCCCGATTTTTCCCGTTCCCGTGGGAATTTTGCAAAATCCTTTCTTAGCGGATGCTTACGTCATAACATCTACCTGCATGCCAAATTTCAGCCCGATCCGTCCAGTGGTTTGGGCTGTGCGTTGATAGATCACTATGTCAGTCAGTCAGTCAGTCAGTCACCTTTGAGTTTTATATATACTAAATAAAAGTAAATAATAAAGAAGACGATATTGATCAATTTGCTTTGAAAATACATTTCAAATTTACGCGGGCGACATCACGACACAAGGCTAGTGTTCAACATGACGCTCGTTTATTAGATGAATGTCGGTGAATGTTAAATGAAAGATAAAAAAAATTAATTTAACACCCTATCCCATACGATACGACACCCGGCCCACATGCTCTATTCAATGACTTTAAATGTCAGCCATGCTAGGCCCGGCGGAGTGAAAAACCGAAGGTCCTTTGGCAGAAATATATTGCATGCGTAGGTATATGATATGCATTATGAAGCTATTTTAATCAAATGATATTTTCAATTTCGAAGTACGAAGGTCCTAAAAAAATATGTTAGTAGGTTATGTTTAGCGAGTGTATGTATGTATATATGTTTATTTCTTTGGCACTCTGTCTCTGTTGTTGGATTCGTCTTGATTGTGAGAGTAACTCTGGGCCATGAAAAGTTTGTAGTTAGGTAGCTATGCAGTATAGGGATTCTTTATTTTTCAAAAATTGAGTTATTTATTAACGACTATTTAGGTATTGCGTTGTTGCCTAGTCGCTAAAAAACTTTATTAAAAACAGTTCAAAGTTTTTTTGTGTATTTGACGTTTGACGGGATACAGTTCAAAACTTTCACCAACTATTTGGTAAATACTTAAGGGCTTGAATTCAATTGTCTGACCTTCGTTCCAGACTGTAACCACAGAATATTTAATAGTACTACATATAGAATCGCCACGAAATCACCCGCCTGAATCTAGCCAGCGTGCAACTCGCGACCCGCCCAACTCGCCCTTAGCGTCATTTGTTTCATTCGGAGATGGGGAGTGAATCATTGGCCCGCTTACCACACATTTACAAGTGTGCAGACGTCCTCGCATGCACACAGACGTCCTCGCGCGCAAACATTGACACACTTCATTCGATTTGTGTTCGAAATCGTGCTTTTATAGGCCGCGTCCGCCCTGTGCTGTAACTATATTGTAAAAAAAATTCTAAGCTAAGTTATAAGTATTAGGTGTTTATATCGCGTCACAAGGCGAGCGCAGAAGCACTTGAGCCGTTATAATGCGTCTATTATTTCGTCAACGTGTATATTTAACTAAAACGATCAAATATATTGTAGTGACTTGTCACCTTGTAACCGCTTAAAGAAGCGTCCTGTCCTTCTAAAACACAACCATTTATCAGCTTCAGCCCCCGCAGGTTTCAGCTTAATTACTCGATACGAAAACAACTAAGATTACATAGGGCTCTATTCGAAGTTTTAAATAGGGAAATAGACATTGTGAATGTCTATGTCCCTATTTAAATTCACACTTTTTAAGAAGCTAGATTTAAAGTTCAATTTAGCGCGCCGTGACGCGTGAGTACAGGGATTGTGAATGTCTCATTACATATTTAAAACTTCGAATAGAGCCCCAGGTTTACACAACTTAGAAGGCGCGTGGATTAAGCAAAAATAGACTCTGCGCCAACGGCTTAAGTGCTTCACCGCGCGCCTTCTAAGTTGTGACGTGTTGTACAGGGGTGCCACTTAAGAATAAAACCCCCGAAAGTAGTTTTGTACCTTGATTTACAGCAAGAAAATTGGATAGTGCGAATCCTTTGAATACCTATGTCATCATCGTTTCAGCCGGAAGACGTACACTGCTGAACATAGGCCTCCCCCAAGGCTCGCCACTCAGACCGGTCATGTGCTACGCGCTTCCACCGGATTCCCGCGACGTTTAGGAAGTCGTCGCTCCGTCTTGTCGGAGGCTTACCGCCCGCGCCGTCTGGGTTCGCGTACGCCACACGAGAAGTTTCTGGCCCCAGAATCGGCCATAAGTCCTGCGAGCTTCAAATACGCATATATAATCATCATGATTTCAGCCAAAAGACGTCCACTGCTGGGTATAGGCCTCCCATAAGATATATAGGGTCAAGCAAAACGTGACGATATTTTACCCACATAATCAGCTATATGGCGTAAGACTGAAACAATGTTGTTCCCTAAAGATCTCACTCATGTGTGAGAAGTGCGACCTCCATTACGTTCTCATAGAATGACTATGGCCGTGATCGATTGCTGGCCACGGAATTGGACCTTTACTAAACGCAATCTTCGCAAATGCGTTCAAAGAATTCGATCGCGTGACGCGTGCCAAAATGACCATTACCGCTATAACAACAAAGTAACAATTAATTGGAAACATTTAAATCGATTTCCCACGAACGCGAAACTAACCAATGGTTTAGGTTCGGAGAAACACATTTAATTCTTAGAAAAGTAGAAGAATTCTAGAAATAGACTCGTTAGTAGGTTTATCAAGAGGATGAGTCAATGCGACACATCCTGTGCGAATGTGATGCTCTCGCCAGGCTCAGAATGAAACTCCTAGGCAGCGGTTAAACTGAACCTGGGACTTCAGAGCACTACCATTGCACTCCATCATTAACCTATGAGTGAAGGTGGAGGAGCAATGCATGAAGGGTGAAAATCGAAGCCGTAGTGGCCTAGTCCTTCGACCTACCGCCTCTCATGCAGAGGGTCGGGGGTTCGATTCCGGCTCGCACCTCTTTTTTAGGGTTCCGAAGTCCACTAGGAACCCTTATAGTTTCGCCATGTCCGTCCGTCTGTCCGCACTATTGCTCGGAGATGCTTAGTTCTAGAAAGCTGTAATTTGGCATGAATATACATATTAGTTACGGTGACAAAGTGGTACAATAAAATTTTGAAATATATTTTTTTATAGGGTACCTCCCCTACTGGTAAAGCGGGGATGTAATTTTTTCGTTTGGTCCGTTTTCGTAGTTGCGGTTTCGTAATTGGCTACGAAAGAGGAATTATTTTTCGCTGTTTCGTAATTAGTTATCAAAAAAGAATTTATTTTCCGTTTCCGTAATCGAGCATTTTTTCTTTGTTCGTAGTTAATTACTAAACACATTCGTTTTTCTGTTTTCGTAATTAATTATTAAACAAGAATTTATTTACTAGTGAGCCCGACAGACTTTACCCTGCTCGAAAAACCAGCACTTACTTTCGGGGTCCATTTTTAGGATTCCGTAGTCATTAAGGAACCCTTATAGCTTCGCCAATATGTCTGTCCGTCCGCCCTCAGCATATCTCGGAGATGCTTAGTTCTATAAAGCTGTGATTTGGCATGAATATGTCGACTTAGGCCCGGTTCCTATATCCACGTAACGCCTCGTTTTGCCTACGGACGGTTGATTTTTGACATTTGTTCCATAGAGAATCTGTCAAATTTTAACCGTCCGTAGGCAAAACGAGGCGTTGTTTGGATATAGGAACCGGGCCTAAGTCGACATATTCATGCCAAATCACAGCTTTATAGAACTAAGCATCTCCGAGATATGCTGAGGGCGGACGGCTATAAGGGTTCCTTAATGACTACGGAATCCTAAAAATGGACCCCGAAAGTAAGTGCTGGTTTTTCGAGCAGGGTAAAGTCTGTCGGGCTCACTAGTAAATAAATTCTTGTTTAATAATTAATTACGAAAACAGAAAAACGAATGTGTTTAGTAATTAACTACGAACAAAGAAAAAATGCTCGATTACGGAAACGGAAAATAAATTCTTTTTTGATAACTAATTACGAAACAGCGAAAAATAATTCCTCTTTCGTAGCCAATTACGAAACCGCAACTACGAAAACGGACCAAACGCGCAGTTAATTACGAAATCGGTTACTAAAACAGCAATAAAATTCTTGTTTGATAATTAATTACGAAGCAGAGAAAAATAATTCCTCTTTCGTAGCCAATTCACTACGAATACAGAAAAAAAATCTTATTTCGTAGTTAACTACGAAACTTGATTACGAAAACAGCAAATAAATTCTTGTTTGATAATTAATTACGAAACAGCGAAAAATAATTCCTCTTTCGTAGCCAATTACGAAACCGCAGCTACGAAAACGGACCAAACGAATTTTTTTTTCTTGCGTACCCCATGTTGTGGCATATCGTTGAATACTTAGGTCTTGAAAAAATATTGTGGGTTTGTTAAAACCATTTTTCGATTAAGTGATGCGTTTGTCAAATATTAAGCTTTAAACTGCTATTTTTTGTTAGAGTCACGTGTCCCCCCCCCCCCTGCCAGCTAAATGGTGGTATTTGGATGGCTGAAAAAAATCACGGTTGTGGCGTATATAACGTAGTTGAAAGGAAAACTATCACAGCTAAGTAGGCTGTACAAATTTACGAGTCATTAGTCGACTTATGAAATGATTAAAAAAACCAATGATTTTTCTCGAGCGGCAGGGGCGTCGGGCGGGCACGTCATACCACAGGCTAGCTAGATGCTATAAGTCTTAGAAAGGTACTGTGGGCATCGTCAACTTCGGAACCCTATAATTTGCGCGTGGCCCGACACGCACTTGGCCGGTTTTTTATTTTTTGTATAGGTACCAATGGTATAGGCAAACGAGCGCAGCGCCCACCTGATGGTAAGTGTGGTCACTGCGGCCCACGCACACGGAAATCCAATGATCCTCCATTAACGCATTCACTGCCACTTCTGTTTTACGAACTTTCGCCAGGTGCCACATCTGTCATTAAAGGAACATTGCAATGCAAGGCACTGCGGGAAAGTCAGCAAAACGCATATATGCGTCGGTGGCAGTGAATGCGTTAAGAAACCAAAGACCTCAAATGCGTTGCCTACCCTGAGGTCCAAGATGGAATGCTTCTGTGCCAGAAATTTCACCGGCTGCCTTGACCCCCTACCGGAACACAACAGTGAGAACACTGCTATTTGGCGGCAGGTTAGCGGGGAAAGACGGTGGTACCACTCGGACACCAGCACCACTTATTGTGCCAAATTCAATTTGAATTGATTACTGAGCTTTTCGGTGAAGGAAAAACATCGAGAGGAAACCTGCACACATTTGTGAAGTAATTCAAAGATGTGTGTGAAATCCACAATCCGCACTGGGCCCGCGTGGGGACAGCCTTTCCTCTCGTGACGAGAGGAGGCCTGTGCCCAGCAGTGAGACGCAAAATAGGCTATAGTGGTGGTGGTGGTGGATATTGTATTTGTATCTATTATTGTCAATACAATACAATACAAATACTCTTTATTGAACACCACACGACGATAGACAAAAAGGACAGAACAAAAAAGATCAGGAAAACATGTCAATATGCCGATTCTAGTTTCTTAGCTTAATCTAGTCTTCACTATCGCGTTTCCACTTTGTCTTACTCAAGGCCTTCTGTCTTCGAGCCAGTCAATAAGGAATATGCATGTTTTTTTACACATATTACACATATTTTTTTATAATTATAGATAGTAAAAAACCTCTTCTGATGAGAGGAGGGAGGAAAAAAAAATGCAAGCGTTCAGTATGTATGACTACCTACTTAGGTAAGTTAGCTTTTGCCCGCGACTTCGTATGAGCATAATGTAAAATTTTGCACATGTAAAATTTTGTTTTTCCCGTTCCCTTATTTCCTACACTATTTTTTTTTAAGAAGTTACCTAATTAAGATTTAAAACAATAAAATATTTAAGTAAACCCTTTTTTGAATCAGATGCATATTCTCTATTCGCAGAATATGACGATGAATGACCTATTTGATTCGAATCAGTGGTCTGAGTCAGAGCCCTTGATGCGTTCTTGATAGGGTTCAAGGTCTGGGGGCTGTAATTAGCGGACTACGGTTTCTGCTGTTGTTGTTGTAGACAGGAAATGATACTGAAAGTATACCTATTAAATACTTAATATATGAATTTCTTTGCTTAGAGGTTCAAAGTGTATAGGTAAGTCGTAATATATCAAAGCTTTCAAGTTTACCACAGAATATTTAATAGTACTACATATAAAATGGCCACGGAATCCGCCTGAATCGCCGACGCGCAACTCGCCCTCCTTGCCGTCATTTGTTTCATCCGGAGATGGTGAGTCAATCATTGGCCCGCGTAGTGGTACACACACATTTATTTACAAGTGTACAGACGTTAACACTTCATTCGAATCGTGTTCGAAATCGTGCTTTTATAGGCCGTGTCCGCCCTGTGAGTACCTACTTACTTGACTCGTTGTGTTTTGTTACTGAATATACAGGAGCTTCATTCCGGGCGCAAAAGGGATTTTATTGAGAGACTATAGAGAAGGTCAAAGCGTCACGGCGCTCAAATATAAAGGCCCGTTTCAAAGCCGCGACGCTTTGCTGTAGGGATATGGAAGTTCCCCTTCCCTATATAACCAGAGACAATGTAATTATAGCTTACCTTACTTCTTCTATGATATAACGTTTCGAATAGAGTCCAATTTTATTATTTTACTAGCTTCTGCCCGCGACTTCGCCCGCGTGGAATGCGGTTATCGCGCTCCCGCGGGAACTATGCGCTTTTCCGGGGTAAAAAGTAAGCCTTAGTCCTTTCCCGGGACTCCAACTATCTCCATGCCAAATTTCATCTCAATCGGTCCAGCGGTTGAAGCGTGCAGAGGTAACAGACAGACAGAGTTACTTTCGCATTTATCTTATTAACATGGATGTAGAGATCTTCTACTATATAAAGTCCCGCGCCTTCACATTTCAAAACGCTTCAATGTATTTAAAAAGCACCACCAACACTCTCAATACATGTGTGCGTGCTGAGACAGCCATCAACTATGCGTTGAGTGTTGGTGATGCTTTTTAAATAATAATGAAAAAATTGAGCCAGGGTCTCAGCCGGGTTAAAAAAATCAATGAAATTCGTGTGACGTTATTTATGGATAACACTAAATACATCACTTATACTATATTATACTAACTTTTTAAACTATTATTTCAACGCTTTCGTTTGTTGTGTTACGTTATGAAGAAGGTAACGAAAAAAAATATAGGCACCGAATTAAATTGACTGGTCTTTCATGAAATTTATCCGCTGAGACCGTCTGTTCAAAATCGCTAAGCAAGTTGCAAATAGGGATGACGACCACTTTTTTTTCCTTAGCCTATCAGGAAGACTATTGAAAAGTATTGGACACGTATTTTTTTCTTTTTTCACGTAATAAAACTTATACGGAGATATATTGAGTTGAAATGTCGCGTGACGTCACGGTTAGGTACGATTTATACCTAACGGTGACGTAGTTAGCCCCCACTCTCCAACTTTAATGCTTTTTAACCTAGTCATTCTTTATTAATTTGATAAAACAAAAAATACATGTCTAATATTTTTTTATTACCTGACTGACGGACTAATTAGAATTTCGATTTCTTCACCCTGTCGTCCCTATTGCCCTTGGCGTATTTGAGTCACGCTTGTGATATTTTTTCAGAAATATTACTGTGCTGTTTCATTTCCGTTTCGAGCAAATTATAATTTGCTCGACAAAAAGGTTTATAAAAGAAGACTACAAAATATGTCAAAATATATATTTTTATCTATCACCTTACAGCTACTATACTATGACACCGTGGCGACAACACAGGGTCGAACAACTTAACTAGAAATGCATTCTGGAAACCATTCTCCTTTAAAAACAACAGTCTGTCTAACAAAATTAAACTCTCTATAACTTGCGCCAAACATAACCTTATTACATAAAACAACACCATTTTTTTCCACTGGCAATCAATATTTGAAACACTGGCATGAACGCTGTCGAAGAGTTCCAAATTCAAAATCGAGTCGGCCATTTTGAAATACTGTTCGAAGTCTTGGCATTTGGCCGAGACGCGTTTCAGTTTTCCTTCCGCTAACACGACGTCGGGTTTGTGTTTCTTTATTATATCCTGTGGAACACGAACATATGTTATTTTATTACTGTTCTTGGTATTGTAGGAGTACGTCGCATATAGCCAACAATGAAGAGGAAGTAGAAGAAGAAATACATTTATTTATAACGGTTTACATAAATAATTATAATAACAATACACCGAAACAAAAACATAGTCGTTATAAAGTGGTCCCGGCTCAGCATGTAGCTGACTACTATGCAGAACACAACATAGAAGGCGCGCGGCGAAGGACTTAAGCCATAGACGCAGAGTTTGTTAATGCTTAATCCGCGCGCCTTCTAAGTCGTGTCGTGCTATACCTATAATATAGTTAGATACTGATAGCCAGCGCTGGTCTTCCGCCGGGCCATGCGAGTAAGTCTCAGAAGGCCACAAACAACGATATTAATAAATGGGATCTTAATGAGTGTAAATCAATCGTGAATTGAAACAAACAGCTATTCGTAGAAAGAAAGGAACATCAGTTTAAGTATGTTTATTTATTGTAAGTATATTTGTTCTTTGCTAGTGTCTAAGTATATTCAGTAATTTTGCTGTTTTTTGGCACCGCCCCTAACCATTTTCTGCTTTGCCTAAAGGTTGACTGGTAGAGAATGCCTCAAGGCATTAAGTCCGCCTTTTGTACACTAGGTTTTCTTTATGTGCAATAAAGTTTAAATAAATAAATAAACATCATAATTTTTCATCAAAATTTTTCTAACAATGTGCGCGGTCTAATGTATGCACCGAGTGCCTTCCGGCCAGCGTCAGAATTTTTCTGTAATAAATTTCTTACAATGTGTGACCCGTCTTTATGCCAGACTGGCGAACAGTATGACAGCCCACTTGATGGCCGTGGCTATGGAGGGTTGAAGTAAAGGAGCGCAATCTTTATAGTTCCAAAAGTGGACATCAAATCGGGTAGATTGGGGGCGTTGCGGTCGCCAGAAGTGTCAAGCTACCTAGGCACCTAGCAGCGGCATCTGAAGGCGCTGCTGAGGCGAAAACGCAGCGATAAAGGTTGTGAGGAGAGTGTTTTGTTTTGTTGCTTATCTAATGGACACATTTTCAACTGTTTCGCCGTATAAGATTGTGCTCCTTACCAAGACACATTCCACACTCCATAGCCGTCCATAAATTAAGGTAACCGCGAATGAATCCACCGTTAGGCTCTTAAGAGGGTTTATCCTGAAGGTTGGCAACGTCGCATATAGCTGTCAAATGTTTCGCTGTTTTCATTAATTTCTCAATATTACTGAATTAAAGAAGAAGTTATCATTCTATGGTTGACTGACGCGTCTCGTTTTATATTTGTTTGTTAAGCATTCAAATGATAAGTTAACATTAAAACGCATGGAAAATGCGATGGTATGTTTTCAAAAGATAGTACTTCCGTAATCCTAAACATTTCATGTTGCCAGGATAATTGTTGCAATCCATACTTAAGGTTTTATTCAACCATAGAGCGACAATTCATATTTTCATTCAGTAATATTCATAAATTAATGAAAACAATGAAATATTTGACAGCTATTTGCGACGTTGCCAGCTTTGGGAGTAAACCCTCTTAAGTCGCGTGAGGTGCAGTGTTGCCAATTTAGAAACCTACCTGTAGTAAAGCGCGGTAGAGTAAGCTCCGAGACGGCCACTGTCGTTGGGACACCACTCGATCTATGGACTGGGCTGCCAACATTCGCGCATTGCGCCCCAGGCTGTAACCTAAACAGGAAAAACACCGATATAGAGTACTTAGGTACTTATTGCAATGTCAATAGTGCCATTGGGCAGTGGGCAGTCCGCTTTTTGTACATTGCCATGTTAGGCAATGCAATAAAGTTTAAGGGCCGGTTCCTATATCCACGTAACGCCTCGTTTTGCCTACGGACGATTAAAATTTGACAGATTCTCTATGGAACAAATGTCAGAAATCAACCGTCCGTAGGCAAAACGAGGCGTTTCGTGGATATAGGAACCGGGCCTTAATACATATCTAAATATATAAAACTCAAAGGTGACTGACATAGTGATCTATCAACGCACAGCCCAAACCACTGGACGGATCGGGCTGACATTTGGCATGCAGGTAGATGTTATGACGTAGGCATACGCTAAGAAAGGATTTTGCGAAATTCCCACGGGAACGGGAAAAAAAACGGGATTTTACATTTAATATTTCTGCGCAAACGAAGTTGAGGGGAAATGCTAGTTAATATTATAAATGCGAAAGTAACTCTGTCTGTCTGTCTGTTACCTCTTCACGCTTCAACCGCTGGACCGATTGAGATGAAATTTGGCATGGAGATAATTGGGGTCCCGGAAAAGGACATAAGCTACTTTTTATCCCGGAAAAGCGCATAGTCCCCGCGGGAACGCGATAACCGAATTCCACGCGGGCGGCGTCGCGGGTAAAAGCCAGTTATTAATATTATAAATGCGATAGTAACTCTGTCTGTCTGTTACCTCTTCACGCTTCAACCACTTGACCGATTTACATGAAATTTGGCATGGAGATAGTTGAAGTCCCGGGACATGACATAGGCTACTTTTTATACCGGAATTCCACGCGGGCGAAGTCGCGGGCAGAAGCTAGTAAGTAATAGTACATTACAGACCTAGGGTGGTGAATTCGTAAATGTCCCAGATCGCAGGTTTCTCTCTCCATAAATATGCGATCTGGGGCTTTACGAATTATCGCCCGTGGTTTGTCAAAAGTTTTACGTCTTGCCTTGGCCAAGAAGTGAGATTTTCTCTCCGCGTAGCGGGCAGAAAATCCCACTTTACGGCCAAGGGTGATGTAAATAAATGTTTCATTGTCCAAACGATCCAAACAATCAATGCTCTCTCACCCCTCAAATGCTCCGACATGGGGAAGCCTCTCTCCCCGTCCCCCCCTCCATAGTTCCTCTGGAACACGTCGAAGAGTGCCGCGTCCAACTCCTCGGTGAGGAGGTGGTAGCAGCAGGGGACGGTCAGGGCGGCGCAGGTGGCCGACTGAGCGGCGAAGATGCGAAGGGAGGTGGGGCCGAGGTTGCCACACGTGTGGAGACCTGGTTGGAATAGTAGATTGTATGGCTTGGGAGCGAAATGGTATATTTTAACCGCGGGTGACGGATTGAGCCAGAGCCAGAACGAAAGTTTTTTTTTTTTGAAGTCCTAAATTTCATACTTTAAATTGAAATAAAAAACTTATCATCGTAAAAGGGCGTACCAATAGTCGTAAAGCCGTGGTGGCCTAGTGGTTCGACCTACCGCCTCTCATGCAGAGGGTCTGGGGTTCGATCCCGGCTCGCACCTCTAAGTTTACTTATGTGCGAAATTCAATTTGAATTTACCACTTAGCTTTTCGGTGAAGGACAACATCGTGAGGAAACCTGCAGTAATTCAAAGATGTGTGTGAAGTCCCCAATCCTCACTGGGCCCGCGTGGGGACTATTGCCCAAACCCTCTCGTGATGAGACGAGGCCTGTGCCCAGCACGCAAAATAGGCTGTAATGGTGGACCCTCATTCCTATGTCATCACTCATCACAGACCTGTAAGCAGTATCCGGACGTCTTCCCCCAGCTCCGGGAACTTGTCCTGGGCCACGGAGACCAGGTCCGAGTCCTGGGTGATGAAGAGCCTCGCGAACCGGTGCAGCTCTGCACTGGGAGGGCGCGATACGCTCCGCTCTGGACCGGCGTCGACCTCCTTGGCTATGGCGTGCCATTGCTTCTGTGGGTGTAAAAATTACCTATTGCGATAAATGGAGAAAAGGTCCTATTATAGCTGAAGATAGTCCATATTAATATTATACACATGCGAAAGTAACTCCTTCTGTTAACTCTTCACGCTTCAACCGCTGGACCGATTGAGATGAAATTTGGTATAGAGATAGTTGGGGTCCCGGGCTACTACCGGGGACATAGGCTACTTTTTATCCCGGAAAAATGGATAGTTCCCGCGGAAACGCGATAGCCGAATTCCATGCGGGCGAAGTCGAGGGCAGAAGATAGTAGAAAATAATGATAAAATTGAAAGAGATGGTAAAAATCAGACAGAAAGTTCGTCAGACAGACAGAGTTAAGAGTTCCCAGTACGCACGGCGTTTCTCAACTTTTCATAAAAACATTTCCCTTTTATTACCAAATTACTAACACGGTTGTGACTTATTGAATTAACCTGTTTGTAACCAATTTGTGACACACACATAGATTATTATCATTCACTCATTGAACCCATTCGTGCAAGCTCTCGTGAATCTACCTGTAGGATGGATAATAAACGAATAGAAATGGTGAAATTTCTGGCACAGAGGCATTCCATCTTAGCCCTCAGGATAGGCAACGCATTCGATATCTTATGGTTTCTAAATGGGGGATCATAGCATTTCCATGTCTATGGGCCGCAGTGTCCACTCACCATCATGTGGGCTGTGTGCTCGTTTGCCAATACCAATGACATAAAAAAATCGGAACCCTCTCCAGGCAGTGGCGTGCACAGAGATTTTAGACAGGGTAGACAACAAAATATAAAGTAATATTAGACTTCCCAAATAGGTACCTATTCAGCATATTTTCTCATCTTTTCGATTAATAATGGCGTATACTTAAGTCAATACAAATATCCATGTACCGAAACAGAATAATCAGTGCACCCCGGGGGCCAAGAATAGTATTAGTATTTCGTATTCAAACTCGGGTTATCTTGTACCTACACCGGCCTTATTCGATTAAAACTTGCTAAAACAAAGTTTTGAAAATGCACCATTTTCAATGGTTCATAGACAGCACACATCCACTAAAAAAATATCGCAGTTTACAAAATATTAGGTCCTTACATATGAAATTGGCGTTTCATATGGCAGAAATGAAAACGATTTTTTTTTATGAAACTATTTTTTTATTTAGTCAAAGTATGTACCATGGCTATCTATGCACTTTTGCCATCTCGAAGGTAGTTCATTGATTCCTTTACTAAAAAAAGTGTGTGAGCGAGAATCAATAAAATCTTTGAAGGCCGTTTGGACAGCCTCGTGAGAATTGAATTTTTTCCCTTGCATGAAGTTGTCCAAATTCCGAAAAAAATGGTAATCAGTTGGAGCAAGGTCCGGGGAGTATGGTGGGTGTCGAAGACATTCCAGTCGCAGCTCCCGTAGTTTTGCGGCCGTCAAACGTGCCGTATGTGGTCGAGCGTTGTCCTGAAGCAGCAGTGGGCTAGATCGATTGACCAGTCTGGGTTGTTTAATGGCTAGCTTTTCCATCATCGTTTGCAATTGTTGACAATACACATCAGCCGTGATTGTTTGCCCAGATCTTAAGAAACTGTAATGGATGACACCGGCACTAGTCCACCAGACACTTACCAGTACCTTTTTCTGAGTCAACTTTCGTTTCGGGCAGAATTTGGCTGGTTCACCTGGATTCAACCATTGTGAAGAACGTTTCCGGTTGTCGTACAAGATCCATTTTTCATCACAAGTAACGATACGATTCAAAATGCCTTCATTATTGTGCCGGTTGAGAAGTGAAACGCAACACTCGACGCGTGTTTCTTTGTTTGCGTCGCTCAATTCATGCGGTACCCATTTTTCAAGTTTTTTCACTTTTCCAATTTGTTTCAAGTGAATCAAAATGGTTTTATCACTCACACCGAAGCCTGCCGCTAACTCTGACGTGGTTTGCGATGGATCTGCTTCCACAATTGCTTTTAATTCTTCGTTATCAACTTGTGTCTCCGGCCGTCCACGAGGCTTGTTCTGTAGGTCAAAATTTCCAGAACGGAAACGTTGGAACCAATAACGTACCGTATTTTCTTTTGCAGTAGCTTCCCCATACGCATTGTTAATCCTACGAGCCGTTTCTGCAGCACTAGTGCCGAGGTGAAACTCATATTCGTAAATATAGCGATATTTTAAGTTCTCCATATTGTGAACAGAACGATGTGAAAGAAAAACAAATGACGCGATAACAAATAAATTTCGTAATTCGAACACAGAAATACATGGTCTTAAATTTGAAATAAATTTGAATTTGGAATTCCTAGCCGAACGCCACATATATTTTGAATCAAAGTTGCCAGTTCGCCAAACGCCAATTTCATATGTAAGGACCTAATATTCATTGTAAAAAAACTTTCCTCAGTATCAATATTTTCAAAGCACAAGAACAAACCAAACAACATCATTTCAGCCGAAATATAATTTAATAACAAAAAATATAAATAGAAAAACGTCAAATAATATTACAACAACAATACGTATACAAAATGCTGCAAGCGCTTCGAAAAGACATGTCTAAACTCCGCCGGTATGCTTGCGTGCGTTTGGTTCATACGCCTCCCGTTAGTTGGCGCTGTCGTCGTGCACCGGCAATATGATGACGCACGCAAGAACGTTTTCGGACGGAAGACAGAATAGTGTCCGTCTTTCTCGTTGAAGGTGCGTAGCGACGCTAGTGTACTGAATTGCGACTGTATTCGGATGTAACTATCGAGTTCAGAACAGTACAAAGGATACGATGATGACCCAATAGATGGAGCTGTTTTGTAATTTAAGAATTTAAGTTAATGCGTAATGTACTGATATTTTATATGTAGATGAAGCTATTAGGTATCTTAATAAAGCAAATTAGATAACGTTGGGGTAGGGTAGACAGTGTCTTTTTGTCTGTATGGAGTGCACGCCACTGTCTCCAGGAGAGTCCAACTCGCTTCTTGACCGGTTCCTATTTATCTTACCTGTATAACTTTACCCCGGGCCTCGGCACTAGCCAGCACAGCGGGGTCACAGTCCACGGTGAGGCACCTGATGCCGTGAGCACGGCTGGCGGCGGCGAGCAAGGGCCCGCGCCCACCGCCAGCCTCCAGAGCGAGCGAGGCTCGCGTCGCGCTGTACAGCGATGCTAGCAAACGGGACATCGTGCCGACCTACAACGAACTTAATTTAGAATGTACGGTCATTATTGAAGTGGCGACAGGTCTCAGGGACAATTTGTGACCCACGAATGCCCTTAAAACTTAAGGGGAAAATTTATAAGACCGTCGTGAGACAGTCGTAATGTATGGATCTGAATGTTGGGCGACGAAAGGGACGGATGAAAAAAAATTGCACGTGGCTGAGATGCGACTGCTGAGATGGATGTGTGGTGTTACTAGAACGGATAAGATTAGAAATGAGTATATAAGGGGAAGTTTGAAAGTAGCACCAATAACAGACAAGATGAGGAGTAAAGTGAGGAGGTTGATGTGGTTTGGGCATGTGATGAGGAGGGATGAAAGTCATATTTCTAGAAGAGTATTAGATATGGATGTGGATGGATATAGGGGAAGAGGTAGATCTAGAAAGGCGTGGATGGATTGCGTGAAGGATGATATGTGTATGAAAGACGTTAGTAGAGAGATAACTGCTAATAGGAGCGAATGGAAGAAGAAAACATGTTGTGCCGACCCCACATAACGTGGGAAGAGGGCAAGCAAATGATGATGGTCATTATTGAGAAATGCGATTTTCATTCGTGTTCACTTTCGCTCAATCAATTCGGTCGTGGCACGGATCTTGAGCGGTGAGCGAAAGTAGAGGGGATTTCTGTGCATGTTTACGACTGAAAGGCCAATGAGTGGGCGCGTACGGCAGCGCTCGCTGCGCCCCGCGCCCCTCTGCCGACGAGACCTTATTTTCGACTTCTGCTCGTCGAAGGCCACCACTCAAGTTCCGCGGGAAGCAGGGGTCGCTTTGGCGTGCGTGCACGCTTATTGGTCCTTCAATCGTAAACATGCACAGAAATCTCTCTCTACTTTTGCTCACCTGTATATTGTGTTTGTTTTCTCGCTCGCATAAGACACCAACCTCATAGCTTTTCTTCGACGTCATGAACTCCTTAATCCTGATTTCTGGCTGCATCACGCCACCCCAGGACCGTATGCGGTCTTCCAGCTGTTTGACGGACAGGCAGTAGTCGTTGACTGTCAGATAATGAGACCGGGCAGAGTGGACCCATTGGCTGAGCGGTGACTTATCTGAAAAGGAATTAGATTCAAATTAGAAATAATAGTTTAATGCGCTTATGGATTCAAAAGACACTCTGATCAACACAAAAAACTAGTCTTCTCATGTATTTAAACAAAGTGTAATTTATCATGATTGATGTAAAGAGAAATGTAAGTTATTTGATTTAGTTATTTAGTTCAGTTAAAAAAGAATTACAGATTTTTAATTATAATTTTACACCATGGCTTTTTTAAAGATTTTTTTGTCATCATCATCATCATTTCAGCCGAAAGACGTCCACTGCTGGACATAGGCCTCCCCCAAGGCTCGCCACTCAGACCGGACTTGTGCTACTTGCTTCCACCGGTTTCCCGCGACCTTCACGAGGTCGTCGCTCCATCTTGTTGGAGTTTTTATTGTATTAAAACTAAAGTCTGGTTTATAAATATAGCAAAATATTCCCAATTTTAGTTTTATCCAAAAATGTTAACTTACCGCACACATCACTTTCACAGCAACTCCAGAACTGTTCCACCGCCTTTTCAACAGGCATTTCATCCAGGTTTTCCCGTAACACCTTGGGTAGGAGATTGTCCCAGTGGTTGTGGGTTATGAACTCCACCATGTGGCAGTTGGCAAGTGGCAGGAGTGGGGTCAAGTATTTCACAATTGAATCTATGTGGTTATGTAGCATCAGCATGATGGGGTCCATTTTGGACTGCCTGAAATTGAAAGGTTTGTTACAATAAGTATTCCGTACACTGCTCTGCCTGTAGGCCAATTACTTGACATTGGAGAAATTGTCTTGCATATAGACAGAAGCCATTATTTAAAAGAGAAGAAGAAGAATAATAAGTAGTATAATTTTATCAGTACGGATGTTAAGAGCTGTTAATGTCACTGTCTGTGATATGACAAAATGACCTAAGGCAAAGGATTAAGTTTGAAAATAAAATATAGCATACTTTCATTGTTTTTCAGTACAAACCTATGTAAGTTTCAAGAAGGTTCTTAAAAAGAAACATCAGAACCGTAAGGGTTATTGGAGGAAATCTTCAACAGCGCACAGGCTTTTTTATACTGGGCCCTTATTTTCTCCGCCATGTCCAGGATATCATGCTCCACGGAATTGGTGTGTGGGAATGAGTTAATTAGCTCTTTGACCTTGGTCAACTGGTTCAATGTTTTGTCAGAGTACTTAGTGTCAGCACTTTCGTTTGTTTGAATATGATAGGTCACAGTACCCAAGTAGAATCCTGAAAAAAGAAAATGGGGACTTTAAATTGGGTATTGTCTTAATATTATTTGTACAGAATATGGTATGCATATGCAACACAAGAACATTTTTCTTATTTTGATAATTATTTTCACAAAGTACCTAATCAAGTTCACAAACATGAGAACTTGAAACAAAGAAGCTGTTTATTTATTCACATTGATGTTTTGCTTATGTCTATTTTAAAATTCGCACATTTTTGTTTATTAGTTTTGGACTGCTATGGTTGGTTGGGTGTAAAATTTTGGAGCTTAGCCCTTTGTATGCCGTGTCCCAGATCCGTCCAGAAATATTGACGTTTTTTACATTTCTTTTCATGCTTTTCGATAGTACTGTCGAATAACGAGGAGGATCGAACTTATCTTATTTTTGCGGCATGCGAAACTGCGAAAGGGTTAAGTCTGATATTTGTTGGTATTTTTTTTTTCTTATCTTTTTTTTTTTTTATTATCTTATTTTTTTTTTATCTGTACAATAGAGTATTTTTTTTGACTACATACCAAGTTCTCTCCCTAGCTCGGCGCCCCTGTGGTAGCCTAAATGAAACCCCTCAGGATTGCCCGCTTCTTTTCCCGCCTTGAAACCTTCTTCAAAACTGTTTTTGTGCGCAATTTCCTCATTCACGAAGATTTCCTCCAAAACATCATTGAAATCTCTATCTTCAGCCATCAATAAGACTATTATACATTTGTTGAGTTATTGGGAAATGTACAACTGTACAGTCGTTTGAGATTTCTGGGAAGTTGGTGATTTCACTGCTAGTCAAAATTTTAGGTTATAAATAAAATAAAAAACATACAGCAGAATAGCCAAACTTTTATACAATTTTACAAACTAGTGTTCTAAGGGCGATAGCGCGTATAAATGTTATATTGTATTACTATTACTATCCTATCAAAAACACAAGGAAGAGAAGACTGATCGGTTTTATACAGCCAGCTGATTGAAGTGACAGTGACATTTTCTTGTTGTTGCTAGTTTATAAATCAATTTGTTGCTGAAATATTTAAAATGGTGGCAGAGTCGAGTGCACGAGCACATACGCATTCAGTGGCAAAAGTGAGTAAAAACTCAGTGCTTAAACTTACCTATACGTACCAAAGAGGGAATACGTATCCAGCAGCTAAAGGGAGTGGCAAATCTTTTTTTATATTTTATATGAGAAGAAATCAGGAAATGGGTCTTCCCACCCCAACTTGGAACGCTCATGATTGTGCATAACAGAATAGTACAATATATAGTACAATATTTTGGTCGTAAATGTCAATGCAAAATAACAAATTTAGCATTAAGACAAAAAAGTGGCAGCATTTTACAACGTGATTTTTTTTCATAGTGACACACACACCAGCGACTGTTATGCCAATGTATTATAACTATATAGCACTCCCTTTTTTCCATTATTCCGATAACGTTACACATTTTTAAACATTACCTGATTATAAATAACGCCTTTTAAAAGTTTGTTAATTTAGCAGGTTACACGACTAATAGGAGTGGGGTTACAAAGGTTAGGTGTCCTTGAACTAAATTTTATTGATCGCGTAATCTAAACGGTGTTTGCATAATTTGACAACTTTGACGTCTTTGATATTGACTTGTGACGTGACGGAGTCCACCGGTCGGTCGGTTCACTACTTCACCTTGGGTTCACCACCGAAATTTGAAGCAGTAGCTAGCAGTTCGTAGTTTACGCTTTATTGTAAAACTAGCTGGTGCCCGCGACTTCGTCTGCGCAGGATTAGTATTTCGAGTAGCTTATATACACAATATCTTTATAAATTGTAGCCTATGTGTTATTCTGATGTATAAGCCATATTATTGTAAAGTTTCATTAAAATCCATTCAGTAGTTTTTACGTGAAAGAGGAACAAACATCCATCCATACATCCATCCAAACAAACTTTCGCCTTTATAATATTAGTAAGGATTTTCAAATTAAATTTAATACAATTACGAACGGGACAATGTCTAAGGTGATCAGTATTAGTGAAGTACACAAACACCAAGACAAGAACAGCGTGTGGATGATAATCCACAATGATGTTTACGATGTAACCAAGTTTTTGGATGAGGTAAGATAATCTTACAATTTTGTCTTATCATTCAAGTTCTAAGGTCTTGGTCCTATGATCTTTAGTGTCATTCATTGTTTAATTATTATTCTACGTTATACCAGCGTGCACCTATGTAATATTCAACATTAACTTCACAAAATTGTCATTTTTTTATTAACACTTAAAAACATTTAAATTGTAACAGACAGTACTTACATAATTTTTACAGTTTAAAGAAAGGAGTAAATTTATTTAGGTTAGTACATCATGCAGTTTACTAATACTCTATACTAATAATTATAATAAGTCTGTAGAAGTGATATTGCCATAATATATTTCTATGGTTAAGTTTAGCTAAGAACTACTTGTTGGATTGTCTCATAATTTGGTATGGGTATGGGTCAATACTCAACATATACACCACTTTTCCCATGAAAAAGCAGTGTTGCCAATTACACATGGATGAAGAATCTTTTTTAATGAATTATTTAATTATCACACCCATAAAGCTAAGTAAGATACAATGGAAAATGTTTCAGCATCCCGGTGGAGAGGAGGCTTTGCTGGATTTTGCGGGGAAAGAGGCCACGCAGGGCTTTGAGGATGTAGGACACAGTGATGATGCCAGGTTAGCTAAAAATTACCACCATCTTCACTAAACCTATAATAGATTACAGTCAGAAATTGAGGATATACCTATGTTTTCTTTGAGTTGTATGTGAAAAGACGACAGTTTCCTAATAAATTTGAATTTCTACTTAAAGTGATGATTTTACATTTAGTGTATAAAAAAAAAATTGTCAAATCACTAGATTTTTATGTTTTTTTTATTAGTTTATCAATCTCTGTCTCTCTGTCTGTTACCTCTTCACGATTAAATCACGAAAAACCGATTTTCACACGGTTAAAGAAGCTAGTTCTAAATAAAGTATGGTTGATCATATGGCATTTATTTTCTGCCTCACCGAACCTCTGCATAGATTATGAATTACCCTTTAATTTTTGATATTGTTACAGGGAGCTGCTGAAGAAATTCAAGATAGGCACACTTCCTGAAGATGAGAGGAACCAGGCAGCGGAGGCAGCACCATCAACATCAACAACTCCAACTTGGTGAGTCAACTATAGTAGGAGATCACCTACCTTTTTTTCTTCTCTTTAAGAGGGTTTATCCCGAAAGTTGACAACGTCGCATATAGCTGTCAAATGTTTCGCTGTTTTTATTAATTTCTCAATATCGGACGGAAACTCGGTACACATGACAGACGGAGTGGTTTATTATTAACTAGCTTCTGCCCGCAACTTCGCTCGCGTCGAATTCGGTGATCGCGTTCCCGCGGGAACTATGCGTTTTTCCGGGATAAAAAGTAGCCTATGTCCGTTCCCGGGACCCCAACTATCTCCATGCCAAATTTCATCTCAATCGGTTCAGCGGTTGAAGTGTCAAGAGGTAACAGACAGACAGACAGAGTTACTTTCGCATTTATAATATTAGTATGGATGTTAAAAGGCACAATTTATGTGCCTGGTGATATATAAGTATGTTTACTTTCAAAATCCGGTGACAAATGAAAGAACAATAACTATTCACAATCTTAGAGACTTACTTGGATATGTTGTAATAGATCTATTGAGGGACGAGAGTGTCCTCAGGAGAGGTGTTTCTCACACGACAATCAGAATAGTTATGGGTGAACCTGTGCGCGCGCGTTCAAAGAATCGCAAATTTGGAATATAATGTTTGAAAGATGATTAATTTTGAATTTAGACACAGTTATAGTTGCCAGGAAGTTTGAAATGGAAGGAGGTGACATATCACCTCGTCACAACCTATAACATATACCCTCATTTGTTATTTTAGGTGACCCAACTTTAAATGATAGATAATGAGTATTATTAACAAATTGTAAGTGCGCCCTATTTACTACAGCCTATTTGCGTCCCACTACTGGGAACAGGCCTCCCCTCATCATGAGAGGGCTTGAGCTATAGTCCCCACGCGGACCCATTGCGGATTGGGGACTTCACACACATCTTTGAATTACTTCGCAGATGCGTGCAGGTTTCCTCACGATGTTTTCCTTCACCGAAAAGCTCAGTGGTAAATTCAAATTGAATTTCGCACGTAAGTAATTTTAGAGGTGCGAGGTTTGAAACCCTCGGCATGAGAGGCGGAAAGTCGAACCACTAGGCCACCACGGCTTCATTATTATTTATTATTTATTATTATTTAATTTATTTATTGGGAACAAATACAATTAAATGAATAAAAATTGTTCCACAAAACTGGAGTACAGTTTGACTGCGGGATCAGGAATATTAATCAAGTATACATTAATATCTTAGCCATTAATTACTAGGCTATATAATAGTATTAATATTAGGATAAGTTTTTATATAATATCATAATCCTACTATTCCTTCCTCCTGTTTTTTGTCGTGAATTGTAACCCATCATACCTTTACAGTTGTAACTGAGGCTATAAAAAAAATCACATTTCTGTCTTTTATCGATAAGTTTTTCCTCAATGTTATCTTACATTGTACTTAATAAGGGTATATATTATTAAATAGGTAATGCTTATGTAAACAGATAACTCGTAATGTTTATTTTGATCTTGTGATAGATTAGATATACATATCTATCTTCTTGTGGTAATATAACTTTTCTCAAACATGCTCGGAAATGTTCGTGTTACTTTCAAAAAAAGAAGACGCGAGGCTGTCCATTGCCGGCCTTGGCCAGGAAAAACATTATTGTCGTGTGTGTTTTTTTTAATTCGCTTGCTATTTGAGACACCTCTAGAAACTGACAAATCCATGGAGGTAATAAGTACAACTTCCATGGCCAAATCATCCACGATCATGGAAGTAGTAAATACTGATGTGGGGCAAGTGCGCCTAAATTTATTTCGCCCCTATGCCTTGTAAACAGCCAACTACTAGTTGAGTAATATTTATAGGTTTCGATATATTTATGTTAGGCGCACTTACCCCATCCTGGCGCACTTGCCCCGAAACTGAAAAATCCATGGAGGTAATAAGTACAACTTCCATGGCCAAATCATCCCACGATCATGGAAGTAGTAAATACTGATGTGGGGTAAGTGCGCCTAAATTTATTTCGCCCCTATGCCTTGTAAACAGCCAACTACTAGTTGAGTAATATTTATAGGTTTCGATATATTTATGTTAGGCGCACTTGCCCCGAAACTGACGAATCCATGGAAGTAATAAGTACAACTTCCATGGCCAAATCATCCACGATCATGGAAGTAGTAAATATTGATGTGGGGTAAGTGCGCCTAAATTTATTTCGCCCCTATGCCTTGTAAACAGCCAACTACTAGTTAGTAATATTTATAGGTTTCGATATATTTATCCCATCCTGGCGCACTTGCCCCGACTGACCTTACGTATTTCCTCGCTGTTTGAGAAAAGCATTATATATACCTCGGCCGCAATTGCGATTGCCGGACTCGTACTAATAGAAGGCTTCGCTTCGCTCAGCCTTCTAACTGACTCGTCCGGCAATGCGCTACTTGGCGGCCTCTGCAATAATGTACTATAACTTGATAAGATGACTGGGTCCGCGTTGCGACTATTTATTTTTAAGGTTTTTTTGCATGTTTTGTACAAAAGGTTTTCTTAAAAAATAAACATTAAACATATACATAAGTCGCAAAACGTTCACTGCTGGCCATAGGCTTTACTATGGAGGGTGGACTTTTATCTTGGTAAGGAGCGTAATCTTATGGCGAAACAGTTGAAAACGTGTCCAGCGTATTTGATAAGCAACAAACAAAACACATTCTCCTCACAACCGCTGCGTTTTTCTCTCAGCAGCGCCATCTGAAGGCGCTACTGCAGACTATCCGCCTAGGTGGCTTGACTGGAGTGGCGACCGCAGCGCCCCCAATCTACCCGATTTGGTGTCCACTTTTGTAATCGAGTCGGTGGGAATCGAGTTCTGTGGACACCCCACCGGTACTGCCTCATAAAACCGACTTGGTTCATCATAAGGCACATTTCGAAACTTTTTTGTTTTAGGGAAACTACGCGTTGCGAGACTTGCCTCTTTTTACATATAATGTATGTTTTTTATGGGTAAAAACTTTTTCAGGTGCTGCCGCCGTAGAAATGACATTAGCAGTATTCGTTTTTTATGTTGGCAGTTGGCAGCCTAGGCCGTCATTGCTAGATTTTCGAGTGACTTTGACAATACCCTCCAAATAGTGCAATTTTTGATATGAAAACAAATTAACTAAGTGTTACTTCGGGACCGGAAAATGGATAAAAAATCTAGTTCCAAGATCGATAAGTCCAAATGGGATGAGAGCTGTTGCCCTAAGCCGTTAATTATTGTTATTTTATTAATTAGAGTATTCGAATAACCTACGTAAACACCCACTGACAATACAATAGCCTGTTTACAGGCCTCTTCTCACGATATGGTTTGGGAGTTCAGTGCTGATTGTGGATTTCACACATGATGAATCTAAGTCCGATTTCGAGGCCACAGTTGCGAAATTGCTGTTTCGCCATCTAGATCTCACCATTCGATGGTATCTACGAGGCTGTTATTCATATACATGAAACTTAAACATATTTGCTTTAAACGGAAAACACGACTAGAAACAATTGCCTCGATACTTTTATATTTCAAAGATTGGAAAGGACGTGGAATTCTCAAGGTCTATAACGACTGATTTTTGCTTATCAGATAATAAATAACTTGTTTTTGATTTCCTCGAAACCTTTTTTTAATTCGTTTCGTACTTTAATTGTAAATAACAATTAATGCTTACGCAAGGGCGGATCCAGCTTTTGACTCAAGGGGGGGTCACGTCATACAACTCCACCCTCCTTTTTTGCGTCAGGGGTTAAAAATAAATGATAGCAGTAGACCTAGTCCTGCCGAGGGCGGGGGGGGGGGGGGTCATGACCCCCATGACCCCCATGACCCCCCCTGGATCCGCGCTTGGCTTACGCGTGAATGTAGATAGCGCTAGCCCTTTTTCGCCGGCTCCCAACTGTGGCCTCTCAAGTTATAAATTAGGCTGAGTTATGATTATGACTGAAAAATATCTTGCACGTTAGCTTAAAAAATATCAAAAAAGTTGCCTAAATACACGGTAGAATACAATATCATTACATTTATTCTGAAGAAGATACTAATTGCTTTTTTTTCTACAGAAAACAAAATGAATGTTCAGAATGCTCATCGGCTACAAGGTTATTTTTTTATTTTTATTAGAATTAGATTTATTTAATCTAGACATAGCTAAGTGTAGTGTATGTGTCAAATTCGCTGGATGAAGAAAACGGCCCATCAAAATTCTCAGCAGCATTTTTTCATCTATTAAAATAGATGTCATTTCTTTAATAAGAAAAACGTTGAATCGCTTTTGCTGTTTAGTGGAGTTTGTGTGTTAATTTATATATTTTATTTATTTTTGTAGTAATTTCTTTAATTTTATTACCTATGTATTTTAGCTGTCCGCGCGTTGACCGATTAATGAATATAGATGAGAGTAAAAAGAGCTGGCGGAATTTTGACGGAGCCCAACAAAGGTTAGATATATTTTAGGCATATAAAATAAAATAAATATATGAAATATAAAAAAAATATTATTATACAAGTTATACAACTAGCCGTTTGCCCGCGACTTCGACTCACGTAGACTTTGAATTTGCGTACCCGATGATACTATACATATAGACAGTTAGAGAATATTGAAAAAATAATCGGGATAAAAACCTATGTTATTCCCAGGCTCTCAAACTATCTCCATACCAAACTCCAGATAAATCGGTCCAGTTGTTTCAACGTGAAGGAAGGACAAACAAACAAACACACTTTCACATTTATAATATTAGTATGGAGTATGGATTCGTCCACACGTCTTTATTCTGGCCGCGCTTCTTTTATTGCCTTGGTAAAATAGTTTATGCATCAATCACAGGCAAGTATAAGCTTTTTCAAAGTTTTAAACCCACCATCGCTTCGGATTCTCCATTTTCTATTAAGGCATTCACTGCCACCGACGCATATAGCATAGCGTTTTGCTGACTTTCCCGCAGTGCCTTGAACGCACATGTGCGTTGCAATGTTCCCTTAATGACAGATGTGGCACCTGACGAAAGTTCGTAAAACAGAAGTGGCAGTGAATGCCTTAAGAAGCGCGGCAAGCTGCAACAGGAGATCATTTTATTAAATGTTGTACATACGATATAAAATACATAGAAGTAAAAAGGCCGTATACTTGAAGAAATTTTCAAATCTGCAGGGCGAGAAGATTTAAGGACCAAAAGGTCCGAATAGACCCGCAGTCGTCGGGCCCCGTAAACGCTGTCAATGTGCCAAGGTGCGCTAGGTAACAATTTTTTTTCTAGACATGGAAAATTCATGAGAAAATGTAGCTAATAAGAACAATTCCAGTACAGGTTTACACAATTTCGAAGGCGCGTAGAATAGACCTGCTTTGTGCTTCGCCGCGCGCCTTCTAAGCTGTGACGTGCTTTCACGCTTTACTGGGGTCCAAGATAGTTCAAGAAGGAATGACAAGGTTTTAAACTCTTGAGTTAACTAACCCGAGTCATTTAGCTAAGGCGCTGGGACCCGCGATGCGTTGGACAAAATTCAAAAATTCAAAATTCAATCATTTATTCAGCAAATTGGCCACATAGGGGCACTTTTACACGTCAGAAAAAGAGTTTACCAGCGCTTCCTAGACCCATTGCTTGAGAAGAAGCGCCGCAACAAACTCGAGCAGAAGGCCTTTTTTCAAAATTTACATTACATGTATAAAATATATATGGACGGAGGGTCAAGGCCGCCATTTTGACATTTCGCCTTATATGAACCTTTGAAAAGACTGGGTTAGATAACTCGCTCTCCAACCAACTAACTTTGATTGCACATGAACTAGAAGTCGAAAATCTGTGGTCTAAACTTTATTAAATTCATTTTTATTATATTAATTCCTTGATAATCTCCAAAGGGAACCGCGGCGGCGACGCGGAGAGCCTTGTGGGTAATGTTCTTATTTTCAGTTGTTAGTAGAAAATTTGCAATTGTATGTTAGGTATATTACTAGCTTAGTATAGTTAAAGTATTGTTAAAACAAACAGATGCGGTCACCTAATTAGTTGATTGATGTAGTGTCTACCTATCTATTATATTTTATGACTTGCTTCTGCCCGCGACTTCGTACGCGTGGAATATAAAATTGGCGATAACTTTTCTTTCCGACATCCATCTTTGCTCCAAATGATGCTCTATCTACCCTTGAAAACTGCATTCAAATCGGTTCAGTAGCTTCGGAGATTAACTCTAGCAAACAAACAAACAGACAGACAGAAAAGATTTCTAAAAATCGCTGTTTTGTGGTCTACCATACATCTTTAGAGCCCCCGTTCCTTTTTTTGAACTTTTCTTTCTATGTACAGACACGCCGGGTTCTGCTCTTTTATTATAGTGTAGATTACCTTACGACTTAATTTATAAGTATCTTTGTATTGTATTTAATACAACTTTGTATTGTATTTAATGGTCACATGTTTAAGTTCTACTTCACAGCCACGTAATCGTATGGTAATGTGCTATAATGTGTAATTAAAATGTATGTAGAGTTGTACGTCACAGTTGATTGACTTATTTATATTTACAGACACATTTTAAAGTAGTGCTTATTTTATAGAATAGTTTCATTAAAGATTGATTTTCATTCACTAGTGTAATCGACCTAAGTTGTATAAAAACTATGAGTGAACAAGACCTAACGATAGGGAAGATAATAGGTTTCTGCCAGGCTACAGGAAGGTTCAACGGGGCAACGGCGCCGGGAACGGATAACCCGTAATCCCAGGGGAGACCGGGGAAATGGGTGAAATGGTTCCGAATGGAGAACCGATCACCCGACTGATCCAGGCAGTCGTCCCCTTTCACAAATAATAATAATAATGAGTGAATATTTTTACTGACCATTTGATTTTTACTGAAAATGTGTTAGAGAAATGAGCAAATTTTGTCAAGATGCCTCGTAATCCAAGACCTTCCTTATTCCTTTTGATTCCTTTTCGTCCCTTTCCGAATCACATTTTCTAAGTGTTACCATAGACGGTGTTTCCTTAGGTACGGCCGAAATAAGTGTTAAATGCTATAATAGATGTCGCTGCCTAAAAAGCCTGTAAGAAAATTTGAAGCACCTCCTGCATGTTGCTCTCGTACAGAGTTTTTCCGTTGTTTTTTGATGCAAGGAGATTGTCAGTCTATGGCTTGTTTCAGACGTACCACAACCACAACACGTGGTCGGGCGCATATTTTGTATTGAAAGAATAGTACAATTCACACGCATCACATGACGGCAAAATGTGGTAGGTACTTACGTGTGAATTGTACTATTAAATTTCAATACAAAATATGCGCCCGACCACGTGTTGTGGCTGTGGTACGTCTGAAACAACCCTATATTGTAAGGATTCACAATCAGCCGGAGAAAAATGGCCCCGTCAAAACGGGCGAGGCGTTATTAGCATATTGGAACGTATTTTCTAATGTCAGTTTGCTCCTTATACATACATACATACATAATATCACGCCTTTTTCCCATAGGGGTAGGCAGAGACCACTTCTTTCCATTGCTCCTTATATTTTGACATATTCTGTTAGGCACTGTCCGTCCATATGTTATTACTTATTATAGGTCAATGCTATATATCTTGTCTTTGTTCTTGAGTTTTTTTTCATTGTTTTACGTATTAACATTAAAGGTATTGTCTTTCCAGTGGCTCCAATTGGAAGTGGTACGTGCTGGCGCTGCTGGGAGCGATAGCAATTGGAGTGCTCATCAAGAAGAAGATGGAGGCGTAGCCGCCGCCTGCCTGTACCAGGGTCCAATCGACGTGCAAAGGCGTGCATTGTTTTCAAGGAGTTGACTAATTAATCTCATTCTAAGCGAAACGTACTGCGTTATAATTATAACCCTTTACAGGGCAAGAGGCGAAATCTGTCGCTGAAGCGACTGTTAATTAATCCATAGGTAGAGATCTTCTCCCGCGCCTTCACATTTCAAAACGCTGCAATGTATTTAAAATCACCAACAACACTGTCAACACACGTGTGCGTGCTGAGACAGCCAGCAACTATGCGTTGAGAGTGTTGGTGGTGCTGTTTAAATAATAATAAAAAAATTGAAGCGTTTTGAAATGTGAAGGCGCGGGACTGAGATATATAGTAGAAGATCTCTATGTAGGTAGTATTTTCATAATATATTCTAAAATCCAATCCAAACCGAAAAATAAAAAAAAACATGAATAAAAGTCTTGCCCTATAAAGGGATAAATTAGCAAGATTTATAAAAAATATGTACATAATAATATGTTTTTAATAAAGTTTTTATAACTAGGTGAGATAGGTTTGAAATCTATTACCTACCTATTGTTCAAAACGCAGCCTTATTTTAGTCATTATTTTGGACATGTTTACACCAATTTTTTACTTAACGCATTCCGTATAATGGAGCAAAGGTTTTAATTTTAATTTAAAGCGTTAGTTTATATAAAAGTGCAATATTTAAATAGTTTACGTCACCCTTAGCCGTAAAGTGGGATTTTCTGCCCGGTATGCGGAGAGAAAATCTCACTTCCTGGCCATGGCAAGAAGGAAAAATTTTTGACAAACCAGGGTGGTAATTCGTAAAGCCCCAGATCGCATATTTATGGTCCTCACATTCGGTTCGGGCCACAAACACCTGCGATCTGGGACATTAACGAATTCACCGCCCTAGGTCTGTAATTACTAAAACGGTATTTTCAAGACATCGTTATAAATTAAAAATTGTAAAAAGTAAAAATTGGATTTAATTAGTGCTTTTGGTGTAAGTACCTACTAATAAGATATTTTTTTGTCTTTAGGGTAAATCTTCATTACCTATCTGCAGTAATTTTCGTTGAATCCGTTACTAATTTTACGTCACACCAGGCCGAAAAGCGGGATTTACCGCCCTTGGGCGCTACGAAAAATCCCTCTTCACGGCCAGGTGGTGACGTAAAATCGTATACTAACCACGGGCGGTCGTAAAGAAATCCTCAGACCGCTAGATTATAGCCCTCGCCTCCGGCTCGGGCCTCAATTACCCGCGATCTGAGACTTTCTTTACTTGACCGCCCTAGGTGTGTAATGTACTATTGTAAACTTTACGCATTTATAAATGTCATGTGGTGTCTGTAATCAGTAGGAAGTGTAACTTAGGTGCTAACGTGTCAGAGTGTGACAATAAACAAATTTAATGTGCAATTCATGAAGTTTCTTTTTAAGATAAGTGCTGCTTTTGTGATGCGTTTTTGCATATTAATAGATTGTAAGTGACTGAGAGACCCTGTTGCCAGGTGGAGTGACGATTTGCGCAAGGTGGCCGGTGTAGATTGGCTGCGGCACGCCTTGGACAGAGCTCATTGGCGTGCATTGGGTGAGGCCTACGTCCAGCAGTGGATTATTATGGGCTGTTGATGATGATGATGAAGTGACTGAGTATACACAAAGTAAACTGACTTATTTTAGGTGTACAATAGGTTATGCTTGCATAACATGGGTTATGCTTACCTACTTTTTTACTTTGCCAAATGAAAATTTTATTTCACTACTAGCTGACTCAGCGGACTCCGTACCGCCTTAGATTTTTTTTGGGTGAGTATGAAAAATAGCTAACGTCCTATTCTCAGACATACTGAACATACACACCAAATTTCATAAGAATCGGTCGAGCCGTTTCGGAGGAGTTTGGTTACAAACACTGTGACACGAGAATTTTATATATTAGATGTAAACCGCAAAATAGCGAGGTCTGTTGAATTACTGGTCAGGCTTAAATTCACATGAAATCAAGTTAAAACTTTTTCTCGTGCTTTCTTGCTGTCTTCGTAGAAAAGAAACATTAGCAGAGCAGCAGTAGATAAGTAATTAATAGTACATTACAGACCTAGGGTGCCTCACCCTCACCTTCGGTTCGGGCCACAGAAACCTGCGATCTGGGACATTTACGAATTACCGCCCGTGGTTTGTCAAAAGTTTTACGTCTTGCCTTGGCCAAGAAGTGAGATTTTCTCTCCGCGTAGCCGGCAGAAAATCTCACTTTACGGCCATGGGTGATGTAAAGTAATTTTTTTATAATATGGCAACATTCACCCTGGGCCGTCAACGTCTTTGCTGACTTTTGATTGACTTTGACATGACTCTACCCTCTACGTAAATATGTAGTGTATTTTTTGATATGGAAATAAATTGTGTTATTTCGTGTCCGGAAAATGGAAAACAAGTCAAAACCCAAGATCGAAAAGTCTAAAAGATGTTGCCCGAAACAGTTAAATATTGCTATTTTCTTTATTATTAAATTAATACCCTAATGTAGCTAAACACCTCGCTGCAAAATCCGATTTAAAGGCCTCCTCTTCTCTTATCACGAGATGGTATACTACTTTGTTAGCGGGAGCTACTACAAGCAATAATAGACAACGAGAACTACTAACTTTATAATACTTTAAATCAAACTGTACAATAGTAAGCCTAGTAGTTATTCCGACGAGTTCTGTAACAGCATTGCCACTCCGCCGTCGAGCAACCCCTTTTATCAGCTCGCGTCGCGCTGCCCCGCCACTCCCGCCAGGTAGTTGCGTCAGGCGATAACGGTTCGCCGACGTTCGTGGCGAACTTGCACGCCGACGCTCGCGGCGAACTTGCTCGCTGACACTCGTGGCGAACTTGCACGCCGTCGCTAGAGGGCGCTCTACACCATTTGTTGGCTTCCAGAAGTGGTGGTTGCCAACAACTTATATATAGGTTTATAGTGTGGGGGCTAATATTCCCCACGAGGCCTCATTGCGGATTAGGGATTTCACACACTTATAAATATAACTAGTTCGCCCGCTGAACTTCGAATCACCAAACTTAAGTAATTGTCTTTTTTTAGCTGTTCCTTTAGATTTTCCCGATTTTTTTTCTTTCTAAACCTTCCCTGAATCATGGGGAATAAAACATAGCAAAATCGGCCCAGCAGTTCTCGAGCCTTACCCAGACTAACACACGGCAATTCATTTTTATATACATATATATACTAGCTGACCCCGCGGACTTCGTACCGCCTTGGATTTTTTTTTAGGTATGAAAAATAGCTTATTATTTTCTTGTCAGACCTACTGAACAGTCATTCCAAATTTCATAAAAATCGGTGGAGCCGTTTCGGTGGAGTTTGGTTACAAACACTGTGACACGAGAATTTTATATATTAGATAAGAAGATAGACCCGTTTAGACCCATAGGTACGGGTGACCCAACTATTTCGCTCGGCTGGAAATACCTAAAACAGATATGCCGATTGTGGGTGAGTGTGGGTTTATTATCATTTAATGGTAAGTAGTCTAATAGTTAATGTTGTATAGTTTTGAGATGTTGAATCAGAAATGAGGATATCCGTAGTAGAACTGGGGTCACCGACATAGCCCGAAGAATTGCGAGCCTTAAGTGGCAGTGGGCGGGGCACATTGCTCGCAGGACTGATGGCCGATGGGGCCGGAAAGTTCTCGAGTGGCGCCCGCGAACCGGGAGACGAGCTGTCGGTAGGCCTCCAACAAGATGGAGCGACGACCTCGTGAAGGTCGCGGGAAACCGGTGGAAGCAAGTAGCACAGGACCGGTCTGAGTGGCGAGCCTTGGGGGAGGCCTATGTCCAGCAGTGGACGTCTTTTGGCTGAAATGATGATGATGATGATGACGAGTCTAATAGTTTATAACTAAGGCTAGAAAAAATACATCATTAATTTTATCATACGGACTAATTTCTTTTTCACAGAAAGCAAGATGCATGTTCGCGTTCACAATGTTCCTCTTCTACAAGGTTTTTTCATTTTACTTTTTTTTTATTCGTTTTTTTATGCCGTGGTGGCCTAGTGGTTCGACTTACCGCCTCTTATCCAGAGGGTCGGGGGTTCGATTCCCGCTCGCACCTCTAAGTTTACTTATGTGCGAAATTCAATTTGAATTTACCACTGAGCTTTTCGGTGAAGGAAAACATCGTGTGGAAACCTGCACGCATCTGCGAAGTAATTCAATGATGTGTGTGAAGTCCCCAATCCGCGCTGGGCCCGCGTGGGGACTATAGCCCAAACCCTCTCGTGATGAGAGGAGGCCTGTGCCCAGCAGTGGGACGCAAATAGGTTGTAGTAGTAGTAGTTGTTTGTTTTTTATGCAGGTAAGGAGCTGTGTAGTGTGTGACATCTATCAGCGGCTCTATTCGAAATGTTACCTACATACTACCTACTCTACTACTACTACAGCCTATTTGCGTCCCACTGCTGGGCACAGGCCTCCTCTCATCACGAGAGAGTTTGGGCTATAGTCCCCACGCGGGCCCAGTGCGGATTGGGGACTTCACACACATCTTTGAATTACTTCGCAGATAGGCTTAGGTACGCTTACGTTACGTAGGGAAAAGGAAATTCCCTGTCCCTATTACCAAAGCGTGGCGATTCTGTATGTAGTACTATTACATATTCTGTGCCGGGGGCCTGTCCTCTTCCCTATCATTCTATCCCATCTTCCCTGACCCCATGTCCCCCTATCCTCCCTTATCCAATACGCCCTATCCTCCTCCCCTTCCGAGATCGGCAACGCGTCACCAATGCGTTGCCGATCTGGTGTTCCAAATGTCTATAGGCGGCGGTGACCACTTATCACCAGGTGGGCCGTCTCCTTTTAACAAAAAAAAAAGAGTTATCAAGGTAAGACGAAACGGGACGGGATACACAAATTAGTGGCGAAATGTGACATTCCCTTATAGGACTTGAACCCGTTTCACGTGACGTCAAAACGTTTATAAGTATAACGTTTGCAGTTTAGTTACGTTCTATTATAACTACCTTCGCTCTGGTTTTATAGATATTGTTGTAGATATACGATTTTTATATTGACTTATTTAATTTTACAATGTATTTTAGCTGTCCACGTATTGACCAATTAATGAATCCACATGAAAGAGAAAAGAGCTGGCGGACTTTTGACGGAACCAAAGGAAGGTAACTGAAGAATATATAGTAGATTGTTTATCAAGGGACTAAAACAAGCCATTATGACACGAGATGTTTAGCCACCCGAGCAGAGCGAGTATAGTTCGAGTGTCATTATGGTTGTTTAGTCACGCGTTAAACACTCTGCTTTTCACTTCGAATGCGAGGAAAAAAAAAACGAAGTTCCATACAAAATTACAATATTTATTATAACAAAGTAGATAACCGGCTACTTCCCGATGACCTAGAAACATGAAATTTGGCCAGAAGCAAAGTCTTACAGCACACGTACAGGAATAAATCTGATAACCGTAAATATTATATATTTTGGTCCAAAAAAAAGCCAATTTACTAATACAAACTTATCATTTGCGGTTGGCGCAGTAGCCGTGTCGACTTCACCAACCGCAAATAATAAGTTTGTATTGTTAAATTTGCATCATCAAGTTTGCAGGTACGGAACCCTCGGTGCGCGAGTCCAACTCGCACTTGACCTGTTTTTATCACGTGACGTTTTGAATATTTAGCCAACAGATTCAAACTTGAAAACTATTAATATATTTTTTAACTAATTGGGTTATTAAATGAATTCACTTTAAATAAAACAAGATTCAGGTATTCGTAATCATTAGATCGTGTTTCACGAAATTAAATCGTTTTTTCACGCCCTAGAAATTGTCTAGGTTCACTGGAAATGGGGATAATCCTCCTTTCACAAACTCTGTGGTTGGCTGTTTAGGCGGGTTTCCAATGTAAATTAAAAAAAAATTACTTACTTTAGTCCCTAGAGACTAAAAAAGAGCTTTAGTCCCGATGTGCAGAGACTAAAGTAACATTTTAAGAGCATGAGAAGTGAAAAAACTATTAGATATAACTGTTAGATGCTATAAACAGTCACTTTATTAAATACTACCTTCTGCCCGCGACTTCGATGCGTGTAGAAGCTAGTATTTAATAAACTATGCGTTTTTCCGGGATAAAAAGTAGCCTATGTCCTTTCCCGGGACTCCAACTATCTCCAAAACCAAATTTCATCCAAAACGGTCCAGCGGTTGAAGCGTGAAGAGGTAACAGACAGATAGACAAACAGACAGAGTTACTTTCGCATCTATAATATTAAGTATGGATGACAATAATAAGGTAGAATTTAATAAATAATAATGAATCAGTCATCTTATTTTTCAAATCTGCATTACAGTCCGAGGAGAGCAAAGCACCAAAAGGTCCCCAAGCCGCCGAACCCTACAAACACTGTCCTTGTGCCTAAACAGAGTTCCACTAGGTAACAATATTTATAATGGTTTTCTTTTAATAAGATACTACGACTTCTACTACAGCCTATTTGCGTCCCACTGCTGGGCACAGGCCTCTCACCACGAGAGGGTTTGGGCTATAGTCCCCACGCGGGCCCAGTGCGGATTGGGAACTTGACACACATCTTTGAATTACTTCGCAGATGCGTGTAGGTTTCCTCACGATGCTTTCCTTCACTAAAAAAATAAAAACCGCCTTCAAACTCCGATGGACTGCGAATGTCAATATCAAGCGTTCACTATATGGTTATCATTTCTTTGGGTCGGTTCACTTGACACCGACTTCGCAGTCGGTCGGAGTTTGAAGGCGGTTTTTTTTTTTTTTGGTACAGTTTCCAAACATTACTATAGAAATACATAAGTAAATCTGAAGTCTTCGAAGTTGTCAACAAAATCATCTACGTGCTAGCAAATTTCGAGGAGTTCATTAGAACTGAACCAAATTAATATGGGAACTTGGAAGTACCACCTTTCGAACAAAAAAAGAATCATCGAAATCGGTTCACGTTTACCATTTGAGAATTTTACGAAGTGAGAACCTCCAATTGCTAATACTCGCGCGAGTAGTACCTAAGCGATGCGATCGTCGCGTGGCGGCGATTGTTCTTCAATATGATTGATCGCGCGCTCGCGCGAGTAAAATTCGCTCGAACTTGCGATGATCGCGTAGTCGCGTTGTATTAGACGATGTTTAACTCCAGAGTTAACTGATCAGAGTCAAAGGCCTCGTCCAGAGACCGTCGGCGCGATGAGCGGAGCGTTGGGCGTCAAGGCCTAACCCGCCATTTTGTCTTTTAGACCTTTGTAAAGACTAGATTTGTTAACTCGCTCTTCTACTAAATTAATTAAACTTTGTTCTAAACCTTTATCGCACATCAACTAATAGTGCTTGCTAGCGGGACGATAATCTTCTTCCGGTGCCATCTCCTATCGGAAGTCGGCGATCATTATAGCAATTTTTATTTTTTGAGACTGCTGCTTGAAACATGAATCTGGTGCTCGTCCCAAACCAGTTCCTGAGGTGATGGAGCCAGGAGGTTGTCTTCGGCCCTGTATTTTGCCTTTCATGATAAGCTGCAGTAAATTATATTTCTCATTGCGCATTATGTGCCCCAGATATTGTAACTTTCTTTTCTGTATAGTCTTAAGCAACTCCAAGCTCTTATTCATTATTTGCAAAGCTCCTTGTTCCTTACTCAATCCGTCCATGATATTTTCAACATTCTTCTGTATACTCACATTTCAAACGCTTCCAGTCTTTTGGAAATGGTTTGTGTCAAAGTCCAGGCCTCTACCTACTCCATACAAAAGAACGGAGATTATGTAACACCGTACAAGTCGGCATCCCGTGGAGAGTTTAAGGCTTCGGTTGCAGAGAAGGTGTGACGCCAATCTGAAACATACCGTGTGTGGTATCAAATGAAAGGGCTTTACACCATTAATAGAGTTAACACCATTTAACATTTGCAGCATATTAGGTACTGAACTTCGGGGTGTACCGCTGGAACTATAATGTCTATAATAGAAGCTAGAAGTCAAAACTTTGTAATCTAAACTGTAGGTAGGTAAGTATTCAATTTATTCATACCTTGATAATTTTCAAAGGGTGCCTCGGCGTCCACGGGAAGAGCCTTGCGGGTAAGTGCTTTTTTTCACTTCTCGAAAAAAAAATAGAAATAAAAACGAAATCGAGTAGATATTAAACGACTGGTTTGGCTCAGTTGGTGGTGACCCTGCGTACTGTACCGGCGGTCGCGGGTTCGAATCCCGCTAGGGGCAAACTTTGTGTGCTGAGCAGGAATGTTTGTACCCGAGTTATGGATGTTTAGTATAACGTATTTCACTACTAGCTTCTGCCCGCGACTTCGCCCGCGTGGAATTCGGTTATCGCGTTCCCGCGGGAACTGTGCGTTTTTCCGGATAAAAAGTAGCCTATGTCCTTTCCCGGGACTCCCACTATCTCCATACCAAATGTCATCCAAATCGGTCCAGCAGTTGAAGAGTGAAGAGGTAACAAACAGACAGACAGAGTTACTTTCGCATTTATAATATTAGTATGGATAAACAAAATATGTGAAAAATTTCATTCCTGATTTTTATTATATTTTTATTTTGTATTCTTTCTGACGATCTCAATGTGAAATTCTCTTATTTTGACATATAAAATATGCTGTAATTTGATATTGAGAAATAAATGTCTATGTCTATGTCTATGTCTAAGTAAGATTTATATCTTTGCCTAGCACCATTGTCTCTGCTAGCACCTATCCATAGTAGGTAGATACAAGCTTGTTTAGTTTGGAGCTAGGTAAATTTTTGTGAAATGTCCCAAGATATTTAAGTATATCATTACTATATTATAGAGTCATGTAGAAAGAATCTTAATTACAAACAATTATAAAGGTAATGTATGATACTGGGAGATAGATGCGGTCATGACGTATGACGGTGTACCGCATTGGGCAGGTACCTACCTTTTTGTATGGCCGGTATGCAACTGTTTGTGGCCGGCCTTTCAGGTACATAATTGATGTAGGAAACAGTGTAGTCTGTGTAGTATTTATGTATGTGATTTAGGTATTTACAATCATAGTACCTGTGCGAAGTGCGACCGAGCTTCGGGTGAAAATATCTAAAACGGAGTTTTCTCAGAAATTACGCCTAGCTAGATCGATTTATTGCCCCCGTAAACCCATATATATTCCAAATTTCGTTCAAAACGTTAGAGCCGTTTCTGAGATTGCTTGGGTAAATAAATCAACGGAGAAATATCCAAGATTATCGCGTTTAAAGTAGTTATAGCAAAGTCTACGTACTAAATTTTTATTTCATTAGTAGGTTACTATAGGTAGGTAACTATTCTGCCCGCGACTTTCATCCCCTTGGAATTCAGTTCAATAAAGCGATCCCGCGGGAACTGCGCCTGTTTTGGGGATGAAATGTAGCCTATGTTTACCTGTATTACAATCTACTCCCATACAGATATTTGTCGCAACCCAACCAATACTTCACTAGTTAAAACCGGATATACATGCATAAATAAATAAATAAAAAAACCTTTTATTCAATGCAAAAAGGTATTTATAATTTTGAAGTATTTTTAAATTTTATAAATTAAGCATGTTCACCTTTTTATTTACAGTAAAATAACACAGTGTTCCTAGGGCTAAGATATTCTTTCTTATTTTTGTGTGTTGGACCTTGTGGACTCTTGTGCTCCATGTCTCCCTGGCGTGTGATGATCTTGTATTTGACTGCATAAGTAAATTTCCACGTTTGGCAGGTAAATGTAATAGGTACGGGAGAATACAAGAGTCCATAATTTTCGTTTTCCACTCTACTTGCAAGTACTTGTCACTTTATATTTCCTTGTAATTGTAACTCCAAAAGTTGTTCCAAGTGTTGCATGATTTCGTTCTATTTTCAGTTCGTTGGTTTGGTAGGTATTTGTTGTTCAATCTGTTTACCAAGGTAGAGGTATCGATCGACATACTCTATTTGTTTATTTTCTGTCGCGATGTTTTTTTTAATGCTGTTTGACATCCATAAATACAGACAATTTCTTCTCTTAAATACCATTTTTTTGGTGTACAATATCGTATAGGCTATATAGATACGATTCAGATTCAGCTTGATTTTCAAGTTACAGAGGCGACTTTCCTACGGTCTTATTAATAAGTACTGTGACAAGAATTGCTACAACGAGCTTCAGACTACTACTAGACGTTCTAGAATGGCCTTTCTATCATAATATTGTTTTTGCTTTCTCTAGAGATCAGAAGGATTGGTTTGAATACATACAGATGTGTTGTTTTGCTTATCAAAATTCAACAAGGAGTACCTCGCACTACCATCTGACGGTCCCCCAGTTTCTTGTCACAGTACTTACTTATAGATTTTATCTTAATACAAGCTTCTGCCCACGACTTCACCCGCGTGGAATTCAGTCCCGGGAACTAAACGTTTTACCGGGATAAAAAGTAGCCTTTCCCGTTTCAAGTATGTCCTTCCCCGGGACTCCAACCAATCCATTACCTCCATCTCCATACACAATTTCATCTAAATCACGGTCAAGTGGTTGAAGCGTCAAGAGATGACAGATAGATGGAGTTATAGTTTTGCATTTATGATATTAGTATTAGCGCACAGCCCACCTGATGGTAAGTGCTCACTGCGGCCCATGAACACCGAAATCCTATGATCCCCTATTTCTTAATGGTTTCTTAACCATAAGATCTCGAATGCGTTGCCTAAGACGGAATGCCTCTGTGCCAGAAATTTCACCGGCTGCCTTAACCCCCTACCGGAACACAACAGTGCGAGCACTACTATTTGGCGGCAGGTTAGCGGGAAAGACGGTGGTACGGTGGACGGACCCAGAACCAGGTCCTACCACTAACAAAACTTAGTATGGCTTAAAGCTGATTTTCTTTGCAGTGGTTCCAGTGGGAAGTGGTATACGTGTTGGGGCTGCTGGGAGCGATAACCATCGGGGTGTTCATCAAGAAAACGGTGGCGTAATAGTCGCTACCTGTCTAGTCCAGGGTCCTCAATCGAGTCCAAACATAGGGATACAGGATTTCCCGTATCCCAATTAAGGATATTTAATATGTCTGTAGAAGAAGTCGCGTCTGTAACTTGAAAATGAAAAGAAACTATCAAGTCGAGGGGACTACATAAACGATACTAAACATGAAATAACGATTTTTAGAAAAATTGTCTGTATGTATATCCGGATTTAACTCAAAAACTATTAGACGGATTGCAACAAAATTTGGTATGGAGGTAGTTTATAACACTGGTCAACATATAGGCCACTTTTTACCTCGGAAAAAGGCGTAGTTCTCGCGGGAATGCAATTTATTTATTTATTTATTTATTATTTAATGATTGATAGACAGTCTCCCAATTTTTGTGGCAGAGCAAATTACTCGTACAATCCTAAGAATCGCACTTCATCCATCCGTGGCGTCTCACTCATAGCTCATACACGTTTGAACTGGGCGGGGTTTTCTTCTTCTTCTCTTTAAATAATGGCTTCTAGGGCGGGGTCAGCTATCTCACTTTACACGTTTGGGCTTTGGGAACTAGTGACTCACTTGGCAGTCACTTTTGACGTCTCGAATAACAGGGGCTCTATTCGAAGTCTTAAATAGGGACAGAGAGATTCCCTATCGCTGCGCTCACGCATCACGGCGCTCAAGTTTAACTTTAAATTAAATCTAGCTGTTTAAATTTCGGTTGCAACGCTGCGACGCGTGAGAGATCCTACAGGGAACAGGGAGATCCTTATTTAAGACCTGGAATAGAGCCTCAGGTTTATCCGAGAAGCGACAGGGATTTCTTTTTAGTGCGCTATAGGATGGCTTCGTGAACTCGAATAGGTAGAGGCTTAGGCGATAAAAAGTAGCCTATGTCCTTTCCCGGGACCCCAACTATCTCCATGCCAAATTTCATCTCAATCGGTCCAGCTGTTGAAGCGTGAAGAGATATCAGACAGACAGACAGAGTTACTTTTGCATTTATAATATTAATATGGATATGGATAATATATTATGGATATGGGGAGATCCCTTATATCGAATCTATATTCGAAGTCTTAAATAGGGATCTCCCTGTTCCCTATAGGATCGCTCACGCAAATTTAAATCTGCTAAAAGTTCACACGACGCTTGACCGATCCTATAGGGAACAGGGAGATCCCTATTTTAAGACTTCGAATATTAACCCCTGGATGTCATGTCATGTGGTTAAATAAGTATGTAGTAGGAAGTGCAACTTAGCTGACAAATAAACTAAATTAATTTGCAAATCATGAAGTTTCTTTTAAAAAAGTTCAGATGTGATGCCTATATATACTTACTTACGAGTATTATGGTAGTTTTATCTCATCATCATCATCATCATTTCAGCCGAAAGACGTCCACTGCTGGACAGAGGCCTCCCCCAAGGCTCGCCACTCCGACCGGTCCTGTGCCACCTGCTTCCACCGGTTTCCTGCGGCTTTCACGAGGTCGTCGCTCCATCTTGTTGGAGGCCTACCGACAGCTCGTCTCCCGGTTCGCGGACGCCACTCGAGAACTTTCCGGCCAGTGCTACAGTTAATCCCCGGAAGAGTTTTATCTATGCGAAATTAATTAATGGATTTCAAATAAAAGTTCGATTATGTGTAGTAATGTAGGTGTATCTTATAGGTACTTTTATTTAAACGCACAAATCTTGTATATTTCTATGTTTATTTAATTATCCGAGCGATCTCAGAAACATCTCGAAAGATTTGGATGAAATTTGGAATATAGGGTTTACGAGGGTGACATACCTACAACGAACTAGCTAGGTTCATATATGAGAAAACTCGGTTTTAGCTTTTTGTACGTAGTACTATTAAGTTATGACCACATAAGTCATTTGAAATATCATTTCTAAATAATAATTATTAATTAAGTACCTATCTATCGTAATAATAATAACCAATGATTTTTCTCGAACGGCAGGGGCATCGGGCAGGCCAAAAATTCAAAATTCAATCATTTATTCAGCAAATTGGCCATATAGGGGCACTTTTACACGTCAGAAAAAGAATTTACCAGCGATTTCTAGACCCATTGCTTGAGAAGAAGCGCCGCAACAAACTCATCTCATTCAGCCTGACTAAGGGCCGGTATACACGGACTGCAACCGAACCGAACTGCAATTTCTATGAGGGCTGTGCAGTTCAAATGCACTGCAATGCGGTTTGCAGTTTTCATAGTGATTAATGATTATCGTTCAAATGCAGTCCGTGTGTACCGGCCCTAATATTACAAGTCCTACATAGAAAGCTGAAATTTGCTAGTCTTAATTGTGGGCATCGTCAACTTCGGAACCCTACATTGCGTGGGGCCCGACACGCACTTGAGCGATTTATACCTTACTAGCTTCTGCCCGCGACTTCGCGTGGAATTCGGTTATCGAGTCCCCGCGGGAACTAATATGCGTTTTTTCGGGATAAAAATTAGCCTATGTTCTTTCCCGAGACCCCAACTATCTCCATGCCAAATTTCATCTCAATCGGTCCAGTGGTTAAAGCGTGAAGAGGTAACAGACAGAGAGACAGAGTTACTTTCGCATTTATAATATTAATTACTATGGATAATATGGATTACAATAGAGTGAGGTGCAAATGTACACATGGCAAACTCAACCCACTCTGCTAAATGAAATAGTTTAAAAACAGTTTTTAAAAAATCTTGTGCTGTCTTCGTAGACATATGAATGAACTGTAGGTAAGTTGTTTTTATACTACTACTACTACTACTACTACAGCCAATTTGCGTCCCACTGCTGGGCCTGTGCCCAGCCTCCTCTCATCACGAGGGGGTTTGGGCTATAGTCCCTATGCGGGCCCAGTGCGGATTGGGGACTTCACACACATCTTTGAATTAATTCGCAGAGGCGTGCAGATTTCCTCACGATGTTTTCCTTCACCGAAAAGCACAGTGGTTAATTCAAATTGAAATTTATACTAAATGCTTTAAAAACATAACCATCCTTCTAGCGCCAGTCGGGTAAAAACACAAAAGATCTTAATGCTTCTTTGTCTTTATCTCTCGTAATGAGGTTGGATAATACAATCCCGCGACCTGGCACAAATTTTGGTCATAGTGTTATAGTTCCAATTATTACCTACCTATTTACTATTTCTATGAGACCTTCATTGCTAGATTT
The DNA here is from genome assembly GCA_963971205.1 of Aethes cnicana. Classification (NCBI taxonomy): domain Eukaryota; kingdom Metazoa; phylum Arthropoda; class Insecta; order Lepidoptera; family Tortricidae; genus Aethes; species Aethes cnicana. The sequence goes on from OZ020284.1 coordinate 1,788,646, forward strand.
TTTAATATAGACAGAAGCCATTATTTAAAGAGAAGAACATCTTTTAATGACTGACGTAACCAAATTTTAAACATGAAACCATATTAAAAAATAATTGTTCCTCCGGGACCGGAAAAAAGATTAAAAAAATGAAAATCCAAGATCGATAACTCCAAAATAGATCACAGAGCTGTTGCCCTGACCCTTTCAATCTTTCATTTTCTAAATTAGAGCATAAACTATATATTACACAAGGATGCCTCCACGCCGGCGCGGCGAGTGTAGGTAATGCGCTTATTTTTTCACTTAAATAGTAGAAAATTAGAAATTGTATGCTTACCAGTTGAGTACCTATAGAACAGAGGCCTTATGCATATTATGATTGATGTTGTGTGGTATTGGTATATTAGTGTTTAAGTACTTAAGCCTCTTAGTATAGGGACCAGTGACGTTACTAGTGGCACCGTACGTTGGCTTGGGCGGCGCTCCACTGTATAAAAATGTTCATCATCATTTCAGCCGAAAGACGTCCACTACTGGACATAGGCCTCCCCCAAGGAGCGCCGCAGAAGGGCTTGTGCCACTCGCATCCACCGCGTCACCGCGAGTTTCACCAGGGCCTATATTCGGAGTCTTCAATAGGGATCTCGCTGTTCCCTATAGGATCACTCACGCGTCAAGTTGAACTTTAAATCTAGCTGCTTAAAATTCTCGCGACACGTGAGCGATCTTATAGGAAACAGAAACTTATAGAATTCGCATATAGCATCTGGTCGGTGCTCCATCTTGTTGGAGGCCTACCGACAACTCTTCTCCCGGTTCGCGGACGCCATCTCGAGAAGTTTCTGGCTTCTACTTATAACAATAATGATCTATATGTACCTATCTATACAAATTCTAATTCTACACGGGACGAAGTCCCGGGTAACGGCTAGTTTATAATATTAAGTAGAGATCTACTATCTAAAGTCCCGCGCCTTCACGTTTCAAAACGCTTCAATTTTTTTATTATTATTTAAAAAGCACCACCGACACTCTCAACGCATAGTTGATGGCTGTCTCAGCACGCACACATGTGTTGAGAATATTGGTGGTGCTTTTTAAATACACTGAAGCGTTTTGAAATGTGAAGGCGTGGGACTTTAGATAGCAGAAGATCTCTAGATATGGATGTTTTCTCAAGAGGGAAGAATAGTACTCGGCCGGTACGGTACTCGAACAAAAATTTCAAAAAGAGTAAACGTTTTTCCCCTTCTAAATATTTTCCAATCTACATGATTTTTTAGTATGTTATTGACACAATGAAACAGTAGGTTTATAGGTTTTCCTTTTTTTAAAACTTGCAAGAAGTTTGAATCAATTGCAAATAAAAAATAAAAAAAAATCTATAAACCTAATATTTCATTGTGTCAATAACATAGTAAAAAATCATGGAGATTGGAAAATATTTACAAGTGGAAAAACGTTTTATTTTTGTATGGACGCGTAGAAGGTATTCTTCCCTCTAAACATCATAACTGATTTCCTTTACAGTGACACGGAATGGCATTGGTACGTGCTGGCGCTGCTGGGGGTAATAGTCCTCGGCGTTATCATCAAGAAGAAGATGGAGGCGTAGCCTAGTCTAGTCCAGGGTCCGATCCACGTCTCCCTTTTTCCGTGGATTGGCGGAAATGGCTCTAACTTCCTTAATGAAGTCGACTAAAACCCAATATGGTTTGCAGTGCCTCACCATGTACTGCCTCACAGGCAGTACGTATTAGACATTTCAGTCAAAGACACAATAGCTCTATCACATAACTACGTATTTGGAAAGAAGGGTCGTCCATTTGTAGCCTATAATAAAGCAATAAATACTTGGCAAAAATACTAAAATACATTTGTTTTTTTTTTGCATTTACCTAGGTAAATCTTTACCTACTTTCTGCAAACTTGGGATTGCCGTAGAAATCGTTATCTAACCTAACTTATTAATAGGTACTTCGTATTTTTCGGCTTAAACCTTTTTCATTGAAAATTAGGGGCATCTTATGAATATGCAAAATTTTTAATTTTTTAATTTTACCTTGGTAGTCAAATGAATAAATAAAACATTTATTCTTTCAAATTATGTATTTTATTTTTAAAATTTCATTTAAGTAGGTATTAAAAATATCCCATTAAATAAGCACACACAATATATAGTTACCTATTTAAAATGTTAAAAAAAAATTACATATAAAAATATTAACTTTAATTACAAACAATTTTACATTTACAAATTCAGTCTTTTTTCGAGGTAGATTCGTTGTAATAGTAATTGCTTAGGGAGCTAAAATATAACTAAGTACTTATTACTATAATTTTGTTAAGTAGTAAGTAAAGTATAAACACAAAGCACAAATAATATGATTACGAAAAAATATAATAATATCATAAAACTACTTATAACGCATAATACTAAATTTAAAAAATGTAGACTTAAAAAAATATACACTACCCACGGCATAGACAATAGGGATGACGACAACTTTTTTTCCTTAGTCTATCAGGAAGATTATTGAAAAGTATTGGACACGTATTTTTTCTTTTTTCACGTAATCAAACTTGTACGGAGATATATTGAGTTGAAATGTCGCGTGACGTCACGGTTAGGTACGATTTATGGTTAGGTGACGTAGTTAGCCCCCACTCTCCAACTTTAATGCGTTTTAACTTAGTCATTCTTTGTTAATTTGATAAAACAAAAAATACGTGTCTAATATTTCTTTATTACCTGACTGACGGACTAATTAGAATTTCGATTTCTTCACCCTGTCGTCATCCCTTGTCGTAAGCTTAACTAGAATCGTCCAGCTGAAGCACACAAAGGCCCTGCAAGTTTGAGCCTCTAGCACAGAATTAATTAGGTATACACGGTGGGTCAGAAAATATGGCAAATAATTAACCCACAGTATCGGCTATCGATTCTAAGTATATTGTATTAGGTCTTTAATTTTTTTCGAGTTGGTAAAAAAAAATCATTTTGTATAGGATTCAGGCGTCGCTCACACAACCAATTCCATATACAATTTTTTTTACCAACTCGAAAAAAATTAAAGACCTACTTATACAATATACTTAGAATCGATAGCCGATACGGTCGGTGGGTTAATTATTTGCCATATTTTCTGACCCACCGTGTATAGGATCAAGCAAAGCGTTGACGATATTTTACCCTAGTATAATATTGTAGTCTGTATACTTAATGGAGCATTGCCACAAGCAAGTAGCGAGGCGACCACACCACAAGCTGCTGGAGCTTTTTTCGCACAATTGAACCAGTGTTGACCGAATAATAAAAATAAAGAAGACGATCCACCTGAAATTAGTGAAATTAATCGAAGGAGGACTCCAATGTCTAACTAAGCTAATAATAAAACTGAAAAAAAGTAGTACCAAAAGTCGAGCTAAGTTTGTTGGAACAGGTACTTCAAGTAAGTACTTACCTATTCCAACAAACTTAGCCCGTGTTTTCCCTTTAACCTTTTAAACGCCAACGAACGCAAAGACGCCATTAACCTGTATGCGTCACGGCATGCAAGAGATAAGGGAGTTAAATACGTTTCCGTAAGATCCACATTCGCTTTAGACGCCCCAGCCACTCAGTGTGAGTGACTGCTTTTGTATTTGACATGGCGCTGAAAAGGTTAAAACTCTCGGTGACCAGTCTTCTTCTTCTTATGGTGCCTCTCCAACTAGTGAAGGTTGGGAGTCAGCTCTGCATACTTCGCCCGACCAGTAGGGGATGTAAATAGTATGTTGTGGTGGTTGGGTTCAGTAGTCACCATTATTTTAGAGGCCCAATGTGCTGCGGACTTTAATTCAGCGGTTACCCTCGCCCCAGTACTCGCTTAAGATACTAACTTTTAGAGCAATTCAATGAAAAACATTTAAAAAAGGAACTTAAGTATTACTTACATTAAAATTAAATGTTATTTTAAAGAACGTAATGTCCAAAAAATGTCACTCAAGCCGTATTGATCATGACTCCCTTGTCAGTTTCCATTTTGAGGTAATAGCTCCTGATGACCATAAAGAAGATAATTTGCAGAACTGAAAAAAAAACGGTTTTAAAGTTAACATAGTTATTTGCTGTCTCCTCTTGCAAGTGTAATCCTATTTTTTTTTCTTCAAAGAATGCAGTTTCTACAATCCTGTCATATTACTCATACTCTCTTACGTACATTGTATAAGGAACCTGGGCTCATATTCGAGTTTGAAAATAGAGATAGGTCTGGGACTTCCGAAATTAATAAATAATGCTATATGAATATTATGTACTGGTACCGACCCCAATTAAGTCCTTGAAATTGAGATAAGTAGGAGATCCGTTTCCCCGATTAGCCTTTCAAAATCGGTTCGCTACGAGCTAAGTGATCACAGACAAGACACACACACACGTTTTTAAATTCAGACTTAAATCCATATATCCATATTAATATTATAAATGCGAAAGTAACTTTGTCTGTCTGTCTGTCTGTCTGTTACCTCTTCACGCTTCAACCGCTGGACCGATTGAGATGAAATCTGGCATGGAGATAGTTGGGGTCCCGGGAAAGGACATAGGCTACTTTTCATCCCGGAAAAACGCGTAGTTCCCGCGGGAACGCGATAACCGAATTCCACGCGGGCGAAGTCGCGGGCAGAAGCTAGTTAATATTATAAATGCGAAAGTAACTCTGTCTGTCTGTCTATATCTGTTACCCCTATACGCTTCAACTGCTGGACCGATTGAGATGAAATTTGGCAAGCAGATAGTTTGGGTCCGGAAAAAGGACATAGGCTACTTTTTATCCCGAAAAAACGCGTTGCTCCCGCGGAAACTCCATAACCGAATTCTACGCGGGCGAAGTCGCAGGCAGAAGCTAGTAAATAATAAATGGGAAAGCACTTTATTAACTCTGTCTGTTACCTCTTCATGCCTAAACCGCTGGACCAATTTAGATGCAATTTGGTACGGAGATAGAAGCCCGGGAAGGACATTGCGAAGTTGCGGGCTGTTATGGCTAGTTACCACCTCCTTTTTTGCCTCAGGGGTTAGATTTATCTACTTACCTAAACAGATGACGCGGTAAACGATGGTGACGGTGGGCAGATGGTAGGCGCAAGCCACGCAGAACGTGACGAGGTCGATGATGAAGAACACGACGCTCGCCACCAGGAACGCCAGCACGGGCCCGCGCTTTTTCTGGAAGAGTTTTTACTCTTAGTTCCTAACTTCCTACATTAGGTACACTATCTCCCTGTCCGTTACCCATAATGTGAAGAGCTCGTGAGTGAAGGCGTTGCTTAATGCCCTCCCTCCACTGAAGGGGCTTAGGCCTGTGCCGCCGGGAAAGCGGAAGGTTGCATGAGGATTTCCCCACGAAAAAAAAAGTACATTAGCTATCTTCCTTTTATTTTCTTATTAGCCGTGGTTGCCTAAATATGTAGTGGTTCGACGGTTCGACATACCACCATGCAGTAGGTATGCAGAGGCATAGTACTATTACTTATTCTGTGGCAGAGGGTCGTGGATTTGAATCGGGCTCGCACCTCTGAGTTTACTTATGTGCGAAATTCAATTTGAATTTACCACTGAGCTACTCGACAAACGTCGTGACGAAATCTGCACGCGTCTGCGAAGTAATTTAAGGTTGCGTGAGAAGTCCCTAATCTGTACTGGGCTCGCGTGGGAATACACCCCAAACCTTGTCATGATGAGAGGAGGCCTGTGCCCAGCAATGAGATATAAATAGGGGGGTGATGGTGGATTATCTCCTATTTAGGGAAGACTCTTGGCTATCATAAAGAAAGGGACGTAGCATTTAACCTTTTCGATGCTTTCATTTTGGCAACTTAAGGTGGTCTTGGCGTCCAAAAGGTTAAGATGGTAATATTGAGTCTTAAATTACTTATAAACCGTCTGTTATTCATTGAGAAAGCATAATTATATGTAGAGCAAAATTTTACCATATGCAGCCCAACTAGCAGCGCTATGATGAACCCGAGCGAGATGAGAGACAGCAGCATGGACAAGCCCATGAAGGCGAGCAGCGTCATGAACTCTATCTCCTTATCCCGGGCGTCGGTACCCAGGACGCCACCCACGAATGGAGCCATGCCCAGTCCGTATAAAGCGCCTATTATTATCTCGATTACCTGGAAAGAAAGAAAGGAATAAATTAAAACCGCCTTCAAACACGACAGCTTGCAAAGTAGCCTGCAAAAAAAAGTGGTTCGTCTTTGCACTGAATTTGAATTTACCACTGAGCTTTTCGATGAAGGAAAACATCGTGAGGAAACCTGCACGCACCTGCGAAGTAATTCAAAGATGTGTGTGAAGTCCCCAATCCGCACTGGGCCCGCGTGGGGACTATAGCCCAAACCCTCCCGTGATGAGAGGAGGCCTGTGCCCAGCAGTGAGCCGTAAATAGGCTGTTGTAGTAGTAGTAGTCTTTGGACTAAACTAAACACAGCACGGCGCATGACATGATGCGTATGATACAGATGCAGACGCATTCGGTGTGACCCTGGTTTAATGCAGCTGCAGTATACACAGAGATGACAGATGTAGTTGCTTGCGTAACATGCGCGTGCATCTGCATTAGTTCTCGTAAGACCTGTCACACCGCTTGCGAGCCGTGCGGCAGCCGCACAGCTCGCCAGTCACCACCACTGTGACAGGTCTTATTAGACATTGCTACAGAGATGCAGGCGAGCCACAGACACATTCGGTGTTACCCGGTCTTTAACCTTTTCCACGCCAACGCCGCGTATTACTTACCTATATGTCTGTATATTGGCTCCGCAGGTACAATGCTAATGCTAACTAGCTACATATTATGCTTTATGGCCTACAACAGATAAGGAGGTTAACTTATTTATGGTCGCTCTTACCAAGTAAGTGTAGCCTATAATGAAGGAGCCAGTCCTAAGATTGATGCAACCGCAGCAGGAGTCAAAGGTGAGGTACGATGCCATGTTGATTCTGGAACAAAATAACCGGTCGTCATGTACACTTCTAAGTGTGAAATATTCCTACTAACATAGTTTTAAGGTAACATGTATTTGTAACTAACCTTCATATGGACATATGTCCGAAATAAATGATTTATTATTATTATTACTTAACCTAAACTCTTCCCCGGTAGTTATAACTTGGATCTTTTCAAGTCGAGAGTGAACATGTACTATCTAAATAAGCATGTATCACCCTCGACCGCATCGTCACTTACCAGGTGAGATCGTGGTCAAATGCTTGCTTATAATAATAAAAAATAAAAACTTTACCCATAACCTGAATCTGCGATCTGCGAACCAATTCGGTACTTAACAAGGTCAATCGGTATAAAGGTCACAAAAATATTGCGATTGATAACTTATGTTAACAATTAAAACAAAGATTATAGGTAAAAACATTTTTTTTCATACATTGAAAGTTTAACCTTTTCGACACTTTCATATTGCATGTGTAATTAATTAAAAAATAGAACTTTAATAGTAGATTGTGTGACTAGCGAGCAAAATGGTATATACCTTTTTAGGATGAATCTGAGCTAGCAAGAGATTCAAGCTAAGTATAAGTATGTCATGTCACCCAAGGTGTACCTAAATAATTTGCTACAGTGTTTTATGTACTTTATGTATTTATTATATATAATTTATTAAATTCCTTCCTTATAATGTATATTAAATAACAACCTAACATACTCTAGTTAGGTAACGCTTTAATTAACAGCGCTATAATATACCTATCTAAATATTTGCACCTATATTTTATTATACTAGCTTCTGCCCGCGACTTCGTCCGCGTGGAATTCGGCTATCGCGTTCCCGCGAACTATGCGTTTTACCGGGAAAAAAGTAGCCTATGTCCCATCTCGGGACTCCAACTATCTTCATATCAAATTTCATCAACATCGGTCCAGTAGCTTTCACGCGACGCGCGGTCAAATAAACAAACAAACAGATAAACATTCAAACATGTAACAGACAAACAGACAAAATTTTTAAAAACTATTGGAATGTGTTGTCGATCCTAAGTATTCCCAGCCAACTTTTTTTCGAATCTGCCATGTAGGTAGGTAACAGACTTTCGACCCTCTTTAGCTTTACTTATACCTATGTATAGATAGATTTGACCTTTAAAAATGGTGACCGTGGCCCGAACAAAGAACTCAAGGACATCAGTAAAAATAAAAAAGCATAAGTACAAAAGTTAACTTTATCTATGGTAGGAGGTAGTAAAGGTGGACTTACTTACTTGTCCATAAAACAGCTTGCAATCACTAGGTAGGTATTTAAGTTATTTCCACTTACAGCTTTCCACTTTGCGTTATTTCGTCAAACTGATGCACTTTTACCAAAATGCATTTGATGGCGGATGCGGGTCTATGCTAGATAATAAAATAAACAGGAGGGGGAGAGAGAGGGACAGCAGTATATTAGATTTTAGTAGGAAAGAGATGGAAGACTCAAACTATTTCGGTGAGTCGTTTTTTTTTCACCATGACCAACCCCAACGGCCATTGATGGGAATGAGGATATAAACATGCCTGCGAAGCGTATGGCTATATATAGTTTGTTGTTGTGATGTCTATTTTTAAAGATTAAATTACTAGTTGGCCCGGTGAACTTCGTATCACCACGGATTACTTCTTTTTTTTAGGTTCCTTTCGATTTTTTCCGTTTTTCAACCGACGAAACCAAAGAGAGGAGGTTCTCAAGTCGACGCGTATTTTTTTTTTGTGCTATCCTATGACCACGCATAATTTCGTCAAATTATAAACCGATTTCAATGATTTTTTAATCGAAAGGTGGTACCTCCGAATTGGTCCCATTTTAATTTGGTTTAGTTCTGATGATGGGATTCATGAAAAAATGAGGGAACTCCTTGAAATTTGTTAGCATATGTATGATTTTGGCATCAATTTCAAAAACTACAGTGAGAATTATGACGTCCCATCGTAAGATACATGTTTGGAAACTATTTAGGACGTAATAAGACGAGGCTAGCTGAAGGAAAAAGCATTTCTTTTCCTTCAGCTAGTCAACGTAAGTTAAGCGGGGTCTACCTCTTCCTCTTCTTTCTTCATACATTTTACCTTCCATAATAACGCTCAGGAAGCTGTCATGCCTAATCAAATGTCCAACATTGACCTATAATAATAAGTCATAATAAATATGGACGAACAGTGCCGAATACATACATGGTGGGTCAGAAAATATGGCAAATAATTAACCCACCGTATCGGCTATCGATTCTAAGTATATTGTATAGGTCTTTAATTTTTTTCGAGTTGGTAAAAAAAAAATTGTATATGGGATTGGTTCTGTGAGCGACGCTTGAATCCAAATATACAAAATATTTTTTTTACCAACTCAAAAAAAATCTAAGACCTATACAATATACTTAGAATCGATAGCCGATACTGTGGGCTAATTATTTGCCATATTTTCTGACCCACCATGTATATGTCAAAATATATGGAGCAAGCTGACATTAGAAAATACGTTCCAATATGCTAAGTAAGTAATAACGCCTCTTTATAACGAGGCTAAACGGGTGCCCGAGCTCTTCGGGCACCCGTTATGACGGGGCCATTTTTCTCCGGCTGATTGTGAATCCTCCATCTTTCCTCTTCATGTTTGTATTGTTTTCAATAAGCAACGTTTTCTCCAGCAAAACCCAAAACCTCTTCGTTGGTCTTCTTTCTGTCCAACTAATTCTTTCCATCCTCCTAAAATTCATCTCAGAACACAAAAACCTAGAAATCATGCTTGGAATCGATAGCTCATTCTGTGGGTAAAATATCGTCACAACGTTTTGCTTGAACCCGTATTAAACGAGCACACGGCCACCTGATGGTAAGCGGCCATCCACTCCGGCCTATGGACATAAGATTTAGATTGCGTTGGCAACCCTGAGGCAACCCCTCAATGCAAGTAATTTCACCGGCTGGCTTACCCCCATACCGGAACATAACAGTGCGAACACATGGCGAGCACTGCTATTGGCGACAGATTAGAGAGTAAGACGGATAACTACCATCCGGATGGACCTCTAGGTAGGTAGGTACTGTAGAGTTAGTATAGCTTTCGCTATACGAACTCTTTAGGAGTGTAGATTTGTAAACGTTTTAGAACTACTGATCATTTGAATATTAAAAAAAAGAAAGCCATTCTGGAACGTCTAGTGGTAGTCTGAAGCTCGTTGTAGCAACGTGCGCTTGTAAACGTAGGCCCCATTATAAAACCAATATAAGTGATAAATATAATTCTTATTTTTATTTAACTTTAAGCACTCTTACCTCAAGCTTTTTTACCTCTAGCACTACCATCTGACGATCCCCCAGTTTCTTGTCACAGTACTCTGTCCTGGGTTACAGTAAGAGGGCGAAGAAAAAATACAATCTACAATGTACTTACCTACTAAATCAATTGTTTGAGATGGACCTGGCACACCCTCAATAAGGTGTTAAAAAGCCGTGCTAGCCTAGTGGTTTGACCTACCACCTCTCATGCGGAGGGTCAGGGGTTCGAATCCAGCTCCGACACGCACCTCTTCAGTTTACTATGTGCGAAATTCAATTTGAATGTAGTACCACTAAGCTTTTCGGTGAAGAAAAACATCGCGTGGAAACCTGCACGCATCTGTGAAGTCATTCAAGGATGTGTGTGAAGTCCCCGATCAGCATTGGGCCCGCGTAGGGACTATAGGTAGGTACTGTCGAGACTGGCCGAGTATAATCGGTGAGTTGACACATTTTCTTTCGAAAATAGGTATTTTTAAGCGTAGAATTGTGTTGCTTTTGTTAGTCTTTTGATAGCTCTTGTAAAGTAATGATCTCGGAATATATAACATGAATTTCAAGAAAAGTCTATTTATTTATTAGGGAAATGTTAGGGCAGTATTAGTACCAGTCTGCGAGATATAGATTTCTTAATTAGCTAGACATCATCCTGATACCCAGCGAGTCTCCGTGTCTTCAAGTTCCACTGCTGATCTCCGTGCCTACAGCATCTACGCGAGCTAGCACCTACCCCCCGCTTCCGCTCGTGATGAGACCAGGTCTGTGCCCAGCAGTGGGACGTAAACAGGCTGTTGTGGTGGAAGGTGTTTAATCGTAGTTAAATAAAACAAACCAGTTAGAATCATGCAAACATTTATTTATTATAAAGTTACAATAGTTTTATAATAGCGCCGGATTTATCAAAACTTTCAGTTTCAATGGATTTTCTTAAATAATTACAATAATAATGGCACTTTGTATTGTTTAGTTAAACTGTAAACATGCCGTCAAATTCAGTAAAGTACCTGCTTAGTGCTTACAGTCAATTTAGGCCTAAGTATAGGTAGCTCACTCGTATGTCAGCAGAGATCGTGTGCATATATTTATGGACAGTTAGTATGATTCTCACTGAACTTGACCGCTTCGAGGTATTTTGTTTTCTATTCAATAATTATGCATTGATATATGTATTTAGAAAATATGTAAGATCTATAAAATTCTTAGAAAATGCATATGTAAAAGTAAAAACCTTAAATACCTAACTTTTTAATATGGTTGAATTAAACAAATAATCATAGGTAATTGACACGGAATGTTTTATAATTTTTATGAAAAAATGTCAGTGAATTCCATCAATCAACTACTTAACTTTTTCCCCATCTATGTCTATGTACTTGCTTTTACCACTTTACCTAATAAACACATCGGAAATATTCCCATTTTTTTCTCTTTTTGTAAATTTTATCAAATTCTACATAATCCATATATCTTTACTATATCAATATCATCATAAGTCACAATTATGACATATAATATTAAAAGCACATTTAGAGTAACAGCTTAATACAAAATATATATTCATAGGTATAAAGCAACACCTGTCCTATGTTACAGAAATGAAATGCCAGCATACTATTGTAAGTATAGGACCTTTATCCTCGTCACCTTTCGTGAAAATCTTGAACCATTAATTTACTTATAGTCCATAGAATCTTGAATTAATAAAACTCTCAAGTCTTACGAGATAGGTAATTATTTAATCTGGAAGGAAACGAGAATTTGGAGCCATTATCTTGCATATACCAACTCTCCTAAATAGCAACATTACTGGCAATATTTGCAGTCTTTTCCTAAATTCCCTCTTCCTCTTTAACAGTATCTAATGAAATAGGCATTATTAGTCCCACTTGAAAAAACCTTTATTCGGCTAAAATATACAATGTATTCAGTACTTAATGGCAAATTGAAGCAAACACAAAAATCGGTTGTCTATAAAGTCGGTTTATGGACGATAATTTTACGTGATAACGTCATAAGGAAAACATTAATAAATATGTCACATTGCGTAGGACATAAGTACATCGCCATGGACATACATTGCGTTATGCTTTTTCGTGGGCGCAACCGGCGTCCATCAACTTATAAGACGTTATAGTACTCATTCATTAAATATAAATAAAAAGTAAATACACTTTTTGAACGTAATAGCCGAAAGTTAAAATGCACCAGCACTGCGCCATTTCATACTTCAGAGAGCATTTCCTACCTATGACTCCATCACTCACATTCGATATCCGCAAGGCAACTTTGATCATTTGCAATTCTTAACAGTAATAAAAGCATTAACAGTTTCAGCAAACTTAATTACTTAGACGAAAACTTAGCCATCTAAATACACTTCTTAAGGTTTATAAAAATGTAATTTGAATGTAAGTAGTTAACTTAAACTGCCAAAAAGAAAAGTGATTCGTAAACGAAAATATATAATTTGTACTTACTCCATTAATGGCTTGTAATAATAATAGCATGAAAATAAAAATATAAAAAAAAACAATAAATCTTATTAAAATAGGTACAGTACAGCCAGCGACAAGTATCCAATAACTTGTCAAAGGTAGTTGATTTTGTCGCTGTTTTGTGCGGCTTCAAAGCCCTTATGCTACTGGTTTTAGAGTAGTAAATGCTTAAGCCGTGTTGTAGATGGCTCCCTTGTTGGCGTCGTTCATCTTGTGGTAATAGCTTCGGATCACCAGGAAGAAGTAGGCGTGCAGGACTGTAACAAATAAAATAGATATTTTGATGCAAGTGCGAAAAGTTTGTCATTTTATCACGAGTCCCTAGTTATGTGAGCGTGCGTGAGCGAAAGCGAGCGTTAACACTAGGGACGAGTGAAAATGACAATTTCGCACGTGTATCAAAAGATTTTTTTTAATAGGTACATTTGCGAAAAAAAAAGAAATAAACGAACAGGATGAAGCTCAAAAAACTTTACGCACTAGTTCGTAAAAAACAACTTTAAGCACACTCGCTCCCTAGCTGTCAAAAAACAAAAAACGCTCGTTCGGAAATGACAAACTTTTGGCACGTTAAACAGGTATCGAAATGTTTACTTTTTGAGCACCTGTATTGAAAAAATATATGAATGTCATTAAGCGAAACGTGGCTGCTGGCCTGCTTCCACAAACCATCCTACGGCACACCTGCAGATTTCCTCATCTTTTCATCGAACCGAAAAACTTGGTGGTAAATTGAAAGCTCATATGACGCTACAAAATTGCTACCTGCATACTCTCTTTACATGAATCAGAAAATGTATGGGTCGATTATTCTTTAAAGCTGCTAAAGGTCATTAGCGATCATTATTTTGGCAAATGCGTACAAGAGATTAGAGCGTGTATCTGCATTATACGTAGACTACCTGCTTATGATTACTCTCGGAGAAGGACGGCTACCGTCGAGTATTCAGCCATAATAAACATTCCACGATTTCTATTCTTAGCTTCACAAATGTTTTTATTTACCTAGGCGCTATCGTAGCCTGATTTACGCATACTCGTACTCAGCTGCATGGGTGATGATCTCATGATGACATAAAGACAAGTTAATGGTTAAAACGGAAAAAATAATACTTAGTTAAGTTTTATGTTGTATCTTGGCTTTTGATCTATCCCTTATCAAACAGGGCGGTAATCTGCAGGAATTCTCTTCAGAATTTTTCTGACAGTGTGCGGGGTCTAATGCTAAATGCATGCACCGAGTGCCTTCCGGCTACCTTCCGGCGAGCGTCAGATTTTTTCTGACAGAAACTTCTTATAATGTGCGGCCGGTCTTAAAAGGTTAACCGGAGGTTAGCGGCTCGGTGCAAGGGGGCGTTAGTAAGTATCCGATGGTTTCATCATCATCATCATCATTTTAGCCGAAAGACGTCCACTGCTGGACATAGGCCTCACCCAAGACTCGCCACTCAGACCAGTCCTGTGCTACTTGCTTCCACCGGTTTCCCGCGACCTTCACGAGGTCGTCGCTCCATCTTGTTGGAGGCCTACCGACAGCTCGTCTCCCGGTTCGCGGGCGCCACTCGAGAACTTTCCGGCCCCATCGGCCATCAGTCCTGCGATGGTTTACGATGGTTTATACGTACCTAACTACCTATTCTACTCCTAATAAAATACCTAAGGTCCGCGACTTTTTGTAGCGATGCTGCTAGGGAGCGTTCAAGTATTACGTAACAAATTTGGGAGGGGGGGGGTCTTGTAAAACGTTACGATGCGTTACAGGGACGGGAGGGGGTGTTTGAACTACGCGTTACGTAACATTGTTTCCAGTACTTTACGCCACATAATTGTGATTTTTAGGTAAAAATGGTCACTTGGTGGTTACGTAACGTACTAGGGGGGAGGGAGGTGTACAGAAAAACGTTACGGTGCGTTACATGGGGGGGGGGGGAGGGGGAATCAAAAGTCTCCAAAAATTGCGTTACGTAATACACGTACTTGAACGCTCCCCTACTCATATCGCTAACCTTTTTATTCTTTTATGTAAAAAAAAGGATAGCGATATGAGTGGGGCGGCAGTATCGCTACAAAAAGTCGCAGTGGGCGAGGACCATAGGGTCCTCGTATCAATGTTTTAGGCATGTATGCCATTATATTTTTCCTGTTGCTGTACTTATTCTCTGTCAGTCAATCAGTCACACCGTTTTATTGAGTCGATGATGTCATTCTTTTTGTTAACATCTTCAGTAATTGGCTGCGCCTGCCCATTATTAATTATTTTGAGCGTTTGTCAACATTGTAGGTCACCGCGTGTGAATTCGTCGCTAGAGGTGCTTGCAGTTCTACGACGTGCAATGTTGCCAACCTGGCACATTATGTGGCACATTGCACGCTAATTAATTGGCAACACTGAGATCTCCGAAACGTTTAAAATGCCACAAAATCGCCAAGTTTTACATATATTCAGCGGAATGTCAGGCTTTGAAATGCGAAAGGCGAAAGGCGACATTGAAATGCATTCACAGACTAAGTACACAAATGGAGCGAGGTTTTGTAAAAATGTGGTATCAGTTACGCCGAATTACAATTGCAAATATTACAGCAGCGAAATACCTGTTATATGCGCCGAGTGCGTCATCGGCCTGAGATGCGGGTAACGAACAACAGGATTAATCGATGCCCGACGGATTTAGCCCAATTTTGGTTTATTCTACAATTGTAAGTATATAGACAATGCATAATGACATATTGTGCCTATCCTGAGACGGTAGTAAAACATGATCGTGGTTTGATGGTGTGTATGTCAATTAAGTATGTTCTTCGATAAAGCCTGCTTTAGCATAGCATCCATTTGGAAGTCGGCGAGGCAAATTTCTCGCAGGACTGATGGCCGATGGGGCCAAAAAGTCATCGAATGGCGTCCGCGTACCGGGAGACGAGCAGGCGGTAGGCCTCCAACAAGATGGAGCGGCGACCTGACCGTAGTGGGAAGGGTAGATGCAAGTGGCATGTCTTTCTTCTTCTTAATTCCTATGTCCCCCGGCGGGGGTAGAGGGCAGATATACCTACGGCATGCTTGATTTCGCTCCAGATGATTCCGAGCGACTTTGCTTCAGTGATAACTGTGCGCCGATAAGTTTGTTTCGGGCGACCACGCTTGCGTCTCCCTTGAGGGTTCCAGTCCAATGCCCCATGTGCTTTTCAGGTTGACGCAGCGAGTGACCTATCCAAATTCATTTGGCGATGTCGGATTTGCAAATTTACGGGATCTCCGCTATATCAATTAGTGAACTTCTTTCGGCTGTAACGATGATGGATGACGTAATACCACACCACACGGCAGACACGGCCTATAAAAACACGATTTTGAACACAATTCGAATGAAGTGTCTTGCGTGCGAGGACGTCTGTACACTTGCAAATGTGTGTGTAGCAGGCGCGGGCCAACGATAGACTCACCTACTCCGGATGAAACAAATGACGGTAAGGGCGAGATGGGCGCGAGTCGCGCGATGGCTAGATTCAGGCGGGTGATTCCGCGGCCATTCTGTACCCTAGTACTATTAAATATTCTGTGGTAATACTGTATAGTTGTACTTACGCAAACCAATGATGTTGGAGATGATGTTCTTAGCTTCGACGGAGTGGCTGAAGCTGGCGAAGAACATGATGACCGCGATGACGAGGAAGATGGCCGAGTAGATCAGGTACGCCTTCACGTGGCCGCGCTTGTTCTGGAACAGGGAACACTGCTGGTGAGTTCTAAGTTCTAATTCTAACCTTGTTTCGATTACATGTTAAGTACGATCAGAAAGTACAGGTCTCACCGAGCAGGTGGCTCGCTGCATGGATTCGACGGCATTCGATCGCATGAGGCCGCGCGCGACTCGATTCGACCGCGTTGTTTGTTTTTTCATCGAGAGTAAAAAAACAGACAACCAAACTCCGACCGAATGCGGCATGCGATCGAATTCGGCGGAAGACTTTCGCTTCGGACGGATTTCGGTTGTCTCTTCAATATGTATTGTTGTTATTGTCTACTGTACTGGCAAGTAACGGGAACCTATATGACAGTATATGTAAATTATAAACTCGGTCTCCGATCTGTTTGCTACGTATTATCCTCTACATAACCCACGTGCCCTGACAGGTAAACATCTTAAGGAATAATCTATTTATATAGCTGGTAATACCGCCCATCGGCCATGTTGGGTTGTGTTAAAGCACAGTGTATCTAAAGGTACTACCGTACCAGTAGCGACACGTACAAAAAAAAACACGCACGCATGTTATTTCTACACCATAATATTTTATTGTGCAGTTTAGGTTCCGTTTGTATGAGTGTCGCGAGTGTGTTAAGGGCGGCTGGCGTGGTAAATAAATACATATATGTGAGTCGCAGACGCAGATGTAACTAATCTGTATTTATTTAGTGATCCTCTCCCTGTTTAGGTATTACCTATTTTTTCGTTTGAAAAAGAAACCGTGTTGTTAAAAGCAGAGGCGGCCTTTGCGCTTGCGAGGCCCCGGGCGAATAGATCTTTGCGAGGCCCTGATCAGGGCAATGTAAAAATTCATGACTAACGCAAATTGGTCATGATCAGCAATTATTTTTTTTTATTGTCATATCTAAAGTGGGGATGTTATTTATTTTTCCACGTACCCCATGACGTGAGGCTGGCGTCATTGGATAGGCCCTTAAAAATATTGTGGGTTTTTAGAAATCGTTTTACGATTTAGGGATCCGTTTGTCAAATATTAAGCTTTTCAGAGCTAATTTTTATTAGATAAAAGTTTCTCCGCCGCCTGCCAGGTAAACCATTGTTTTTGGATAATATGGCTGAAAAATCTTGGTATTCATGGTAGTAGTATACCTACAATGTGCCCATGTATAAAGTGCACTAACTACTTGGGATGAAACTTAAAGATATTTTATCGGTGAAAAAAAATTAAAAAGGAATACCGTATTTTTTTTCATTATTTATTTTAATTTTCCTTATTTATTTTAATCATTACAAAAAATAGAAAAAAAAACATGTTTTTTGTTTCATATCTTGTGATTATTAGATGGGGTGAATTTAACAATTAAGAATATCCGTATAACAGTAGATGTAAAAAATAATAATACGCAAATTATATAGTTAAATTAGAGCTATAAATAAAAAATGGCTGTATTGCCACGGTAAAAAGGGCCCTTTTTTGTAATATTGATTTGTTTTCCGCATTTTTTAATTTAAATAACATGACTAACGCATTGTGTTTATAATCCCGCTGATTAAAAGTCAATACGAGGCGGGAAGATATTTGGTGTTTTTTTAATCATAAAAAAATACAGGATTTTTTCATTTAATCGATAAAATATTACCAGGTTTCATCCCTATTTGTTTGTGCACTTTGAGCGATACCTGAATCTCAGGCAAATTCTTTTTTACCCAAAAATAATAATTTTAAAACCTAAAAAACATGCTTAGAGTCGATATCTGATTCTATGGGTAAAATATCGTCACAACGTTTTGCTTGACTACCTACGTATTTTATGTTACGTTATTTACGACTTAACAACGAATACTATCATTCGTTTAAAGACAGATACTATCCAAAGGACACGCGCGACACGGCTGCCTGAAGATAACGGCAATTAATGAAATCAGAAATGAAATACGGAAATTCCTAAACCCTAAACTGTGAACACATGAATTAGCGCTCTGTAGTGTATTAGCACAGATTACTAAATACTTGATTAGTTTTTTTTTTTCAACTTGGGTTATCGTAGGCCTGCGCGAGGCCCCTACGAGCGCGAGGCCCCGGGCGGTTGCCCGCTTCGCCCCCCCCTAAGGCCGCCTCTGGTTAAAAGTTAAAAGTACCGGTAACCTGTACTGTTGTTGTTCAAAATACGTATTTATAACTTGTAAATAATTGGTTTATCTATTAGCATTGACGATGTATGTGGCGCAGATATCAAAACTCGAGTTTATTTGTTCGCATACGAACAAAATACATCCAAAGTAGACAAAAAAAGAGGTCAATTTTTTATGCCTTGCTTGAGCAAAAAGCTGAAGGTCTTGCCTGAGCCTGTTCATTTTAAAAGTAAAAAGGCGGTTCATTATTTATCCTTTTTTTAATACCCAATAGAGAATTGGGGCTATATTCGAAGTCTTAAAAAAGGGATCTCCCTGTTCCCTACAAGACCGCTCACGCGTCGCGTGAACTTGAAGCAGCTAAATTTAAAGTTCAACTTAACGCGTGAGCGATCCTATAGAGCACGGGAGATCCATATTTAAGACTCCGAATATACATATAGCTCTTGGATTGATAATTTATTTTTCTATGAAATTAATATGACCTTAAACATGTTATTATTTTATCCATGTAAAATCTAGAGACTTCGCTCCAACTTTATTAAATATGTCTACGAGATGATTTCCAGGAAATTATAGTGAAAAGTAATATAAGTTTTTACATCATTGACATACATACTAAAATGATTTTCTATTTATTAAAGAGCTTGTTAATTAGATAGGTTTGTCTTGACTACGTTTTCCTTATCACACAATTAGGTACCTACATCACCAAAAAACATGCACCAAAAAATATGGCCCAGTGATCTATACCTACCGCGAATCGGTTTCAGAGATAATAGGTAGGATGTTTTTTATTACACTCACGTTTTTATGTAGTGATCAAATAATGCGCGGGGTCATGATTCAAGTTCTGTTTTAACATATTGAAAGTGATTTTATTCCGTCTTTCTTATTCTCATACCACTTTTTATTGGATTGCAACCATATTTTGCAAAAAATCTCGCGGTAATATTAATATTAGGAATACATTTTAGTTGTAATACATTGAAAAGAAAAGAAATGGCTTTTTTCATAATTTCCAATCAAGTGACGTTAACAATTACGGTGATACTCCCAAGACCAGCGACCAGTTTCCTTTCCTCCCGTCGACCGGCGACTATGGCCGCTACGGTCGCTAGCCTTGCAGATTGTCGAAAAACAGGGGCTTCAGAGGGTTTCCTCCGAAAGTTGGCAACGCCGCAAATAGCTGTCAAATCTTTTGCTGTTTTCATTAATTTCTGAATATTACTGAATGAAACAGGAATTATCGCTCTATGGTTGAATGAAACATTAAATATGGATTGCAACAGTTATCATAGGTATACGATTTTTTTTTGTATTATGGATGTAACTACTACTACTACTACTACTACTACAGCCTATTTGCGTCCCACTGCTGGGCACAGGCCTCCTCTCATCACGAGAGGGTTTGGGCTATAGTCCCCACGCGGGCCCAGTGCGCACGCACCTGCACGCATCTGCGAAGTAATTCAAAGAGGTGTGTGAAGTCCCCAATGGAAGTAACATCTTTTGAAAACTTTCCATCGCAGTTTCCATGCATTTTAATGTAATCTTATCATTTGAATGCCTAACCAACAAATATAAAACGAGACGCGTCATTCAACCATATAATGATATCTTCCTTTTTTTAATTCAGCAATATTGAGAAATTAATAAAAACAGCGAAACATTTGACAGCTATATGCGACGTTGCCAACTTTGGGGATAAACCCTCTTCATTCGGGAAGCAAAGGTATTCTATATCGAACGTCAAAACGTCACGGTGTTGAAACCGAACTACGAGTAATATCTCGACTAAAGTGCAATGAAGAAGGAAAAGAAACATTTACTTTATTTGCTGGAAATTCCTATGAAATCCCTTTGTTTCCCGAATGAGGCATGTGGCTTCCTTTATCGCCCAACGTTACGCCACATTGTAAAACGCTCCGGCTATGCTGCTAGATTCTTGCATTCAAATTAAGTATACGTTTCCAATTATAGGCCCGTTTGCGTGGACGCAGTGTTTGAATACAAAATAATGTTAAAACCGAACTCGTCGCAACCTTGAATGTTTTGTCGTTTTTTTGTACATCGACCACGTTCACAATGGCAGCATAATAATGTTGCGTTCACCGCGTCATGGGCGAATATTAACATACCTATATATGTAAAATCGTGAATAAATTAGAAAACAACACGACACAACACATTTTTGATTAAGTATTTAGTTCTTTTTTAATCCCTAGAAACCTATTTGGACGGTTAACAAAGAACTGGAGGTAGATTCTAATTCAGATTAAAGTTTCATTCATCTGTGTTAGTTATTAAGTTAGGTAGAGGTCTTCTACGGTGGTAGAATTCTACAAAACAATACTTCAGTCCTCTAGAGTCGATTTGTTTTAGGGGGGTCGAGTGAGGTGAGTCCCTCATGTAAACCAGCCAGCAGTCAGGATTGGCACAACATTTCCCAGAGTAATTACTCCTTTTCGAGTTAAATCCGGACATAAATACATATAGTATTTTTTTCTAGAAATCGTTATTTTGTGTTCAGTATAGTTTATATAGTCCCCTCGACTTGATAGTTTCTTTTAATTTTCAAGTTTCAGACGCGACTTCTTCTACAGACTAATTAGTATAGATATTCGGACGCTCCTTTTTAAAAAAACAGCTATTGCGAATTTGGAAAACGCAAAATCGTAAAAAATGGAGTTTCAGTGTTATGCTTCTCAGGTACGGAAATGACAATGTATCGTTCCGAATAGACCTCCAGATATCGGAACACCCGGTGTACCTTGTGAATGCCAACGAGCAGGGTAATGGTGAAGGCGAGCAGGAGCGCGATGACGAGCAGGAAGATGATGCCCATGGCCAGCAGGGCCCCGCCGACCGCCTTCGAGTCGTCCTCGCTCTGCGCCAGGCCCACGCTGCCGCCGATCACCAGCAGCAGGACTAAGATGCTCCCGATGATCTCTCCGATCTGTCAACAAATACATTGTTAGGCGACGCGACAGACAAAACATTTTCACTCCTCCCTATTCGAGAAGAGTGAGCAACAAGCGATTTTGCTCCCTCTCCATTTCTGCACCGCTAACAGGGAGCAAAGTTTGATTTTACAATTGTTCCCTGCTGCTACTGGTTTGAAATGATTTGGTTTGGTTTATTTCACAAGAACATATAGTAATATATAAAGGTCTTACAAGATACATGCATGTGCCATAAATATGTTCCGCCGGTACTGACATGTGAAAATAGATTTCTAGAACAGAATATCAATGTTTATACCTATGCTAATAATTCAAAATGTTATAAACTACACGTACAAATGGATTAAATTAAGAACCTGTATCCAGTAGAAAAATAGTACTGGTTTGTTGATAAGAGGAGTGAAAAGCAGAGTGTACCTAAAATACGGTAGCAAAACTATTTACACCTTGGGTGACATAGCTTGAATCCCTCGCTAGCACAAAATTCGCTTCGCTCTAGATTTAATCCGTCACCAGTGGGAATGTAAAATATACCATTTTGCTTCCTAGTCATACAAAGTACTTATTAGACTTGGTGTTAGAAGTTCCCACTAAGACGTGAAAGAGTTTATTGTCGACAAATTGTAATGTTTGCATGCTAGTATTTATTCACACAATACTTATAGCAGTATGAGTTACCTATATATATAAATGTATTACCAGCTTTTGTACCATTTTATGCAAATAAATATGTTAGAAGTTGAAGTTGAAGACTGTCGTATGAAGTCTGTCGCCCTGGTAAAGATGAACCCGTCTTTACCTATCTTTGCTTATTTTCATTTTATTTCCAGTGTCCACCAATTTCTACTTTCTACCTACCTATTTCAAATGAATAAGTTACAAATTTTACGAAACAAATTCAGCTCAAGTATCAAGCTCTCAACAGCAGACGAGGATGTTCTTTGATTGACACGAAGAAGTCAAAAGTGCTACTTTTAAGTAAATTATTATTACCTCAGAATATGCTTGTAAATGTTTACTAAATACCTAACGCATTAGTTTTAATGGATCCAAATCGGGAAAAACAAATTAAATAAAATGATGTGTGTGTGTGATACGCGCCAACAAATACATAGCTATTGCGAGCGGATTTACCGTGGGTGCGGCTGAATAAACAAAGTGACAACTACGGGATATACCACGGATATACCTACCTAAAGTGGCTGACGTCATTATGCGGCCCCTCCAGTCAATTTATAGGGGGTTTTGGTAACTCGTAACGTAACTAAACATATGCCGTGACATGAAACTATCTACGAAGATGCGGGAGCATTTAAAACCAATTATTGTCACTGTTTCACTCATTCTATCAAAATGTCAGTCTAAGAAAATCAAAAGTAACAATTTATTTGAAATAGACGGCCATCTGTTTTTTCAGCTGAATGGAACACGTTTAGTTTGGCAGTATAGGTAGGTATAGTGAGCACAGACAACATACCTCTTCAATTACTATGAAACATGAGTGAGCACTTTGACAATTCATCTATTTTTGGTATAATAAACTCGTACAGTCGGTACCATAACGCCGTTGACCAAATTATTATGATCCCAAGATTGAGATCGCCCTTGTCAATGCTCACTTTGTTAGAAATTGACCCGCTTCTTGGCATTTGAAACAGAGAAGTCATTGGCCAATCATTAATCTGTACTACATCATTATTCGAATGTTTTGGGTCTAAATGCTTCACCTTAAGGAATATCCAGACGGACCAATTTACGGGATAAAGCTTGTGGCAGTAATTTATGGGATTAATTGAGTGTTGCAAGGCGCCGGCGGGTCCAGCCGCGCATGGCACAATGCCAAACGCATCTCCCGGCGTCGAACTCAGTCAGACAGACTTTCCATTGATGTACATGTAAAGGTCTGTAAACTGCCAGGTCATTCCTCTTTTACTAAAATTGAATGAATGAGCTGCATGATAAATTCGATCCTATTTTAAGAGCAAATCTACTTATCGCAATCTACTTATATGCAATGCTTATGCATTATGTATATAGTAAATAGATTGCGTGCAAGGAAGGCACAGAGTTAACGCGTTAATTCGGTAATAAATAGGTGCCGGTATTAATCATTGTTATTTTCATTTTCAATATCCAATGATTATAATGTCCAAATATAACAAGCCACAGACGAGGTTTCAGATAACACTGACACTATGAAAACAGGATTAAATGTGCCAGCAGGCTCATTGCGTCTCACTTGGTTGGAGAGGCGGTTTATCGGGATTTATTCACGCACGAGTGGTACACATATAGGTATAGAGTAGAAAAACTATAGTGGTCGTCTTCGGCATGGCATAGCAAATCAATACATAACACAGCAGTTTTGCTGGATTACCCAATGAGCTTTGAGGAGAAACTATTTAACTACAAGCCATAAGATGCCGATCAGATGTTGTCTCGCCGGAGAGATGGCGGCGAGAAGAGTCTCCAGGACGTCATCGAGGTGTTCAGGAACTCCGACCCCGACGACTTGCCCATGTTCGTGGCGAGCTGAACAAGCTGCCCCCCGTCTCGTTCAACCATGTCGACGTCACCAGGCTGCTGAAGGACATCACGTTCCTGAAGACGAGTTTGGCTGAGGTGCAAGTCAAATTAGAGGCCTCAAACAAAAAATGCGTACCGAAATAGTGTCGTTGCGTGCTTCTTCGATTCCGGCTCGCACCTCTAAGTTTACTTATGTGCGAAATTCAATTTGAATTTGAATTTACCACTGAGCTTTTCGGTGAAGGAAAACATCGTGAGGAAACCTGTACGCATCTGCGAAGTCACACGAGGCCTCTAACGCGGAGTGTCGTGTGGCGCGGAATGCATCTGGCAGTTTATCGGCAATGCATTTGGATGATGCGTCATCGGTTGTTGTCACTACAGCCGATGTCTCCACCCCCCTCCCCGTCTGCCCCCGCGGAGGCGATGTCATGCACAAGGGCGTCGACCCCTGTCCGTGCATATGCTGATGCCGCAAAGGAGAAAAAGGGGAAGCAGAGCCGTAGGAAATCAGTTCTTGGGGATTGCAGAAGCCGAGTCCGAAGAAGGACCGATGCGACGAGGAGGGCTTCATCGAGGTGGAAACGAAGGAGAGGTCTGCCAGTTGGAACTGGAACCAGTGTGGAAAATGTTGACCATATTTTGGTAAATCTTTCGTACATAAATCTTTATTTGAGAGAGATGAGTTTTAGCGGCCAATTAGAAGCCAATGTAAACCTTAAGTTCACAGCGTCAATTATCACAAATAATAAATATCTATTATTTTTCGACCTGGGCCAACCGAAATTCCTCAATTTGTAGAACTAGCCATATGGATGGGTCTATGTAGACAATCCTAAAATTGAAAATTTGTATTTTAAAACAAACTAAGTACCTACTTAAAAGTGGCTTTAACATACTTAGGTATACCATAATTAAAATACTTGCCACATTCATGGGCGTACACAGATTTTCATCCTGGGCAACCCCGCATATTCGCTTCAGACCCCGGGGGGGCAGACCAATTTTTTCGGGGCATTTTGTATGGGAAGACCAAGATCTAGGGGTACGCCCATGGCCACATTAAAGTAGGTTTTAAACAGGTTTCTATTCGTGAAGGAGTCATAACGTACCTCGAAATAGTTCGGGTAACGCAGCGGCCGCGTGTAACGGCATGGACATGCTAAAATTGTGTCTCGATAATGTTATCAGTAACCACAGCAAAAATGTACCTATCTTTATGGCAAAACTACAACGCGACATATCAAATTGTTTTATTTATTTCAAGTAGGTCAGACTGGTGGAAATGTACCACGGCTAAATACAATTTGTAGTCGTCTGTCGTCTCTTCAGATGCGTAAAATATGTTGACTGCATTTAAATTGAAGAGGTCAAAAGGAGACCAAAATGGCATCTCACTAAACCTGACATAATATCTTTTAGTGTGGCCACTTCAATCAAGGAATAACGACTAAGATCTTGTAGTGGGAGCAATAAAGTCGAATTTAGAAAAGGTTGCGCACAAGCAAGTCTAATTGGTAAACTCGTTTGAAGTCCTACGCGGTAGTTTGCGGTGATCAAGTTATAAATAGATCAAACTAACTGTATAAGTCTCTTTTGTATCAAAAATCATAGCATTGAATAGACTGAATGATTTTTGTTCCAACGCAGAACTACCTACCAATATTTTCCAATTGAACTAAGAACCTAACTTTATTAAGACCGTTCCCTCGCATGGTCAAATTGCTCATCAAGATCATACTTTTCTAAGGAATGCTAAAAGTAAAAAATATGAAAACAACGCATGTTATATTTTATTGTATCATCCTTAAATTGACAGCTTTCGTTACACGTTTCACGAAACTTCGCTCAATACAATTTAATTCCAAAGTAACCTCTAACTCGGTCCTCTAATCCAACTTTACTCCAGTTTATTATATCAAGCAGTGTAAAACTAAACATAAAAGAAAAACGATCCATATTAAATGCATAAATTGACAGCTTTATAAATGCCATGTTTGTAGACGGTATTTTTATAGAAATTAAAACGTGTTAAATACTAATTAAATCGGGCGTTCTGTGCGTAGCGCTTTCTCTTTCACTCGTTGCACGAGCGACAGTGACGACTCACGACTGAGCCCTTAAGCATTTGTTACTTTGTTACATTTATCGGGATCAAAAGCTTACGTGCAAAAGAGACATAAAGATCACGTTCATTAACTAAAGTGGAGCGGGGCCTCATTCAGTTCGTAAATAGGGATATGGAATCTCTCATATTACTAAAATAGCTTCTGTTCGTGACTTCGTCCGCATGGAATTCGTTAATATTCCCGCGGGAACTATGAATTTTTCTGGGATAAAAAGTAGCCTATATATTGGCCAGTGTTATATATTCGTACTACCCCGATACCAAAATTTTTTTGCCTTCCGTCCAGTAGGTTTCGAGTTAAATCCGGACAAAAATACATACACATACAGACAATTTTTCTAAAAATCGTTAGTTTCTGTGTTCAGCATCGTTTATATAGTCCCATCGACTTGATAGTTTCTTTTAATTTTCAAGTATCAGACGCGACTTCTTCTACAGACTTATTATTAGTACCTATAGATAACGATTCACTAGAAGTATGACGTCAACGAATGCCACTGCCAGGCGGGATTCCCAAAGTGCCAGCTTAGAAATCTTAGAATGTTCATGCACGTTTAGAAGTGCTAACGTCTGCTATCCTCGATAAAAACGGTGTATCTTAGGACACAGATATAGATAATAGGTACTACGTTTTAAGGGCTGCCGGCAGTCGGTATTAAACTGGTTGTTCAAATTCAAATTCCAATCATTTATTCAGCAAATTGGCCACATAATCACCTTCTTCCTCACTGCCTTCATGCTGCTCGGTGCTCTCAGGGTAAGCGAGAGACTGCTACTACTACTATTACTACTACAAATTCAAATTCAATCATTTATTCAGCAAATTGCCCACATAATCACCTTCTTCCTCACTGCCTTCATGCTGCTCGGTGCTCTCAGGGTAAGCGAGAGACTGCTACTATTACCACTACAAATTCAAATTCAATCATTTATTCAGCAAATTGGCCACATAATCACCTTCTTCCTCACTGCCTTCATGCTGCTCGGTGCTCTCAGGGTAAGCGAGAGACTGCTACTATTACCACTACAAATTCAAATTCAATCATTTATTCAGCAAATTGGCCACATAATCACCTTCCTCACTGCCTTCATGCTGCTCGGTGCTCTCAGGGTAAGCGAGAGACTGCTGCTACTACTACAAATTCAAATTAAATCATTGATTCAGCAAATTGGCCACATAGGGGCACTTTTACACGTCAGAAAAAGAATTTACCAGCGCTTCCTAGACCCATTGCTTGAGAAGAAGCGCCACAACAAACTCAAGCAGAAGGCCTTTTTTCAAAATATCCACATAGTTACAAAATTTTCATTACATGTATAAAATATACATATAGGTACGTACTAAAATTACATTGAAGGGATGTATAGTCCCTAATTTAAACTTAAATCTAAGATCTTAGAGATGTATAGTCTCCAAGGGTCCAGAAAAAAAATGAAGATGGCCTCCATTGTCAAATAAATATAAATTCCATAGATGTCAACAGTCTCAAAATGTCAATAAAAAATAAAATACATCATGTATATATTCAAACTTACCAGCTCAAGATAGCCGATGATGAGGCATCCTGTCTTCAGCTCGATGCATCCACAGCACGTGTCGAAAATTAAGGCGGGCATGATGACTCTGAAAAGGAAAAACAAGCATATTTAGAGAAAGTACCAACCAGCTTCTATTCTATGGCATATTATCTGTCCACGGGTTGGTAACGCATTCGAAATCTGATGACTTATGTCCACAGCGACCTCTTAGGGCGGGAACATAGTACCTATAGTAGGAGAGATTCCTAAATCGACATAAGACGTTTGCTAGTTGATGTTTATAGTGATGGGGCTAAGGAGCATCGTAGTTCGCATTGAGCGATTTTCAAGAGAATTTTTACCGACGATTGTTTTAAATGTAAAAAATAATATGTGTGACATACTTTAAATACGATCGTGGGCTATTATAAAATATTAATATGAAAGGGAATGATAAATTATACCTTATTATGTACTTATCTATTTTTACATAACCTAATTTATCTGGTATATAAATATTCGATTTATATCGACTTACGAAAATGTCATGAAATCGAAACAAAATATTTTGCCTCATCACAAGTTTTAAACAATAAAGGATATAGGACGTGATCTGTCTTCGAAATAGGTATCATAAGTTGTTTCATTTACCTATAATTTTAATTATGTAGGTGAGTAATACCTACGTTTTAGGATCTATGGGGGTCTCCAGCTGTCATATGTCGATTTAGGAATCTCTTCTACTATAATGCAGACAGATACGATATTTGAATTATTATTGATAGATATGAATTTTGCTATAAGTAGAGATAGTTGGAGTCCCGCGTAAGGACATGGGCTATTTTTTATCCCGAAAAAATGCATAGTTCCTGCGGGCACGCGATAACGAATTCTAGTAAAAAACCAAAACCAGTCTCATTAAATTCCTCAATTCTAGTTGTGTGCGATTAAATTACTTATTAAGATCGCTGTCATGTAGCTTCCACCATTCCACATGTTTAAATATTCAAGTAACTACTTAAAAAGACTACCTATCGATCGCGTATTTACATTTAAAATTTGTTACGTGTACCGGCGTACCCAGATGCTTTTTTTTTATTCGCGCTATTTTCGCTTTCGGATTGACTAACCTATTCTTATAAGTTACCTACATACTTACCTATTTCTATCCATTTAATATTAACCTACTTTCAGAACTTAAGGAATGAGTTAGGAATGCTATACGGAGATATCTATACTTAGCTAAATAGGTTTACGTGTGCGTAAAACCTGCAATGCTTTGTGATAAATTCCAATTTAAGTAGACGTTAATTACTTACCTCATTAGGTTTGTTTTGATAAGAAATGATAGAGAGGTCATGCAAGATGACCAAGACAAAAATGGCGAAGCACACCACATTCTTATTTTTTTTTGTAGGATTGATGTAGGTAGTTGCAATGTTTTTAATCCCAACGAAATCCCTTTAATTGTTTCCGGAATGAGGCCCCTAGAAAGTAAATAACATCGCGACGCTTGCTACCTAATTGTTCTGCTCATTTATTACATTTATTTAATCGTATAGGATATAAACGATACCTACAGTCCACAGAGATAATATCACAACTCGTATTTATAAAAAAAATACCGCGGTGCCCCTTATCAAACAGCATACAATATACAATCATATCAGAGTTCACGACAAGATCAGAGAGCACAGTTCGTGTGAAGTCCATCGAAAAAACAGAACCGGTTGGGCATTGGGCGTCGTTCTGACCTTGAATACGCCTGCGCGTCAATATTATGTATACAACGTACTGGCAAATTAAGTACTGGCAAAATTAACTGCAGCGAAATCTTTTTTTGGACACGTATTTTACGGAGTTTTTTTTATGTCATTGCTAGGCAAACGAGCACACATCACATGCCACCTGATGGTAAGCTGTCACTGCGGCTCATGGACACCGAGATCTTATGATTTCTTATTAAAAAAACATAAGATCTCGAACGCGTTGCCCACTCTGAGGCCTAAGATGGAATGCCTCTGTGCCAGAAATTTCACCGGCTGCCTTAACCCCCTACCGGAACACAACAGTGCGAGCACTGCTATTTGGCGGCAGGTTAGCGGGGAAAGACGGTGGTACCCAGACGAACATAGCACCAGGCTTTGCCACCATAAAATTAGTTATATTTTCTATATTAAATGTATTTTTGCTAATCTTCTAGGGATATTTGTAAAAATGAAACCGACTGACGACTTACTTTATAACAGTTATAACCGATAAACGCACAGCCAAAACCGCTACGCTTAGAAACATGTAATTTCGTAGAAAGGTTCCTCTTCTGACATAAGAGAGCTAATCCCTCCCCCCTAAAGGGTTTTTGATTTTAAAAGATCGTTTGAAATTCGGCAGGTATACCTACCTACGTACGAAGTCGTGGGAAAAAGATAGCGAGTGTATTTAAAACTTTAGAGTTCGTTTAATAAATCCCGAATGCGAAACCATAATAGTTTCAGCAACATTGATAACAGACACAAAAAAGGTTGCCGTTCATCACCGGCGCCATATTGTTTTACGCTTTGTTCTTATTTTAGCAATGACGCCACCCCAAGCGAGTTGTAGTTGTATATGAGTATAGCCCGACCGTCGTCTGGGATACCCGAAGGACACGGCTTATGGCGGCGTCGTATACATACATACAAATATATATACAGGTATAAGGAGGGTGCTAGCTACGTTTGACTGCTTCCCCCAAACGATTCGATATCCCCCTTTTAGCCTGGCTTACGTCAGTGCATTTGCATGCAGTCTTTATTGTACATGCACCAGGAAAATCGTATGTGCAGTGGTTTATTATGTGCATCGACTTTGAAAGATTTTCCTCTCGATTTTGAATCGACTTTTGGTTCTCACTTGGGTGGTATTTGGGAAGTTATTTTTATCATTAAAATTATAGAATGTCGTTATCCAATTTATGGGTAGGTATTTCAGAAAATCTACTTCTTTTCCTGTTTGTCGAGACGTTTAAATTAATCCATTGGTTTAACTAGTCAGGTTTTACCAGTATACAATATGCACATGGAAAATAAGCACTTTTCTTAATATTTATAGGTTCTAAATAGATAGTCGAGGTCCAAGATAGGTTTAATAAAATAACTGCAATAAATGTAATAACAATGATCGTGTCGTCAAGTACATTCGTTTTTAGGGTTCCGAAGTCCACAAGGAACCCTTATAGTTTCGCCATGTCCGTCCGTCCGTCCGTCCGTTCGTCCGTCTGTCCGCACTATTGCTCGGAGATGCTTAGTTCTAGAAAGCTATAATTTGTCATGAAATATATATTAGTTACGCTGACAAAATGGTACAATAAAATTTTGAAATATTTTTTTATAGGGTTCCTCCCCTACTCGTAAAGTGGGGACGCAATTCTTTTTTCTTGCGTACCCCGTGGTGCGGCATATCGTTAAATGGGTCTTAAAAACATTGTGGGTTTGTTAAAAGCATTTTTTGATTAAGTAATGCGTTAGTGAAATAATAAACTTTAAAGTGCTATTTTTTGTTAGAGGCGAGTGTCCCCCCCTCCCCCTGCCAGCTAAATGGTGGTATTTGGATGGCTGAAAAAAATCACGGTTGTGGCATATATAACGTAGTTGAAAGGAAAACTATCACAGCTAAGTAGGCTGTACAAATTTACGAGTCATAGTCGACCAACTTATGAAATGATCTGATGACCTGAGTCTTCTCGTGGCCACGGCCGTTGCATCGCGGCCGAAACGTCGAGGTAAAATATAAATCGTTTTTACGCGATTAAGACCCGGTGATAGTGTGTTTAAAACCAATGATTTTTCTCGAGCGGCAGGGGCGTCGGGCGGGTACGTCATACCACAGGCTAGCTAAGATGCTAAATAAGTCTTAAAAAGGTGGGCATCGTCAACTTCGGAACCCTATACTTTGCGCGTGGCCCGCACTTGGCCGGTTTTTGATTTGTTCGTCCATTTTAGGTTGGTAGCTTTTCAAGGCATTTGTTGGCAAGCGAGCAAACAGGCCGTCTGATGGTAAGTGGCCACTTTGGCCCATGGAGACACGGAATAAACAACTTCAACGTTCCATACTTACATACAATTGAATAAAGTAGGCAATCGATCGAAAAACTTAGGAACCGGGAGTTATTTTACTAAAATTGACGTGTCATTTGCATAATATCGCACTCGTGCAGGAAGTTCCGGTGTGGCCGTGCAGTTAATGATTTGTGATCTCAGAATTAAAGGAAACTATGGTTTACATTTACATTTTACATTACATAATGTTATCCCTGGTTAAATAGTGCATAATGTTAACCTGGTTTTTTCTTGTTTACCGCTGTTCACGTAAATACCTATGTATAGTAGGTATATTCAATTCAATTCAATTCAATCATTTATTCATCAAATTGGCCACATAGCGGCACTTTTACACGTCAGACAAAAGAATTTACCAGCGCTTCCTAGACCCATTGCTTGAGAAGAAGCGCCGCAACAAACTCGAGCAGAAGGCCTTTTTTCAAAATTTACAAAATTTACATTACATGTATAAAATATACATATAGGTACGTACTAAAATTACATTGAAGGGATGTATAGTCCCTAACTTAAACTTAAATCTAAGATCTTAGAGATGTATAGTCTCCAAAGGTCCAGAAAAAAATAGGTATATGGAGATGGCCTCCATTGTCAAATAAATATTTAAATTCCATAGATGTCGACAGTCTCAAAATGTCAATAAATAATGAAATACATCATGTACCTATAAAAGAGTTCATTAATACATTTCAATAAGAACATGATGAGGTCTCTCGCTTAAAATATTTGACTTAGTAATATAGGTATTTAAAGCTAATGATAATTTTTAAAAGTCCTTGCAAGCATGAACAGACCGGACCCCTATAATACCTATAGTACCTACCTATAATGTGTGACGATTGGTCCTAATTTCCTGTATGAGAAGAGAAGACTAAAAAAATTTAATAAAAACGACAGACGCAACGTTAAGTTTTTCTCGAACTTGTCAAATTCAGATTAGGTAAGGTACCTTACCTATCTATCTCCGTATAGGCAACGGCGGATCCAGGGGGGGTCATGGGGGTCATGACCCCCCCTCGGCAGGACTAGGTTTACTGCTATTATGTATTTGTAACCCCTGACGCCAAAAAAGGTGGGGGGGGGGGGGTTGTATGACGTGACCCTAGGTCGAAAGCTGGATCCGCCCTTTCGTACAGGTAGGCAAGTAGGTAACGAACGTTAAAACATCAACGGGATTTGAACTTAGGTAATCTGAAGAGAAATACTAATCTTAAGTACTTTTATAAAAAAACAATGTGTTTTTATGAGTTTCCAAGAAGCAGTTTGGAGATAAGAGCCCGCGCGTATGTTTTCGAACCCATTTTGCAATCTTTGCTTGTGTTACCCACAGACACCCACTGATAAGCAAAACAGGGGGCTTTATTCGAATCTGTTTGTATTTAGCAGGACATGTTTGGCTTTTTCGAGTTATGTCCGGCCAAATATTCATAGGTATGTCCGGCCTGTCCGGCTTTTGTTTGGCTTTTCGTAAGCGCCTCAAGCGAAGCAATCATCATCATCATCACTGCTGTCAGTCATGTCAGTACTGATCGAGGGAAGCTGAAATTTGGCAATTCCTTGAGGAGTGTAAGGTGACTCTAGGAGAGGATTTTCCGAAATTCCCACGGGAACGGGAATAAATGGGGCTTAACGTAAAAAGTTATGTCCGGTTTATAAATTCGTGTTTGGCTTTTAGTTGTGGACGTTGTGGTGATGTCAGGTTTTTGGGTAAAATGTCCGGTTTTTTCATTTTAGGAGATGGCAACCCTATATATACATAGGGGTAGTGGACGTACCTATCCCTAAAGAAGAGTACATTTTCTGCCCATTCTGTGATATTGATTGGTAAATCAGTGAATGAAATACCACCTACATGGGGAGATGGTGTAATAGGAAAATACACAATATACCTACTACTACTACTACAGCCTATTTGTGTCCCACTGCTGGGCACAGGCCCAGAAAATATACCTAATATACATATAACACTGATTACTATATCGATTATCGATCGGTGGTTCGAATCCGGCTAGCACCTCTGAGTTTATTTATGTGCGAAATTCAATTTTACTTTATTTACCACTGAGCTTTTCGGTGAAGGAAAACATCTTGAGGAAACCTGCACGCAACTGCGAAGTAATTCAAGGGTGTGTGCGAAGTCCCCAATCCGCACTGGACCCGCGTGGGGGTAATAGCACAAACTAGGTAGTTAGTAAATAAGTAATTTTAATACAATTGTAATTCGCATTGTAATGAATGCATGAAAAAGAATAAATAACGTGCACGCCAGTTATTGCAACATAACAGCGCTCTGTCTGGCGGTACTGTTTGTGTTAGGTATAGTTTATTTCATGATCTCGTGCGGGACTGCTAATGATGTAGGTACCTACTTCCTTTCAGTTAAAAGGTAATAACTTACTCTGATACCGTTAAAATTGTCGAAAAAGAACGAACACATCAAACATTCCGGACGCACAAAAAAGCAAGTAGGTAGGTAGATAACCTAATTGCTGCGCACCAGAAGGTTATGAAGGGAATGTTTTTTGAGTGCATCGTAGGTAGGTACTCGTAGGTATTATGATTGTATTGTACTTAATTTGTTGACGACCGGATTGGTCCAGTTGGTAGTGACCCTGCCTGCTGTTCCGACGGTCGCGGGTTCGAGTCCCGCTCGGGGCTAACTTTGTGTGATGAGCACGAATGTTTGTACTCGAGTCATGGATGTTTAGTATTTCTATATGTATGTATTTCTCTATATAAGTATTTATATCGTTGTCTAGCACCCATAGTACAAGCATTGCTTAGTTTGGGGCTAGGTCAATATGTGTGAAATGTCCCAAGATATTTATTTATATTTCTTTGGCACTGTATAGCCTAGAAACACTAAGTATTTGGTGTATTTTAGCTTTTATAAGTGTCGTTAGCTTCGTCTTAATTATTATGAGCGTGAAACTGGACCGGCGGGTGGGTACTGGCATCAAAAGTTTATACGCAGTTGTTGTGTTTTTACTTTTGAAATAATTATGACTAAACTACCGTTTTTTAAATTTAATAAAATATCTCCTATACCCCGTAAATATAGTACCTACCTACTTACGTCGCGTTTGACTTAGGGCCGATATTTAAACCGCCAATTAAGTGGTTTTCCGCATCATGTTTTCCATGAAGTCATCATGCTTCCTATACATTTTTTTATAAGAATAGACGTCGCAAAAATTAACCTTAATGCAGAAACACACCTGCCGAATATTCTAAAATTTAAAAGAACGAACAAAGTTATTGTTATAGGTATATTCAGCAGAATAACAAACGCAGAAACACCTTGACAAACAACCGGTTGTCAGTATTTTAAATTCAACCTTTCGAACGAAAATAATAATCGAAGATTTGCCAACAGCTTTTCAAGGGAAGCGTGTTTTTTTTCGAAAAACCAGTGGCCGTTTTCGGCTCACACCGAGGACGCCGCGCGGGAACCATGTTTTTGCGTAAATATTTGGAATCCGCCATCTTGACAACGCGTGAAATTTTCAGAAAATCGAATGTAATTTGCTGCTGTAATGAAAGTGAATGGTGTAATGATTAAAGTTGCTTACATTTATTGTTGTCTTCTTGTTTAACTTCGCACGGTCGACGCACGCACTGTTGCCTCTGAGATCAGCGTTGGACTGCGCTGGCGGGCGAAGTGCGGCGGCGCCGAAGCGAGTCGATGCCGGCGGGCGTTGATGGATCCAGTTCAGTTATAGTAGGGGAGTTCAAAGCCCATCACACACGGAGCGATAATATATATTAATAATATAGGTAGGTACCAAAATATCATCATCATCTGTTAGGATATATGGGTCATAATGAAATACTTAATGAACTGAATTAACGATAGTATTTAATCGTTCATATTATTAGGAGAGTCGTGCGTCGTTACTGCTTCGATACAAGCGAGAGAGTACCTCGGGCATAGGAAATTCTATGTGGCTGATTGTATAAAAACGTAGGGTCTCTTAAGTGGCAAGCAAATACTTTCGTGTGTGAAAGAGAAACCTCAGTAGAGCATTAAACAAAGGGAGACAGATTTATTTTTGCATATTCCAACACGCCCCCTCAAAAATAAATCCTCTTTTCACCAAACTACATAATCAAAATACAGCCACTACTATTCACCTACGTAACTTCAAACTAATTTACAATATCAAAAATGCACGCTCTCCTTTGGCTGGGAAACAATCACCGTGGTCCAACATTCGTTGCGCAGGATTAGGAAAAACCCAGAAAAACCTAATCAGACCAGTCGCATCATCTTATGTAATATTATTAAAAATAATTTATTACATTCATTTACAACACATTATTCAAAGTCATTTAAAAACATAAAACATAGTCAAATGAATTAACTTCATCTTTAAAAAAAAAATGTTTTCAAAGTATTTTTATGAAATGCATGAACTGTATACTGTATAGTATTTAAACTATTTATAACTGTTACCTTTCCATTACATAGGTAATTCATAACTTTATACCTAGTCTTTACTCGGATGGGTACTTGTTCATATTTCATTATACTCTATTTTATTTGATTATCTGAATCAACAAAATTTCCGAACCTCACAATGACTTTAATATGAACATGAATAATGACTTTAATTTATTGTACTCTTAAGGCGATCACAATGCAATGGCATTAGCCTGTAACTGTGAAACTACATACATATTTAATTTATAATTTATTTGTGACATTACTTTATGAAATACATTTCTGATTCTGATTCACCTATAGTTAACTTATTAGCATCCCTTTATCACTGCACATAATCACTGCACTGTTTGTAAGAAAAACTTTGAGTCTATTTTAACCGTCACTGATTACGCACTTCAAATCGTCTCTCACCAGGGATTATGTTCAATGGCATGGCTATAGTCCACGAATCGTTTTCTAAGTTGTGTCAGCCACCGAAGATATTTATTTCGGTAGGACAAGGAAAACTTTTCATTTGCAATTTGATTTC
Source organism: Aethes cnicana (assembly GCA_963971205.1). Taxonomy (NCBI): domain Eukaryota; kingdom Metazoa; phylum Arthropoda; class Insecta; order Lepidoptera; family Tortricidae; genus Aethes; species Aethes cnicana. Next base: position 1,825,484 of record OZ020284.1, read on the forward strand.
TCCAATCAGAGAATAGATCTTATTGCATATGTAAACCATGAAAATTGGGCAGTTTTTTTCTATGGAGTAAAGAGAAAACTCTCGTTCTCGTTATTTCCAAACTCCGTATATTATCTCTTACTCCGTGACTCCAGATCTTGCCGTGCTTTTTATATGTAGAAGATTAGCAAGTACAAATATGGGTATAAATTGTATTCCCTTGCATTTGTTGCTAATGATATTGTTGCATAACCGACTGTTGCCACAGTCACAGTGTGATCACAGTCGATCTGACCCGCGCACTCATATATCATCTTGTTTATCATCCCATAGAACCGGAAGCTCTTAACTTTATACTTGGCTGTAGGTTACTGTAAAAAGGTTCAGTTAGTCTTATCAGAACATCAGTCATCTCATCTGATTACCTGAGAAAACAAAAATCATTTTAGTTACACTTTTAATGTCATTTCTTTCCAACTTTAGTTCATTTGTTGAATTAATTACAATGCCTAGATTAGCTGGTAGACGACTATCAGAAGTTTGAAAATAAACATTATTTCAATATAACTAGGCTTTTGAACATTTTTGATATTACATTTTATATTCAATAGTGCTTATTAATAAATAACATCAACAATTATTTACATCTTAACAAATTGAGTTACCAAAACATTCTCACAGTCAGGACTAGGACGGCAGTAAATCAACTCGAGAACAAAAAAGGCCCTTTTTCAAATCATCAGCCAAAGTGCTTGATTGTTTTTGTGACTGTGCTATTCAGCACTACTTAACACGTTGACACAAAAAGCTTAAGTCCGCTCGAGTCAAGTGCATACCTTATGACTCATTTGAACAACAGATGTTGTTTTCTGTAATAGACTTAGAAAGTTGATTATTATATGAATTTAACAATTCAATCTATTTTCAAAGATATTGATACTGGAAAATCTCTTAATCTCTTTTATTTTTATATCTCATCATGACATAGACAGCATATCGATGTCTTATTATAAGGCGTAATAATAAATTTAAACAAAGAATAAAATCAATAGGTATTCATTTATACCTACATTGCAATCATTTCCAGTTCTAAAAATAAGTACCTAAATGAAAATTTCTCAGTCTTAAGAATTCTTTATTTCAATGTGTATACGTATAAACAAAGTACTGGAATTGATTACTTTATTGCTTAAGTTAGTTACAGTAAATTAATGTGTGATGATTTTGATGGCATTGTTTGACAAACAAGCACACAGGCCACCAAATGGGGAGTGGTGACCCATGGACGGACACAAGAAATCATGAGATTTCGAATGTGTTGCCAATTCGAGGCTAAGATTGAATGCCTGTAATTTCACCAGCTCTCTTACCCCTTACCGAAACACACAACAGTGCGAGCACTGCTATATGGCGGCAAGTTATCGGACAAGACGGTGGTAGCCATCCGGACGGACCCTGCATCCGTCATATTTTTGGTTCACGCAAAATACAACAATTCAATGGAACCTCATCAACACTCATCTGATCTCTCATGGTCGTTGCCTGAAGAATATTTCCAATCTGAGAAAATTAATATATATTTCGAAATGAAAAATCTAACGTACATATGATATCATATACAATTTTACTCTGTCTTGAAATTTCGTGCTATAAACTACTACAAGTACCACTTTAACGTGTACACACACCAAACATAATCATTGAAATTGTTCATGGTATTTATTCTTGCTTAATTAAAAGATCTGCATAATAAAGCATTCCATAACTGTCTTCACTAATGAGATCATCGACATGTAAAACTTCTAAATTTCTATGTATTTATAATTTCACTCTCATTTTACAAAATCACTTATTAATAATCAGAAACTTTAATAAAATGAATGCAATGATAGATCCTTTCGAAATGATTATCTTATACGTTCATAGTCAACAACTTCATCATAATTCACATGGGATCCATATAGGCTTTATTTTTATATTTGTTCCTATTTCACTCCCATTTAAATTTCATTGTTCTTGTTTATCAATCACGTTCAACAAAATTTAATTAGTTCCATAAGCGATTCATTAAACAACTTCTTTCATGTAAATATACAATTTGTATACCATACTACAAACATCTAATCATATCAATCTATGAAGAACAAAAAAATCTAATTGCGTTTTACATTTTTATTCCACTTATCATGTCTGTATTTTTTTACCTTTAAATCTCGTCCTTTTATATTGCAATAAAGTACTAAATCAAACATAATTTTGGTAACAGACATATTGTTTTAATCATTATGATTGACACATTTGTGGAACCTTGTAAGCGAGTTATAAATCCTGTCACTCCTTCATATCATGGTACCTACATAATTATTTCACGGCACCTTTAAACAACAAAATCGTTACTAGATACATATTCTAAAATCAACCGACTGTGTGCTCATCTGTTTCCATCAAGGATTTCTTATAGCCTGGCCTTTGGACCAGTTTATCCCATCTGAATTTACACCTTCAGATTTTTTTATAATATGCAGCCTATTCGCAGGTTGCTTGTCAGATTTAAGGAATTATCAGAAACAAATCCACTTGGGCTTCGACGGCCTCAAAATCTCTGACTATGACAAGTACCTATTATATTGGTACATTTTACTTCTTGCACACACAAAACATCTTATTTTAAAACTTCAGACTTGGTCTCAAAACGTCTGATTTACCAACTTTACATAGGTCATACATTTCACTTCTTGCACACACAAAACATCTTATTTCGAAACTTCAGACTTGGTCTCAAAACGTCTGATTTACCGACTTTACATAAGTTACACTAACGGTGATCGATAAAAACAAATAGGAATATAATCGACAAGTGTTTTTCTTATCGAGTGATCAGACTGCCAGACGATGCGTCTTTTAAATACAGCTCGCTTTATGATTTTTATTAATAAACAACAAAGAATACCTGATCAAATTTTATATAAGTAACTTAGCTATTATGTACTAAAATTAAATGATGTGACTCTTGTTGAGCACAGCACAATACAACTCTTATACCTCTAAATAACCTACCTACTTACTTAGGAATACTACAAGTTAAATTAATCGTTTTACCTAAATTGAATCTTTCACTCTGCATTTACCGGTTTCTTCAATACTAAAGAGAATCAGATCTTTCCAAGATCATTAAATTCGTATAGGTATGTACATTATACCTATTAAGAAACATTTGTTTTCTATCATGTTTCTAATCATGATTTAATAAAGTGGCTTATTATTTCTACCACATTTTAGAAACCAATTCTAACAAATCTATTAATTATTTAACTCGATATTACATATCAAAATATATATAATATCATTTAGCAACTATGGGCTCTCTACTAGTCAGTTTTGAAATCTATCTGCCAACCAGTCCTTTTATTTATTACAAACTTTTGTGTTTTTACATCGATTAAAATTATAGTTTCACATGGTCTACAAACCATCAACCAATTACCTAATTAATTTAGGGAGCTATAAATTTAACACACAATTATTTGTACTAAAATCAACAACACTTCAATGAATTGTTCAAAGACTCACCCTTTGTTACCATCTTACCATCGACCAGTGTTTTATGACTTTGCCATTGTTACGGTCAAGCCCGACATTCCGGCTTGTAGCCATTATTATTGTAAATCCCAGTTCCTCGGATTTTTTTTTGTGGCTCCATAATACTCACAGCTTGCAAACACTGTACACTTTGATATTTTTTTTTAATTTTTTATTTCACTAATTAAATACTGATTTTATACTTTACTACATAACATGTGACTAGGCCCATAACCTGTTAGGATATATGGGTCATAATGAAATACTTAATGAACTGAATTAACGATAGTATTTAATCGTTCATATTATTAGGAGAGTCGTGCGTCGTTACTGCTTCGATACAAGCGAGAGAGTACCTCGGGCATAGGAAATTCTATGTGGCTGATTGTATAAAACGTAGGGTCTCTTAAGTGGCAAGCAAATACTTTCGTGTGTGAAAGAGAAACCTCAGTAGAGCATTAAACAAAGGGAGACAGATTTATTTTTGCATATTCCAACATCATCATCATCATTTCAGCCAAAAGACGTCCACTGCTGGACATAGGCCTCCCCCAAGGCTCGCCACTCAGACCGGTCCTGTGCTACTTGCTTCCACCGATTTCCCGCGACCTTCACGAGGTCGTCGCTCCATCTTGTTGGAGGCCTACCGACAGCTCGGCTATACGGAGCGATAATACTTATATATTAATATACCAATAGAAATATATACCTATTACAGTATAGCTAAGCACCACACACGGCGAAAGGTGCCTGTCCCCGAGGGAACCAAAGAAATATCAGTTCTAACGAGGACTTTTATATAACTGACATATAAAACAAACATCTCTATCAAAACATTATTTAAAAAAATATTTATAAAAAAACTTAACCTATGGCCAGCATTGCCGACAGTGCCTTAATATATATTTTGCTATCATGGCCGCTGAGTCCTTCAATATACGGGGTGTTCTAAGAGTGAAACATTGATGGATAATAAAATAATATGGGCGTTTTGTTGATAGTTCTTCAGAGGACACATGACTTTACTTACACTTCCATCAGGTGGGCCAGCGTGAGTTATTCACTAATTCCTACTCATACTTTAAATTGCATGATTTATAACTGTAAACTTACAGTAACCTCTTATTTGAAGATTAGGTAGGTACATTACACATTACCTTACTAAATTTCCATCAGGTGACCTTTTATTTACATTACTCTCGTCGTAATTTACATAGCTCTGTCTGTCAATATTTAAAGTTACTATTAAAAGTTGAACGCTCAAGTAAGTAACTTAACTACACATTGAGCATTATCGCCTCCCCGACTATAATCGTATCGGGACGCAACCTTTTGTAGTGTGCGAGAATTGCCGGGCTGAGGGCAGCGCGCAGGCGCGTTTGGATGCAGAAAAAGAATAAGTACCTACCTACAATTTTAAACGGTACCTTTATAAATTGACAACATTTCAACGGCGTAATTCGAAAAATATTTGGGTACTGTAAGGATGTTTAATTAGGTAAGACATCAATAAAAAAAAGCAATTAGGTACTTTTAGAGAAAATCTTCCTTTAGTGTAAACTTGTGCGTAGCACATCATTGCATAAAGCACCCACTCCCGTTAAAGGAGTGGAGTTACGTGTAGAAGAAAGTACCTACCTATAATACGCGCAAAACGAGTTAATACGTAATTTTCGACTTACGGCCTTTTAGCGAATTAAAGTAAAGTACCTACTTACGCGATCTTTTGAATTTATCCAACTTTCCAATTAGCTAATAACATTGATATATAATAAAGAAGAAGCCGTGAAGCCGTGGTGGCCTAGTGGTTCGACCTACCGCCTCTTATGCAGAGGGTCGAGGGTTCGATTCTGGCTCGCACCTCTAAGTTTACTAATGTGCAAAATTCAATTTAAATTTACCACTGAGCTTTTCGGTGAAGGAAAACATCGTGAGGAAACCTGCACGAATCTGCGAAGCAATTCAAAGATGCGTGTGAAGTCCCCAATCCGCACTGGGCCTGCGTGGGGACTATAACCCAAACCCTCTCGTGATGAGAGGAGGCCTGTGCCCAGCAGTGGGACGAAAATAGGCTGTAGTAGTAGTATAATAAAGAATAGGTACCTAACATATGGACGAACACAGAATATGTCAAAATATATGGAGCAAACTGACATTAGAAAATACGTTCCAAATTTCCTATATGCTAATAACGATTCTTTATAACGAAGGCCAAACAGGTGCCCGAGGTGTTCGGGCACCCGTTTTGACGGGGCCATTTTTCTACGGCTGTTTGTGAATGCTTACTTATAATAGATTAACGGGTAATAAAATAGAAATGTACAAATGCTATTGTCACTGAATGTACGTAATGAGCCACGCTTACCGCCAGATGGGGTTCTGGTCCTCTGTGTTATCTCTTTTGGGCGACCGGTGACCTCGTCACAGATTCATTGCGAATTATAATACTCATAAACAATTATTGCAAAACAAGTTGAATGATTAACTTTCCTAATTCTCTACAAAATCCACCGCCACAGCAGGCTATTTACTATTTACCTCTCACTGCCTTCCATCATCACGAGCGGGTTTCGGCTATAGCGCACACACATACTTTAATTTATTTCCTAGATGCGTGCAGGTTTCCTCACGTGGTGTTTCTTCACCGAAAAGCTCAGTAAGTATCTGCCAGTATGTTTAAATTATACACTCTGTATGGTATAATTACACTACTGTATGTTTAAATTATAACTGACAGACCGAACGACGCACGGCTAAGCCCAGTAGAAGCATGAGATTTTTCATTATTAAATGAATATTTTTTTATTTGTATTTTTTATTTTTTGTGCAATTGTAATTTGTATTTTTTCATTGTTTGTATTTTTTTGTTTCTTTTAATTTGTACTAAGTAAAAATAAATATTTGTACGATAAATATTTGTACTAATAATAAGTCTGTAGAAGAAGTCGCGTCTGAAACGTGAAAATAAGTTTTTTCAAAAATTAAGCTTTTGGGACACGCTTTTATTGCTGACTGTACTTTTCTTTGTAAATCCTTCATCTACCCTTCAAGAGGAATCTAACGAGCCCAAATTCCAGCCTTCCAGCTCCATCATCAGATCAGCTGCACGTTATCATAATATTGCAACGTCACGCGATTTACATATATCAGTTCAGTTCAGTTCAAGTGACAACACCAGCCAGCAATTGCTGCAAGGACCCAAGGTCGGATTCTCAGGGCAATGGGGGGCCGTCTCAGTGATTAAGGGGGTGGCTGGGAGATGCAGGCTATCACATGATGGTTACCTAGACATGCAGATGCCGGACGAAGCTACTGCACATCTTGCGGCATGCCACCTTAGCGTAGTCACACTACTCCCAGCCTCGGCCGGAAAGATCCTTGAGACTGCGTCCCCTTACCCTCAAAATACGTGGCCTCTATCCGAGCTACCGGTGCGCCAAGTAGATACGGACGGAAGTGTAGCTGGAGCGGGAGCTTGAAGAGACAGGAGGGTGTAGAGCCAGCCCGTATACAGGCAACGTAAAACCAGCATGGGCAGGATAGATACTATACTTTGTGTGTAATATAATAAGGAAAAGGTTGTTTTATTCTCTTCTCGTTTTCTGTTATCCCGACGTTCTTGGATCGAAGTTCTTGAACGTTGCGCGTATGTCGCTCTATGAAGATGGTTAGGTTAGGTAACTTTGCGCAAGTTCCGAAGTCAATCGAAGTCCTTGATCCGGAACGGAATGAGGCTGGCTTCAAGTTATCTTGCGCTGGTCCCGCTGTCAATCGAAGTCCTTGATCCGGAACGGAGTGAGGCTGGCTTCAAGTTATCTTGCGCAGGTCCCGCTGTCAATCGAAGTCCTTGATCCGGAACGGAGTGAGGCTGGCTTCAAGTTATCTTGCGCAGGTCCCGCAGTCAATCGAAGTCCTTGATCCGGAACGGAATGAGGCTGGCTTCAAGTTATCTTGCGCAGGTCCCGCAGTCAATCGAAGTCCTTGATCCGGAACGGAGTGAGGCTGGCTTCAAGTTATCTTGCGCAGGTCTCGCAGTCAATCGAAGTCCTTGATCCGGAACGGAGTGAGGCTGGCTTCAAGTTATCTTGCGCAGGTCCCGCAGTCAATCGAAGTCCTTGATCCGGAACGGAGTGAGGCTGGCTTCAAGTTATCTTGCGCAGGTCCCGCTGTCAATCGAAGTCCTTGATCTGGAACGGAGTGAGGCTGGCTTCAAGTTATCTTGCGCAGGTCCCGCTGTCAATCGAAGTCCTTGATCCGGAACGGAGTGAGGCTGGCTTCAAGTTATCTTGCGCAGGTCCCGCTGTCAATCGAAGTCCTTGATCTGGAACGGAGTGAGGCTGGCTTCAAGTTATCTTGCACAGGTCCCGCAGTCAATCGAAGTCCTTGATCTGGAACGGAGTGAGGCTGGCTTCAAGTTATCTTGCGCAGGTCCCGCAGTCAATCGAAGTCCTTGATCCGGAACGGAGTGAGGCTGGCTTCAAGTTATCTTGCGCAGGTCCCGCTGTCAATCGAAGTCCTTGATCTGGAACGGAGTGAGGCTGGCTTCAAGTTATCTTGCACAGGTCCCGCAGTCAATCGAAGTCCTTGATCTGGAACGGAGTGAGGCTGGCTTCAAGTTATCTTGCGCAGGTCCCGCAGTCAATCGAAGTCCTTGATCTGGAACGGAGTGAGGCTGGCTTCAAGTTATCTTGCGCAGGTCCCGCTGTCAATCGAAGTCCTTTATCTGGAACGGAGTGAGGCTGGCTTCAAGTTATCTTGCGCAGGTCCCGCAGTACGAAGTCCTTGATCCGGAACGGAGTGAAGTTGGCTTCAAGTTATCTTGCGCAGGTCCCGCAGTCAACCGAAGTACTTGATCCGGAACGGAGTGAGGCTGGCTTCAAGTTATCTTGCGCAGGTCCCGCTGTCAATCGAAGTCCTTGTTCTGGAACGGAGTGAGGCCGGCTTCAAGTTATCTTGCGCAGGTCCCGCAGTCAATCGAAGTCCTTGATCCGGAACGGAATGAGGCTGGCTTCAAGTTATCTTGCGCAGGTCCCGCAGTCAATCGAAGTCCTTGATCCGGAACGGAGTGAGGCTGGCTTCAAGTTATCTTGCGCAGGTCCCGCTGTCAATCGAAGTCCTTGTTCTGGAACGGAGTGAGGCTGGCTTCAAGTTATCTTGCGCAGGTCCCGCAGTCAATCGAAGTCCTTGATCCGGAACGGAATGAGGCTGGCTTCAAGTTATCTTGCACAGGTCCCGCAGTCAATCGAAGTCCTTGATCCGGAACGGAGTGAGGCTGGCTTCAAGTTATCTTGCGCAGGTCCCGCAGTCAATCGAAGTCCTTGATCCGGAACGGAGTGAGGCTGGCTTCAAGTTATCTTGCGCAGGTCCCGCAGTCAATCGAAGTCCTTGATCCGGAACGGAGTGAGGCTGGCTTCAAGTTATCTTGCGCAGGTCCCGCAGTCAATCGAAGTCCTTGATCCGGAACGGAGTGAGGCTGGCTTCAAGTTATCTTGCGCAGGTCCCGCTGTCAATCGAAGTCCTTGATCTGGAACGGAGTGAGGCTGGCTTCAAGTTATCTTGCGCAGGTCCCGCTGTCAATCGAAGTCCTTGATCTGGAACGGAGTGAGGCTGGCTTCAAGTTATCTTGTGCAGGTCCCGCAGTCAATCGAAATCCTTGATCCGGAACGGAGTGAGGCCGGCTTCAAGTTATCTTGCGCAAAGTTGTAGGACCCGGTGCTGGGCCGTCCGGGGTGGTACCACCGTCTTTCCCCGCTAACCTGCCGCCAAATAGCAGTGCAGAGGCATTCCATCTTAGGCCTCAGGGTAGGCAACGCATTCGAGATCTTATGGTTTCTTAATGGGGATCATAGGATTTCGGTGTCCATGGGAGGCAGTGACCACATACCATCAGGTGGGCTGTGCGCTCGTTTGCCTATACCATTGGTATAAAAAAAAACATTTTACGTGGTTTTATAATTACTTACCTAAATGAGAACCTAGTTGCATCCAATGATTCTTACCCCACTTATCGCTGTTCTCGATTCTTAAAGGGAAAACCCCGACAGTCCAACCATTGAAATTATTTTTATCACAAAAGCACGATTTATCTTATTTTGCATCGTGAATCATCAGAATAAACAAACGGAACGCGTGCAGTCTGCGCAAATGTTTAGGTAGTATATGGTATATGTATACTTTGCACATGACTTGTACTACTACCGCCTATTTGCGTCCCACTGCTGGGCACAGGCCTCCTCTCATCACGAGAGGGTTTGGGCTATAGTCCCCACGCGGGCCCAGTGCGGATTGGGGACTTCACACACATCTTTGAATTACTTCGCAGATGCGTGCAGGTTTCCTCACGATGTTTTCCTTCACCGAAAAGCTCAGTGGTAAATTCAAAGTGAATTTCGCACATAAGTAAACTTAGAGGTGCGAGCCGGAATCGAACCCCCGATCCTCTGCATGGGAGGCGGTAGGTCGAACCACTAGGCCACCACGGCTTCTTCATCATGACTTGCACATGATTAGATAAAAAAGTACACCTGCATCCAATTTTTTTGTGCATTATTTTTAGTTTAATTAGGTAATTGGTTAAGAAATGACGGAGTAAAATGCATGTGTGTATTTTATAGCACGATACAACTTAGAAGGCGCGCGGTGAAGCACTTGAGCCGTTGGTGCAGAGTCTATTATTGCTTAATCCACGCGCCTTCTAACTTGTGTAAACCCTGTACGTATAGTTATAGCAGTCAATTGCATAATCAAAATTAATTTCAGATTCAAAATTAAGCGCCTGATGAAATTAAATAGCGAAAACAGTTGTAGTCCTTTTGGAAAGTTGGACGATCAGGCGCTGCGCCCTTTCAGCAACTTTGCTTTGAGTCGTGACTCCTATAGCTATGTGGTCCGAGGTGTGGTGAAGCTACTGATTTGATAAATTACGAGGTTTTGCATGCGCCTCCGTATGCGCGCGAACGTACACTCCAAATTTCACCTTCCTACGACCAGTGGTTTCGGCTGTGCGTTGTGATTAGTCAGTCAATCAGTCAGTCAGTAACGGTAGAGTTTTATATAGGTGAATACTTCAATTTGGATAATATTAAATGGTAACTGACACGGTCGTTAAAAGGGGAAAGTTTGTGAAAAGGTTTTTATAGGAGCGGTAACCTAGGTCACCGTTTAGAAATTAGATAATGGGGGCTCTAATATTGTTGTACGCCGCTAGGGTGGGTCGCTCGCTAGTGTTGAATTTACGCCAGCCAATTTACGTCCGATCCCATTGTTGGGCTCGGGTTCCTCGCGTCACTTGACGACCGGATTGGTCCAGTTGGTAGTGACCCTGCCTTCTGTTCCGATAGTCGCGTCGCGTGTTCGAGTCCCGCTCGGGGCAAACTTTGTGATGAGCTCGAATGTTTAGTATTTATATATGTATGTATTTCTCTACATAAGCATTTATATCGTTGTTTAGCACCCATAATAAAAGCGTCGCTTAGTTTGGGGCTAGGTCAATCCTCCATTTTTGATTCTATCACGCAGAGAAACCACGAGCATAGCCCTCTCCATTGCTCTCTGGGTGACTTTGAGCCTTCTTATGAGGCTAATCGTAAGCGCCCACGTCTCGGTACCATAAGTCATCACTGGCAACACACACTGGTCAAACACTTTTGACTTTGAGACAATGCGGTAGGTAGGTAATTTGGACGAAAAGACACTGCGGAACTTCCCGAACGCTGCCCAGCCGAGTCGGATTCGTCAGTTGACCTCTATCTCGAAGTTGGAACCTATTATCAGAATAAGTAATTTATTTTTAACTAGCTTTTCCCCGCAACTTCGTATGCGCAGAAATATTAAAATGAAAAATCCCGCTTTTTCCCGTTCCCGTAGGAATGTCGGGAAATCCTTTCTTAGCGGATGCCTACGTCATAACATCTACCTGCATGCCAAATTTCAGCCCGATCCGTTCAGGGGTTTGGGCTGTGCGTTGATAGATCACTATATCAGTCAGTCAGTCAGTCAGTCAGTCAGTCACCTTTGAGTTTTATATATTTAGATGGGACCGTGTTGGAAGACAGTATTATCTTTCGATTGACAAAGATAATTTTCGGGCCATACTTATATAAACAACGAAGATAATAATATGAGGTAAGTAATAAGGATCTAGAAAAATATACAGCCGAATTGAGAGCATCCTCTGTTTCGTTTTTATTTAAAAAAAGTTATAGGTAAATCAGTCTTTACTTATATATCATATTTTAACACCATAAGCCTACTTAATTCCATCGGGAAATGTCGTAAATCCAACAAACGGTTGAGAGAGTGGGACGCGCGCGACCCAACACGCTCCGAACCGACGACACTTTCTTCAGTTGCCATCAGTCACCCAGTAGGTACAGGGCACACATTGCACAGCCAGGGGCTTGGCCGGTCGCGGTATTTATACCCTGGTCGATTATTCCTCGGCCAGTCTAATTCCGTACTTTAGTCGTTTGACGCTTCCGCCGGGAACACGCGTGCTTTTTTCCCGTATCTGAAACGAGTGAGTGTTTTTTAGGTCAATTCGTTTGATGGAAAAGTTTTGCTTGATAAGTGTGCAGCTTTCACGTATTTTGTAGTTTCCACGTAATGGTGGTGGGGCCTGGACCTAGCCGTCCGGAGTGGTACCACCGTATTTCCTCGCTAACCTGCCGCCAAATAGCATTGCTCGCACCGCACTGTTGTGTTCCATCCGGTGAAATTTCTGGCACAGAGGCATGCTTACGCCTCAGGGTAGGCAACGCATTCGAGATGTTATGGTTTCTTAATGGTGGCGGGTCATAGAGGATTTCGGTGTCCATGGCCCACGGTGACCACTTACCATCAGGTGGGCTGTGCACTCGTTTGCCTATACCAATGACATAAAAAAATTGTACCTACTTTTTAAAGGTTTCGTAGTTTCATAGTAGCTACTACGCAACAACAACACTTGTACTTTGTTGTTGTTGTTGTTGTTGTTGTTGTTGTTGTTGTAGTTGTTGTTGTTGCGTAAAAGCTCACCTGTAACGGCCGTAACAGGCTAGCGCCTCTGCCGATAAGATTTAGAAAATGGAATGAAAAATCATAAATCAACACTTATTATTGTTAACTTGTTCAACATCGATCAGTGTTCGGTATTGTTTTTTGTGGACTGTCGACAGGCAACTGGTTGATACTTAATGATAAACAAGGGAACATTTAGAGTAAGCGTCCTGCTTACTCTAAATAACCCTGAAATCGCAAAGCATGATATTGTAGAACTATAATAGTACTTTTTATTGGTATGTTGTGTGGACCGTTAAGTGTGGACCTGTGATCCAAAATTGCCAATTCAAAAACTTGTGCAAGCTGCGCACAACTCGAAACACTGTGTTAATTAAGAGACCTTTCTTATCCACCTTTTGCTCTAATTTTCAAAAACTATGCATCCGTAGTGGCCTACACAGCCGTGGTGGCCTAGTAAGCCGTGGGGGCCTAGTGGTTCGACCTATCTATCATCGCCTCTCATGCCGAGGTTCTGGGGTTCGATTCAGGCTCGCACCTCTTAAGACGCACGGTAAGGGTGAGCACACTTTATTAGGCGCGTCGTGAATCTTCGATCGCGCAGACAAGGAAAGAATTCTCCGAAAATACACGAAAGAAAGCGTATACCTAAAATCGACCTTATGCGATCGTTATAGTATTTATATTATAGTATTTATAATATATGTTTACGCGCTTGCGAAGTCGTGGGCAACAGCTGGTTATATATACTTATGTATCGAAAGGGAATATACTGACAACTTTTATCTGAAACTGGTACAGTCGAGTTCATTAATATGTGTACACTTGTGGATCTTATTACAATGGAGTAAGATGCAAAAGTGTGTATATACATATATTGGCGAACTCGACTGTACTAGTTCGTAGGGGTCTCTAAATAAAATCATCAAGGTAAGCTTATCTACTACTACTACTACTACAGCCTATTTGCGTCCCACTGCTGGGCACAGACCTCCTCTCATCACGAGAGGGTTTGGGCTAAAGTCCCCACGCGGGCCCAGTGCGGATTGGGGACTTCACACACATCTTTGAATTACTTCGCAGAAGCGTGCAGGTTTCCTCACGATGTTTTCCTTCACCGAAAAGCTCAATGGTAAATTCAAATCGAATTTCGAACCACGAGTAGCACCACCATGAGTTTACAGTGACCGTACTCGCTAGCGACTACGTAAACGATTTGTATGAAGAATTTTAGTTCAACGAGTGACCGCCAGGGGCGCTGTACTATTCTTCATACAAATCGTTTACGTAGTCGCTAGCGAGTATGGTCACTGTAAACTCATGGTATTGCTATAAGACACTACGGCTATGTAAGTTATTTAGTCTATACGAATTAAAAGTTTAAATTAAATTCCATAGACGAGAAAGAGACTAGAGACTGTGGATTATTTCTCGATCCAAGGCCACTTCAGACATCGATCCAGATTGCCGAATTATAGGCGCCTGGCGCCGGCACAGAGTAGCTAACGACGGGAACGCGAGTGCACGTGTCATGCCGTCTCTGTTCTTTAATTACTCTATTGCAGTGAATATTCTTTTTACGTCATTGGTATAGGCAAACGAGCGTACAGTCCACCTGATGGTTTAAGTGGTCACTGCGGTCCATTCACACCGAAATCCTATGATCCCCCACTAAGAAACCATAAGATCTCGAATGCGTGGCCTACCCTGAGGCCTAAGATGGAATGCCTCTGTGCCAGTCATTTCACCGGTGTGCTTTAACCCCCTACCGGAACACAACAGAACGAGCACTGCTATTTGGCGGCAGGTTACCGAGGAAAGACGGTGGGACCACCCTGGTCAGACTTAGCACCAGGGTCTACTATCATCAAAAAAATCACCATCAAATTTTTACATCAAATAATTATTTTTCCGAAGTCCACAAGGAACCCTTATAGATTCGCCATGTCCGTCCGTCCGTCCGTCTGTCCGCACTATGTGAACTTCGTATCCTCACACGAAATTATTATTGTTATTATTATTCTTTTTTAGCTGTTCCTTTAGATTTTCCCGGTTTTTTTTTTACATTGTAAACCTCACAGGGTATGAAACAAAAAAGTGTCAGCCAAGTCGGTCCACCAGTTCTCGAGCCTTGGCGATCTCAGAACAAGCCAGACTATCTAACACTAACACACGGCAATCAATTCATTTTTTGTACCTATACTTGTTTGTAGTAGACATATTAATTAGTAGGTACCTAGCTACATAATACATATTACAATATGGGTTCTGTGGCATAGGATAGATGGTTGATTTTTACCTGAAAATATGTGGTATATTTGTGAGCCGTGGTGGCCTAGTGGTTCGACCTACCGCCTCTCATGCAGATCGGGGGTTTGATTCCGGCTCGCACCTCTAAGTGTCTTATGTGCGAAATTCAATTTTTCCACTGAGCTTTTCGGTGAAGGAAAACATCGTGAGAAAACCTGCACGCATCTGCGAAATTTCAAAGATGTGTATGAAGTCCCCAATCCGCGCTGGGCCCGCGTGGGAACCATAGCCCTTTCGTGGTGAGAGTAGGTCCCTGCCCAGCAGTGGGACGCAAGTAGGCTGTAGTAGTAGTAGTAGGTAGTAGTGGAGCACATGAGGCACATGTTTTCCTATCATGATATCATTTTATATTTACTTATTTAAATTAAGTTTCGTTCTTGGTGTAAGTAGGCCTCCAATAAAACTAATACATATAAATATTCGATAACTATTCGACCTTATTAAGGCAAAAGTCAAAGGGTGAGATGGGGGTAGCGGCCGAAGAACGCCCTTTGCTTCTGTTGAAATTATATTACCTCTTTCGCTTGATCTACATTACTAGACTAGCTTCTTTCTGCCCATTACTTCACCTATGAGTTTTCACCTGTCGGAGTTTGAAGTCGGTTTTTATTTTTTAACTTACTACTACTACTAGTCTATTTGCGTCCCACATTTTTTTTACTTATTTTTTCAAGACATTTTTATTTGTCTTTTCAGAATCACCATGCCGGCCTTAGTGTTTGATAAATGCTGCTTATGCATCGACCTCAAAAGCGGCTGCTTCATCATCGGATACTTGCATCTGGTAACATTCTGAAATCTAAAGTTTTAGAGTGTGGGTGTGTCTTGGTAAGGAGCGCAATCTTATATGGCGAAGCAGTTGAAAACGTGTCCAGCGGATTTGATAAGCAACAAAACAAAACACACTCCTCACAACCGATTTCGCTGCGTTTTCGCCTCAGCAGCGCCATCTGAAGGCGCTGCTGCAGACTATCCACCTAAGTGGCTTGACTTTTGTGGCGACCGCAGCGCCCCCAGTCTACACGATTTGGTGTCCACTTTTGGAACTATAAAGATTGCGCTCCTTTACTTCAACCCTCCATACTCTAGGTCAAGTCCAAGGAGATGTATGGAGATGCGCCCACGGGTGACTACTCCAGTTCGCTATGGAGACCTGACTTTTGAGGTGACAGGAACTTTTTTGTCACCGCGACAAAAGTCACCTGTGATCGTATCTCCATACACCTCGTTGGACCTGAATTTGTAGTAATAGGACCTGGTGCTAGGTCCGTCCGGGGCGGTACCACCGTCCTTCCCCGCTAACCTGCCGCCAAATAGCAGTTCTCGCACTGTTGTGTTCCGGTAGGGGACTAAGGCAGCCGGTGAAATTTCTGGCACGGAGGCATTCCATCTTAGGCCTCAGGGTAGGCAACGCATTCGAGATCTTATCATTTCTTAATGGGGATCATAGGATTTCGGTGTCCATGGGCCGCAGTGACCACTTACCATTGATATAAAAAAGAAATGTACCACATGTACATAAGACTATCCCATTCATTCAGCATTAGAATTGCCTTTAATCTACTTTAATTGACAGCATGCGGGCTATTAAAAGTATTAAAACCGTGGCAGGCTAATTCAACACTAATTCAATCTGAACTCGACTTTAATACTATTGCCAAAGGAGCTTCAGAAGTAGCATTTTTGTTTAAGTGTGATGAAAATAGCTCTAACTACAGTGGGAAGGAATTCGTGGCAGGTATTCACGCAATACGGCTGGGGCTATATTCGAAGTCTTAAGGCCGTTCATAGGAACCAGCTCAGCCGTCACTGTCATTCGTATAACGAGTGAAAGAGAAAGCGCTGCGCACAGAACGCCCGATTTAGTTAATATTTAATGCGTTTTAATTTCTATAAAAATACCGTCTCAAAACATGGCATTTATAAAGCTGTCGATGTATGCATATAACATCGATCATATTTCTGTTATATTTAGTTTTACACTGTTTGATATAATAAACTGGAGTGAAGTTGGATTAAAGGTCCGAGTTAGGGGTTACTTTGGAATTAAATTGTATCGAGCGAAGTTTCGTGAAACGTGTAATGAAAGCTGTCAATGTAAGGATGATATAAGCAAATATAACATATGTTTTTTTTCATATCTTTAAATTTTAACATTTCTTAGAAAAGTATGATCTTAAATGAGCAATTTGACATTAGGTGTACTTAATTTACTATTTTATTTAAGAGGGTTTATTCCGAAAGTTGGCAACGTCGCAAATAGCTGTCAAGTATTTCGCTGTTTGTTTCCATTAATTACTGAATGAAAACATGAAAAATAGCTCTATCGTTGAATAAAACATAAAGTATGGATTGCAACAATTATCATAGCACCATGATTTTTTTTGTATTATGGAAATAATATCGTTTGAAAACTTTCCACCGTATTTTCCATGCATTTTAATATTTTAAATGTAATCTTATCATTCGAATGCCTTAATCAACAAATATAAAACGAGACGCGCCATTCAACTATAGAATGATTACATCTTTTTTAATTGAGCAATATTGAGAAATTAATAAAAGCAGCGAAACAGTTGACAGCTATATGCGACGTTGCCTACTTTAGGAATAAACCCTCTGTTATTTATTATTACAAAGATGACACTTACAGCTAGAGCCAGTCATGACATTAAGTTTAAAATATTACATTATTTCTTATATAACAGTGCTAGGAGCTACAATGGTTTCTAAATAGTGACCAGCTGAGGCTAGAAATTTCAGCGAAGATGTCAAGCGTGTCGTTCTCAGTAAGTATCGTGTTGATGAGCCTTGATTTGAGCCTTCGAATAACGAATGGGAGAGGGGGTGTGGTTGTCAGGGTCATGACCTCCAAAACTATCAGTTCAGCCAGCCAAACCTTTAAAACAACCTATTAGTGTGACCTAGAGTCGACCCCCGGCTGTACACACAAACGTAGTTACGATTTATGCGTAATATAAGTTTGTTAACACGGCAGCAGTACTTAATTAAGGATTTTTAATTAAATATTGCTTGTAACAAAGTGTAAACAGTAAGTTTTGATTTTTTTTAAGAGTATGTTGCAATTTTATATATTTACTAGCTTCTGCCCGCGACTTGGCCCGCGTGGAATTCGGTTACCGCGATCCCGCGGGAACTGTGCGTTTTTCCAGGATAAAAACTAGGTAGACTTCTTCTTTCCCGGGACCCCAACAACTGCCCAATTTCATCTCAATCGGTCCAGCGGTTGAAGCGTCAGCTCTAATCAACAAGATAAGCTGTCTTTTTTAGGGTTCCGAAGTCCACAAGGAACCCTTATAGTTTCGCCATGTCCGTCCGTCTGTCCGCACTATTGCTCGGAGATGCTTAGGTCTAGAGAGCTGTAATTTGGCATGAATATGCATATTAGTTACGCTGACAAAGTGGTACAATAAAATTTTGAAATATATTTTTTTATAGGGTACCTACTCGTAAAGTGGGGATGTAATTTTTTTTTCTTGCGTACCCCATGTTGCGGCATATCGTTGAATAGGTCTTAAAAAAATATTGTGGGTTTGTTAAAACCATTTTTTGATTAAGTGATGCGTTTGTGAAATATTAAGCTTTAAAGTGATATTTTTTGTTAGAGTCACGTGTCCCCCCCCCCTGCCAGCTAAATGGTGGTATTTGGATGGCTGAAAAAAATCACGGTTGTGGCATATATAACGTAGTTGAAAGAAAAACTATCACAGCTAAGTAGGCTGTACAAACTTACGAGTAATAGTCGACCAACTTATAATGATGATTTTTCTCGAGCGGCAGGGGCGTCGGGCGGGCACGTCATACCACAGGCTAGCTAGATGCTAATAAGTCTTAGAAAGGTACTGTGGGCATCCTCAACTTCGGAACCCTATAATTTGCGCGTGGCCCGACACGCACTTGGCCGGTTTTTAAGGACTTTGTTGGGGTAATATTACACTATTCTTCGCTAAATATGGAGATGATGTATCATTATTTTGTGATAGTACCTTAAACGCTATTTCTTTTCAGTTGGCAGAAATATTAGTGGCACTCGGTGGCTTGCTGTTCTTCGCGCTAGGTGGCGTGGTGGTGGCAGATGGGAAAAACACTGACAATGAAAAGGCGATAGGGCTCGCTTTGATCATCATAGGCGCATTGCTGCTGGTGTTCATCGCACTGCTGTTGGCTTTCACCATCACACTACTTGTGGGCCTACATAAGGTACCAACTACTACTACTACAGCCTATTTGCGTCCTACTGCTGGGCACAGACCTCCTCTCATCACGAGAGGGTATGGGCTATAGAGCCCACATGGGCCCAGTGCGAATTGGGGACTTCACACACTCTTTGAGCTACTTCGCAGATGCGTGCAGATTTCCTCACGCTGTTTTCCTTCACCGAAAATCTCAGTGGTAGATTTAAATTGAATTTTGAACATAAGTAAACTTAGAGGTGCGAGCCGGAATCGAACCCCCGATCCTCTGCATGAGAGGCGGTAGGTCGAACCGCTAGGCCACCACGGCTTGAGGCCTAGCGGTTCTTGATGAGATAAGGTAACCTCTATTTACTCCGATATTTTTTAATTTCCTCCTATTGCGACCGAAGCATGGGGTCCCAGTCCCTAAAAGACCGGCAACGCATGTGAAACCTGGTGTTGCAAACTCTACATAGAATGCGCTTTACCAGCTGAGTCATCATTTGACACCCTGTGTAGTGTTGGGTTGCTGATCAGGGCGGGGCCCTTTGCAGCGGTTGCTGTCGCAGCCTATTAAGATAGGACGGGTCTTGGGGCTATGCCTTCATGGCTTTATGTTGGACTTCTGCGTCGTGGTGGAGTCAATTGTTGGCCTTTCTGCGGCTTTGTGGGAACCTGGGTTGTCAGGTGGGCTCTTGGGGCGGTGCGAGTTCCCTCGGTAGAGCTCGGATGCGTCTATCAGGTGGCCGGGCGTGCAGAGTAGGGCTTGTGATATACGTGTTACACGCGGAACCGTAGCTACGTAGCCTTAGCACCGGCGGTGCTAAGATCCCGTACTACACGGTCACGTCAAAGATACGTATCCGTTTCTGGATTCGGCTACGTTCCCGCGAATCTCGGCTTCGGCTCCGCTCCGCTCGGTTGTTGAAAGAGAGCTTGTGTCGAACGGACCCTTCGCATTATGTGTTATACTCGTGGTCTTTGCATTGATTTGATTCCAGATGTTTTTTTTCTTTAAGTAATTACATATTGGTATTATTCTGTTCTCTGATAACCAGCCATTATGAGTTTGTACAAAAAAAAACCAGAGGTGGGATTGGTGTGATTTTTGAATCTCACCGGTGCCTTTTTTTGTATTTGTATGCAGCCGATGACTATTTAGTACGAAATAAGCCACCCGATGAGAATCAAAAATCTCAGGTATAAATAAGATACGTATCTCCGTGTACACGTAGCTACGTATCTCCGTGTACACGTAGCTACGTATCTTAATTACACGTAGCCGAATCACACGGAGCAAACGGAGCGGATCTCCGTTGCCGAGAACACGGCAACGGAGATTCGGCTACGGGTACACGAAACACGGTCACGACCAGGAGCACTAGTGCAGAGGCGCAATCTCCTGCAGCAGAGGATGCGAGGAGTGGTCGGCGCGGTCGAACATCCTGCGAATGAGCTTTACAGTGGACCGTTTGCCTATTATCTACCATTTATTATTCAATAGTTACTACTTGCAAGTCTTCCCAATGGCATACCCAAACATATGCCATAAACAAAGGTCAGTCGTATAAAGTTCGTAAAAAGGTCGATATGCGGCATGCGGTGCCAGACACATAATACATATTTGTAAGAAATAACGTCTATATAATGATCTCTTTATGTGTTCGGCACGGCACCGCATGTGTGCCTTGGGGAAGGCAGATGGGGCCAGAAAGTTCTCGAGTGGCGTCCGCGAACTGGGAGACGAGCTGTTGGTAGGCCTCCAACAAGATGGAACAATTACCTTGTAAAGGTAGCGGGAACGTGGTGGATGCGAGTGGCACAAGATCGGTCTGGCCCGCGCTCCTTGGGAAAGGAAGTGCGTCTTTCGGCTGAAATGATGATGATGTTGTTTGATGATGCAAACTCTTTTTCCAGAACAAACGCGGCCACGTGAAGGCCTTCCTCATATATTACGCCATCTTCATCGTCATCTACACCGTTGGCTTCATCGCCAGCCTGTTCTCGGCCTCCATAGTCTCCACGACCATCAGCAGCCTCTTCGAAATTCGTGAGCATACTTTAAATGTTAATCCATCCGCCTCCACCACCACAAAAACCTATTTACGGCCCACTGCTGGCACAGGCCTCCTCTCATCACGAGAGGGTTTGGCTGTAGTCCCTCGGGCCCAGAGCGGATTGGGGACTTCACAGTCTTCACACACATCCTTGAATTACTTCGCAGATGCGTGCAGGTTTCCTCACGATGTTTTCCTTCACCGAAAAGCTCATTGGTAAATTCAAATTGAATTTCGCACATAAGTAAAACTTAGAGGTGCGAGCCGGATTCGAATCCCCGACCCTCTGCATGAGAGGCGGTAGATCAAACCATCAAGGCTACCACGGCTTGTAAATGTAATCTTCTTATTCTTCTGCTTATCTTCTACTTCTTACTCATATATAAAAATGAATCGCCGTGTGTTAGTCTGGTTAAGGCTTAAGAGGGTTTACCCGAAAGTTGGCAACGTGCGACAATGGCAGTTAAATAGGTATTTCGCTGTTTTCATTAATTTCTGAATATTACTGAATGAAAACATGAATTTTCGCTCTATGGTTGAATAAAACATTAACCATGGATTGCAACAATTATCATAGAATGACGATTTTTTTAGTATTATGGAAGTACCTACTATCTTTTGAAAACTTTCCATCGCATTTTCAATGCATTTGAATGTAATCTTATCATTTGAATGCCTAACCAACAAATATAAAACGAGATGCGTCATTCAACCATAGAATGATAACTTTTTTTTTAAATTCAGTAATATTAAGAAATTGATAAAAAAACGAAGCATTTGACAGCTATATGCGACGTTGCCAACTTTCGGGTTAAACCCTCTTAAGAACTACTGTACCGATTTGGCTGATTCTATTTTTGTTTAAGCCCTATAATTCAGGGAAGGTTTGTAAAGAAAAATAATCAGGGGAAAACATCGAAAACACCTAAAAAAAGAATAATAACATTGTATGGGAATTTGTAGTGATAGCCATCAGTATCTATATCTATAGATTCGTAGCGAAGTTAACCGGGCCAACTAGATACTCTTACTCTAAAAATTTTTTAAACTAGGTAGAGACTAGAGACTTAAGTAAATGTATGGATTCAGTGTTAAGAAATTTGCTTTCAGTGTTTGTACATTTTCAATACTAGCAAACATCACGCTCCACCCTTAAAATCCAACTTTGGATTTGTTTATTTTTTTACTAGCTTCTGGCAGCGGCAACTGCTTGTAGATATTCGTTCGTTTTTGCCTATAAATTTTTTTGGCAATTCGACTAGTATACGGCCTTTCTGACTTATTTTCACGTTCACGTTTGTTCCAGTGCTCATGATCTACTTCTTCCTGGTGATCCGCAGCCAGTACCACAAGATGGACGACGTCAATAAAGGAGTCATCTACAGGAACGCTTAAATCTTCTCGCACTTTCTTCTGCTAAGTGCCAGAAAGACGAAAATACTGTTCAACTTTACAATTTTACGATGAATTTTAAATACTTTTTTCGTTACATTTACCATACGCTCTTCACTAAGTCATTCTCCAGTTAGAAGATTTTATATTATAATACACTCAACCGATATGAAATCAGGTCGGGTACAAAGAGACCCGATTTCATTGCGATGGAGTGTCGAATTTTTTAGCCCAAACTGTTTTGTTTGGCAACAAATTTCAATGTTCATCAACTAGTCAAAGAGCTGCTTTTTTTCTACGCTTTAAGAGTAATATTATAATGTTTAAATAATCTTAAAATTATACTATAGTACTCGTAAGTTCTGTTGCATTTTCTCTATGTCTTTATTTATTAATATTATTATAATATGTACTTCGTCCTCGAGAAATTCGGTAAAAGTTTTCCCGCGAGAACTCGCCTTTCTGGGATATTTAAAGTTTTGCGGCAATCCACTACTATAGTTCTCGAGTTATATATTAGTGGTGTAAGTAGGTAAGTAGACTTTTTTTTAAATGTACCATAGATAACTTTTGAAGGCTCGAAGCGGTATCACTCATTATTAAATATATTTAATAACAATCAATAGACACTACCTCAAATACTACCTCGCGTAATATACAATTATTATGTATAAATATTATAATATAAAAATAAAAGACAGAAAGAGAAAGAATACTTGGCACAAGTAACATATGTACTTATATCATGTAGATTTGTGGTTTCAACACAAAGAGCTAATCCCGTGCCTTAAAAAAAATTACTGACCCATAAGACCATTTTTCAAAGGCCAGGTAGAAAATAAATATAAATAATATAATAGGTACAATATTTATATTTTGGGAACTTCATCTACAAAAGTTAGTAAGTAAACACGATAGGAACAGTTTTACAGTAGGTAAGTGCAGTTTGATGATCGGAACATTATATAGGTACAATAAAGTAACAGAATGTTGAAAAAACAAAATACTAAAAGCAACATTTAGATATTAGGTAAGTGTATATCAGTTTGTTTTATAAAGTTTTTCGGTTTATTGACTAAATGTTATTTTGTGTAATTCCTTTATTTATTTATTAATACTGAATCTTTAAAAATAAATATTTCATAAATACGTAGGTAAGGTTGTTTTATTTATATTAGGAAAACAAATCGGAATATTGTCCCATAAAAAAACATTTAAAGTAAAGGTTTGAATCAACCCACCCTTATAGTTTCACTATGTAGGTACGTCTGTCCGTCCGTCCGGCTTTCAAAAAATATTGCGAAATCCGTTTTTCGATTTTGGGATCAGTTTGTAAAATATCAAGATTTAAGTAGTGCTTGTTTTTGTTACAGAAAAGTTTCCAGCTAAACTATCTACAGTAAGTAGATAGACGCGGCCTAGGCGATGTGCTCGTTGCCAACAAAAATCAATTCGTTTCGTGTTTTGAATGTACCTATATAAATAAGGCGGCGTTAAATTGTGATCACGATTTCCTGTGGGAATTTCTAGGAATCCTCTCTCAGTGCTTCCCTACACTCTTTAAGGAACCGGCATGCCAAATTTCAGCTTTCTACGAAGAGTCATTTTGGCTGTACGTTGTCATCAGTCAGTTAGTACCGGAAGAGATTTTTATTGGATGGGTACATACATAATATATATGTATTAAAAGGTTAGAAAGAGGTACTTATTTGGGAAGGGGATACCTCTAAATAAATTAAATTTCATAATAATTACAAACACTTTATTGATATTTTTTTCACTTCTATACCTACAAATACAACATGTCAGAACCTTTGAAAATCGAAAATTTTGGTATTTATACCAAAATATATAACTACACTACATATACTCGTATATTTTTATTAAATAAACTATAATTATGTATAATTATATAGGTATTTAAATTTTCTAAGAATAAAAATATTTTAAATATGTCGTTTCAAATTTATATATTATACTTATATTATAAAATATTGTATGAAAACGGCAAAGCTCCCTGAGAGTTTCATGCTTTATTAAAATATGTAGTAAATAAATATTAGTCGAAACGTTTCATGGGGAAATGGAATGTCTCTATCCCTCCGTCAAAGCGCCACGGCGTTGAAACCGAACTTTAAATAGGTATAGCAGAACACAACTTAGAAGGCGCGCGGCGAAGCACTTAAGCCGTTGACGCAGAGTCTGTTATTGCTTAATCCGCGCGCCTTCAAGTTGTGTAGTGCTATAGCTAAATTTAAAGTTTAAGAGGGTTTACTCCGAATGTTGGCAACGTCGCAAATACTTAGCTGTCAAATATTTCGCTGTTTTCATTAATTTCTGAATATTACTGAATGAAATCATGAATTATCGCTCTATGGTTCAATAAAACATTAAGTATGGATTGCAACAATCATCATAGGAACACGAAATTTTTAGGATTATGGAAGTACTATCTTTTGAAAAGTTCCCATCGCATTTTCCTTGCATTTTAATGTAATCTTTCATTTGAATGCCTAACCAATAAATATAAAAAGAGACGCGTCATTCAACCATAGAATGAGAAGTCCTTTTTTAATTCAGTAATATTGAGAATTAATAAAAACAGTGAACATTTGACAGCTATATGCGACGTTGCCAACTTTCAGGATAAACCCTCTTAATTTAATTTGAGCGACGTGATGTTTTGACGTTCCCTAGGTATAGCGTCTCAATTAAATGCATGCCTTTTGCATCCGGAATGAGGTCCAAGTACCCCTAACCTTACTAATATTATAAATGTGAAAGTGTTTTTGTTTGTTTGTCCTTCCTTCCTTCATGTCGCAACGACTGGACGGATTTGGAAGAGATTTGGTATGGAGATAGTTTGAGACCCTGGGAATAACATAGAATTTTTTATCCCGATATTTCCACGGGAACGTGTTCTCTTCGGGTCAGATCAGTTTTTTCAACACTTCTTTAACTGTAACCATCTGTGTATATATGTAGAACCACGTAAGAAATAATCAATCTAGATATATAAAAAAAACATAAGGGATGATTTGTAAAGCCTTCTATTTTCGTGTAAAGCTCACTTTTCACTTTTTTGCCCTTAAATGTAGTGTTTTAAGTCCTTTTTATGTGGATTGTGACTTGTAACGCCATCTCTTGTAGCTTTTGAGAACTATTTCTATTCAGTTCCTTTTGGGACCCCATGGTAGAACCATCGGGTACGGGCAAATTCTAAGTTCACGCAGGACGAAGTCGCGGGTCGCGAAACGTATTATATTAATTCCTATAGTACTTGAGGTATGCAGGTAGTTAGGTAAAGGTACCTATCGACACGAGAGTTGAGGTGAATGATAACATACACACACAGCTACATAAAGAACGGTTACCTATTCGGTACAAAAAAAGAACAGTAATACATTCAAAATCGAGTCATTACAATGGCATGTTGTCGTGTGCGTAATTTCAACTTTCGTGGCGGCACCTAAATACATCTACGTTCCCTTTATCGAATAATATTAAGCCAGGGATACACTAGGAGACAAATATTATGCGACATGTGTCACACACATGACGTGGCGACATCGCGCGACTTATGTCTATGCGACGTTCGTCCATGTCGAGCGAAGTCCGGCCAAGCCACGTAGTACCTAACTTCGCCAGACGTCGCATGGCGACGTGCCGCAGGTAGGTTTGCCATCTCCTAAAATGAAAAAGCCGGACTCTGCTTAAGCCGGACATTTTACCCTAAAAGCCTGACATAACCACAGCAAAAAGCCAAACACAAATTTATAAAGCCGGACATACCTTTTTTAAACGTTAAACCCCATTTTTTCCCGTTCCCGTGGGAATTTCGGGAAATCCTCTCCTAGAGTTCCCCTACACTCTTCAAGGAACCTACATGTCAAATTTCAGCTTTCTTTGATCAGTACTGACATGATCACATGACTGACAGTAGTGATGATGACGATGATTGCTTCGCTTGAGGCTATAACAAAAAGCTAAATAAAAGCCGGACAGGTCGGACATATGAATATTTGGCCGGACACAACTCGAAAAAGCCAAACATGTCCTGCTAAATACAAACAGATGGCAACCCTAGTCGCAGGACCATGTTGTCTATCCATGGCTTTAAAATTGCGAGAGTGAAATAGCCTCTCGCTAATAGAGATCTTCTACTATCTAAAGGCCCGCCCCTCCAAATTACTGTTTCAATGTGTTTAGTCTCATTTTTACGAAAGAGTGTGTACGTAGTTGTAAGCATTCATCGTCAGTAGCGGACCGGCAGCGGTCCGAGACAGTCAGGTTATTGGTACCGCGTCGCTCAATGACACGAAACTATTGACTGCAAGTAAGTTATGGAAAATTTTAGTAAAAAGAGTAAAGTGATGAGGAGCCATGTAACACAAAAATATTGAATTACATTTGGTCATGTCAATAAATACGTAATTCAATTCAATTCAATCATTTATTTAGCAAATTGGCCACATAGCGGCACTTTTACACGTCAGAAAAATAATTTACCAGCGCTTCCTAGACCCATTGCTTGAGAAGAAGCGCCGCAACAAACTCAAGCAGAAGGCCTTTTTTCAAAATTTACAAAATTTACATTACATGTATAAAATATACATATAGGTACGTACTAAAATTACATTGAAGGGATGTAACATGTCCCTAACTTAAAGTTAAATCTAAGATCTTAGAGATGTATAGTCTCCAAGGGTCCAGAAAAAAATATATAAAAAATTATGGAGTTGGCCTCCATTGTCAAATAAATATAAATTCCATAGATGTCGACAGTCTCAAAATGTCAATAAATAATGAAATACATCATGTATAAAAGAGTTCATTAATACATGTCAATAAGAACATGATGAGGTCTCTCGCTTAAAATGTTTGACTTAGTCATATATTTAAAGCTAATGATTATTTTTAAAAGTCCTTGCAAGCATGAACAGACCGGACCCCACAGACAGCACCCGTTCACGAGCGTGACGCGTATCTCAGCCATCGCCTCCCTCAACCATTTTATATTTTATTAATGATTGAATAACAGTATTTGCGAGTTCGTTCTGTCGTAAGTATATTGTGAAGAGGCTGCATTTGTTTAGACTTTTAGGAGAGGTATAAAAAAGTATATATATGTTTGTCTGTTTGTCTGTCAGTTACTTCTTCAGCCGTGGACCGATTTGGATGAAATTTGGTATAGAGGAAAGGAAAAGGACATAGGCTACTTTTTAATCCAGTATAACGCATAGTTCCCGCGGGAATACGTGATAACCGAATTCCACGCGGATAAAGTCGCGGGTAAACTGATTCTTAATCATTTTAGCAATTCAATAAAAAAACAAGAAAGTCTGTTCAATGGAACCGGGTTCCGAGGATTTATCAATTTTCAACCGATGAAAAAAACGGGAGGAGGTTCTCAAGGCGACGCGATTATACGTCTTACGTTATACTGTACCATTACTCATTAAATATAAAAATAAATATTTTACAAATATATTATAAACATTTAATTTCATTAGAAAATTGAAGAACGCAAACAATACCTACAGTAAATTAAAATTTAATTTTAACACGAATGTAAACATATTTTTACTTTTTGTGCAATTAGTACTCGTAAAATCTCACTTATTACCAGATTTTTTGGTCAACTAATCATAAACTAAGCCGGCCGGCCGCGCAACAGAACGGACGTGTCAGTTTCATAGAGTGCGCCAGTGCAGCGCCATACTGCTAATAATGAGCTTATTAATGGCATGACTAGTCGGACAACTAATCCGAGTATTTGATTTTCTTCGACGGCTGTCTCAGCACGCACACATACGTTGAGATTGTCGGTGGTGCTTTATAAATACTTTCACAATTACATTGAAGCGCTTTGGATTTTGGAGGGGCGGGACTTTAGATAGTAGAAGATCTCTACCTATTGTGTTAGTGTAATCCTATACAGTCATAATTATTTACGTTACCAAATAGATTTGATCACATTTTTATGAAGTTTTTCTTTTGTAACTCTATTGGAAGACAATAACATAAAAATTAGTTACTATTTGACATGCGTTTCATAAGATTTAAAATTTTGCGAATAAAATTGACAACTAGTACCTAGGCACCGCCAGGTTAGGACGTATGCAAAAAAAACACAACCACGTAATTTAATGGTTTTTCGGACATTGATAATTGTCTTAGTATACTCTTATTGTCATTGCAATTGTTTGTCAGTAAGTAGATACCTGCCTATTAGTGTAGGTAAATGTAGCAAAATACATTTACACTATTTCCTGGCTCTCGAGCTTCCGATACAAACTACGGCAAACGATGTATGCATATCCGTCGAAAACTGAAACAAACATATAAAGCGTTTATTTTTATCATCATTTCAATCGCAACACAGCCGACATTGCTTGACATAAGCAACACAGGTAAGTCTTTATGTCAAGCAGTCAGCTGTCTTGCGGTTAAAATGATGATAAAAATTACGGGGAAGGCCCCGGGTCAATATTCCAAACAAAATTTGGATGGCCCCCTGAAATCAGGGGTGCAAATTTAGGTATATCTGATTAATATTTTTTCCTGAGAAATAGGTATCACGTTGTGGATGTGGACTACATGGGCCATAATTATTTTATAGATTTTACTTGAAAAAATATTCAAGACCAAATTTCTCAAAAGAAAAAGTAATCGACGTTGTTAGCGATACATCGTCATCATATTTTTTTCTTTAAGTCTACTTAAAGAGTAGCAAAAAATATAACTATAATAATTATTTTTATTATTATAATAATAATAATAATTAAACGGCGTAGGGATGTGACGACCCCATCGCCCACCTGGTGTTGTACCACCGGTGCAGTCAGTCAGCGCAGGGCGGCCTGTGGCGGGCCGATGGTGAGCGGCGACACCTCGCACCCGAGTCCTCCTGGGGGCACACACACACATGCGCCACACACACACATACACACAGTTACACACCTCCCCCGCCTCTGGATTGCCTTAGTTGGCCGCCCAGAGTGGAGCGCAGGAGCTATATGCTTGAAAGGGTGGAAGTGCTCAATCTGCGTAATAACGGGGAAACCCGCTCCGGGTCCGCACGAGGCGCGACCCGCGATGGCGAAACCGGTGCACACCTCTCCACACCCTTAGCTGCTTACATCAGTGTTGCTCTCTCGCCACCCGTGCGGTGGCCTGTATAGGGGGCCCACGAAGGCTAGCCTCTTGGTTAGTGCGTAAGCGGCGAGTCACCGTCTGCCTTGCTTTCGATTTGTGAGATATTGATCAGGCAGATGTCCGTTATCTCACTCCATAGCCCGATTTTCCAGTCCACACCTCCCATCCACATAGCCCACTCCAAGTCTCTTCCTTCCTCGGCAATAGTTTGGCAACTGGGGAGGGCTGTCCGCCAGTACAGCCTCATGTTGTATTGGGAGGTCAGATCTCCACAGTTGCGCCCATCTCACATTTCTAGTAAAAGGTACCAAAAGCCTCTTCATGTTGGCTTCGGCCCCATGAATGCGAATGACCGGGTCCCCATGGGCCCGTGGCATGTAAATGTACCAACAAATAATAATAATTAAAATAATTACTATAATTATTTTAATTTTAATAATTATTTTTGAACCTTACAGCTCTCATGAACACGCGTCTTTTGGGCCTTTTGAATATCATAATATATCTTCACATTTATATGTATACTCTCCGAGATATAAAGGGGATCGCATTTTTCGTGAAATCGTAGCCTATACTGGAGCGAACGAAAAGACATTTTCAATGTCAAAAAAGAATTACAATATTGGATTCAGAAAAAGTGCACGCGCATCTCGGCCTGAAATATCGTCACAACGTTTTGCTTAGCCCAGTATCAAAATCATCAATACCAAGGCTAGATCAAACTTGGTTACATCGGCACGTAACTTGAGCGGTAGCCTTGGATGCGCAGAGTTCAAAAATAAAATAAGGTATCATCGGCAGAGGGGCGCGGGACGCATGGAGCGCTTTGTTGTACGCGCACGCTTATTGGCCTTTCAGTCGTAAACATGCGCAGAAATCCCCTCAAATTTTGCTCAACGCTCAAGTTATGTGCCGCGACCTGTAAGTACTACGGCTTTATGTTTCAAGTACTCACGTAGATGTATAAACAAGTTGAAGAAATGTCCCCACTCTAGTAAGACCAGGTACACAAACATCATCGTAACCCAGATACATATGAACACCAAGTACATTATGGCGTAGGCCCTGACGATTTTCCGATTACTCTGGAACAAGTAAACAGAAGTTATTTTTAAGTAGGTACAAATAAAATTAAATAACTGTGAGATATGGAGAATTTAGACCGTCAGTAATTACTTAAATAAAAAAAACCGACTTCAAACTCCGACAGTCTGTAAAGTCGGTGTCAAGTTCACTTGTACTCACCTTCACTACTCCATAGACGAACATAATATCGAAGAAAAACTTGCACGTAAACACGATGAAAATGAATATCAAAGTGGGAGAGTAGGCCTGGGACTGGTCCGTCTGGTCTTCGGGCTCAAGGCTCAAGAACAGGAAAACCAGAAACACTCCCAAGCCTGAAAAAACCTGGAAAAGGAGCAGAGAACATTATTTAGTTCACCTATCTACTTACTTAAGAGTTCCCAGTACGCTCCTTTCTCCATACAAACGTAGTTACGTTTTAATTCGCAAACTACTTATCAGATTGGCACCAAATTTTACAGGTAATGGTGGAGCAGAGATATTAGTGTCCAAAATACACTTTGATTGTAATAAATTGAAAAACAAAGAAACTAGGACCATATTAGTTTCCTCCATACAAACTTCAAATTTCAGTTTTTTGGTTGTAATTTAATTGTGTTTCATTTTACCACGTCGTTTACTAATTTCGGACGACCACAATAATGATTTTATTATGTGTACTTATCAAGTTTTGAGTCAATCTGTTTAGTAATTTGGGAATAAAAGCGAAAATATGTTTGTATGAAAAGTTAAGAAACGCCGTGCGTACTGGGGGGACTCTTAAGTACAGACACATGTATAGGGTTGTATATTCTGTGACTGAGCTTCAAGCTTGGGTGAAAATAGCTCAATATATATAAATAGCGCAATAGAGGGAAGTGCAGTAAGTAAAAGTGGGAAGCAATAGGGACTAGGTAGGGTATCTCACCGCATTGGTGACCCCCAACACGATGTTGCCCGTGCGCAGGTCGCAGCAGAAGCAGCAGTTTTCGACATCTCGGTTGAAGTACTCCATTGTAAGCTGGAAAACATTAGAAAGGTACTAAGGGCATCGTCAACTTCGGAACCCTATACAATGCGCGTGGCCCGACACGCACTTGGCCGTTTTTTTTTGTAACTAATAATGTAATGATAATCTGTCACAATCGGCGATTTTAAAATAGGTACGTAGTACAGCACGACACAACTTAGAAGGCGCGCGGTGAAGCACTTAAGCCGTTGACGCAGAGTCTATTTTTGCTTAATCCACGCGCCTTCTAAGTTGTGTGAACCTGTACATAGGTATTTTGAAACATTGTACGTAACTGATTTTGATACCTAATCTTCTTGTTGAAATATTATAAATAGGTATATGTATATATATTACGCAGTTATTAAAACTAGAAAGAACACAGCGAGCTGTCTTGAAGGTAAGTCGTTCGCTAAGTTCTTTCCTCCCAACTCACGAACTCTACCAAAGCCACAGAATAAGTACCTACTAATAGTACTAACCAAAGCCGCGGAGTCCTTACTGTGCGACAGGTATTTACTTATATTGCACACTATACTGAAGCAACACGGCTCTCTATTCTATGATCCAAAAACCTTAGCTGGTAAAACATTATCCAGTAATGTGTGTCCCTGGAAATCCTTTAAAACTAAACTTCCCCGTAGGTTCTTTTGCTTTATGGGATAAGTATTACTTATATAGTAAAATAAACAACGCATTATCAATATATTCGCATTCAAAACTTAAATGTAAACAGAAAGTCCAAGACTGTTTATTAAAACTTGAACCCCATCACTTATTTTAGTTTTACCTTGATTTTAATTTTCCTTAATTACTAACCATTTAGAGAGATTTACGGCAATTTATTATTTCAGGCATCTCTCCATTACAGTTTTAATATGTTCGTTTAAGATAAATAAGAACATACTAATACCTAATACTAAATTGATTAAAATACCTAATAATATTAGACTAAGATAATTGTGCGCCCTGTCGAATACAATTCAATAAATGGAATGAAATGAAAAATACATAAGTACCTAGTAAATTTAAAGATATAAGATAAAATTAAGATAAGATAAAAAATATTGATTTACTTTTCAAGGTAAGAATTTTCATATTTTTGTTATTTTCTTTATTAAAAAAAGATTTTCATTTTCACATACATGAAGTGTTTCAGTAAAAATAATAATTATAGGTACCATGGTACGTAGCTACTCACAGTTTCAAGCTTTCGGGACACCCACTTTCGTTTGTCGTCCTGAAACGACTGAATCCTGAATCTGTCTACGGCCTAGACAGTTCATAGAATAACAAAACAGACAGGCCACTGACTAGGAATGAAACATCACTGCCTATAGGACTAAGTCGCCCGGCTCGTCGCGTTGAAAATCATAATAAACTTCTAACCCCTTTATTATTATTATTATTATGAGCCCGTTCTGTCCCACTGCTGAGCAAAGGCCTCCCCCCACTTTTTCCACTGCTCTCGGTCTTGCGCAGTCTCTGGCCAATTCTTTAAAAAGGAATCAATTTTATCCCGCCATCGCCGACGAGGTCTGCCTCGTCTCCGATTGGAATTGTGGGGCTTCCACTGGGTGGTTACTTTGGCCCATAATTCGTTCGCCATGCGGCAGATATGACCAGCCCAGTCCCATTTCAGTTTGGCCGCCTTCTGAGCCACGTCAACTATTTGCGCCTTGGAGCGTAGGGTAGTGTTCCGGATACGATCCCTAAGTTTAACACCTAATATGCTACGCTCCATGGCTCGTTGACAAACTCCAAGCTTGAACTTCTGAGAATCTGTCAAAGACCAAGTCTGAGCGCCGTAGGTGAGAATTGGAAGTATGCACATGTCCATGAGTTTCCGCTTGAGACACATAGGCAAATCGCCTTTCATTAAGTGTTTCATGGACCAATAGCTCTTCCAGGCATTACCAGTCCGTCGTTCAATCTCTTTTTCCTGTCTTGCCTGGAAAGAAACTAATTGGCCCAAATACAGATACTCATGGACATATGCAATTTGTTCTCCGTTTATCTCAATCCTACGGTGTGCGCTGTTGCTCATAAGTTTGGTCTTTGACATATTCATCTTTAGTCCCACTTCGGAGCTTGCCAGGCTTAGATCTTCAAGCATGTCTCTGAGGTCAGTAGCTGTGGATGAGAATAGGACGATATCGTCGGCGAAACGAAGATTAGTCAATCTTTTCTAACCCCTTACGCCCTACAAAAACAAACTAGTAAGTCCCATTTTTTCACGTTTGCCTGAAATGCCGAATTTGTTTGAAAATTGCCCGTTATTACGCTCCATACAAGTAAATCTATATCAATCAATGAATAAATATAAAACTTCCGTTACTGAGTGAGTGACTGACTGACAGACTAAGTATTTTATTTACTTGTAGAAAGCTGAAAGGCATGTTAGTTCCTTGAGGAGTGCAGGGAAGCACTCAGAAAGGATTTCCCGAAATTCTTAAGGGAACAGGAAAATGGGACAAAGTGTTAGGAGACGGCTAATGGGGGCTATCGCGTGTGAATTTGCCAAGAGGCGCTAGTGTCGCGTGAGGTCCAATAACATTCACTTTTCACTGGTTTTGGCGGGCTTCGTGACATAAATGATAATTTCTTTAATTTACCTGTTGAAAAATGATCTCCTTCGTGAAATTATAGCAAATGTGGATTATTTGGCGATGAATACGAACGCTTAGAAACAAAACAAAAACCGAACAAAACGGAACTGCACAACAATGCGGCATATCTACTCGATATGATGATAGTTATTTTATACTTAATAAACTTAATGATATTCAAGATTTAAAACTTTGTTTCGGCGCCGATCTTATAAAGTCGCCTTTGACAGTTATACCTCTGGACCTTAGTCAACAGTGGCGCCAATAGGTGAGCAAAGAAACGATAGTCCCCATTGGGTATATGAACGTCACAGTAAGGCGTTTCTGGTAACTTTCCCTTTTATTCTTTTGTGCGCGGCGACTGAAAGTCTGGGCATGCTGCCTGGTCGATATCATGAAAGCCTACGTCTGGCAACTTACCAGATGATACATCACATCTCTCGCTTTCTAATTTCAATTTCATTAGCAGGTGGTTTTCAGTTAGGTACCTAAATACTAACAATGAAATTCTAATCGAAATAGGTAGGTTAGAAACTAAACAACGCTTTGACTTTTCCATGCCCAAATCGGATAAGCTCGGTGGCGTAATGCCATATTATTACATTGTCATCTAATTTTCGATACACTTGCCAAGTTTCGTCATGATACGATAGCTAGAAGTGGGCGAAAAGCTTGCAATATGGTCGTATGTAAATAACTAGCTTTTCCCTGCAACTTCGTATGCGCAGAAATATTAAATGTAAAATCCCGTTTTTTCCCGTTCCAGTGGGAATTTCACAAAATCCTTTCTTAGCGTATGCCTACGTCATAACATCTACCTGCATGCCAAATTTCAGCCCGATCCGTCCAGTGGTTTGGGCTGTGCGTTGATAGATCACTATGTCAGTCAGTCATTCACCTTTGAGTTTTATATATTTAGATAACTACGACCGACCTCATAAAATCGTGTATCGTATTAGGTACTTATTAAAGTACTACCTTAAGAGCTTTAAGAGCTATTTAGACGTCATTAAAAAGCCGTGGTGGCCAAGTGGTTCGACCTACCGCCCCTCATGCCGAGGGTCGGGGGTTCGATTCCGGCTCGCACCTCTAAGTTAACTTACGTGCGAAATTCAATTTGAATTTACCATGAGCTTTACGGTGAAGGAAAACATCGTGAGGAAATCTGCACGCCTCTGCGAAGTAATTCAAAGATGTGTTTGAAGTCCCCAATCCGCACTAGGCCCGCGTGGGGACTATAGCCCAAACCCTCTCATGATGAGGGGAGGCCTGTGCCCAGCAGTGGGACGCAAATAGGCTGTGGTAGACGTCATTATAAACGTTATAACTAGCATGGAGTCATTTAATTTTAGTCATCAGGTTTAGCAGCGCATAATCAATATTATAATTACTGGACATAAGGTGTCCACGATCGCAGACGATGCACTGGCGAGACATCTAAGGACCAGAACCAGGCGCGGCGCACTCTTTGATTTCTTCGCGCTCGATACAAGTAGGTACCCGCCGGCTTCGCACCGTGGCGTGATGATTAGTGGTTGCCGCGCACTGCTAGCGAATGCACGCGCGCGCGTAAACTCTTAATGTACGTCGCGACGCAAGAGTCAAATGTGCTATGAAATTTGAATTAGGTCCAAAATATATTGTATAGCAAGGGTTGTAGTAACAACAGTAAAATGATTTTGTAAAGAGTAAAATGATGAAATTTGGTATGGATGTAGTTCAAGACAACCCAAATTTTCATTTTTTCTATAATAACAATAACTATATATATGTCATGTACAGTATAGTATCGTCGGGTACGCAAATTCTATGAACGCGGACAACGGCTAGTATATTATGATAATGCAGTTGTGTGACTGTGTGTCTTAATTTTGAATTTAGCTGATTCATGAATTGACAGATAACACTATTCTACCTAACCTATGTACTACCTAATACTAGACGCATGAATGAGTTCTCGAGTGCGCCAGCCCTAGCGTTAGGGCGTGGCCTCCGAAAGAGTGCGCTGCATGCTATAGAAAGAGATGGCCGCTTTGGGAGCTTACGGTGCAACAAAACCGGTTTTTTGTTAGCAGTCGGCCTTCTGTATGTTAGTACTTATACTTATTCTGTGCCAGAACCCATCGTCACTTTTTCGGATGGCTCAAACAAGCGATCCGGCAACACACCACATCATTAGATCTGCTCGACCCTGGATACCTGCAGGCAGGCCCGACAGGCCCACCCGACTAATCAACCCTGGATTGGCACGTAAGCTTCGTAAGCTATGGAGATGGCAGTTGTGCCTAATTACAGGAGCAATAACTGGTCATGCCCTATTAAACAAACAACCATTCAATCTGGATATTACACTGAAAAAAAAACACGGCGTAGTAACATTTTTTTTTGCCATAATACCAAAGTTTCGCTACTATTACTGGTGGAAGCTCCGTTTTACATAACTTTGGTAATATTGTTTTTTAATTCCTACAAACCATCTTTATAATAACTAGACTCGAGTTGTTATTCCTACAAAAAGTTTGTTGTCGCGGGATTTAGAAAATTTTAGTGAGCATTACTATTTTTGTTGTTGTATTAAATTAAGTTTTTGTCGTCGGCAACATCAAGGGTCTGCTAGGCTTCCTTCAGGAGCTGGGTTGGCAGGAGTAGCCCCAACAGCCAACAGGAGCCAGCCCTAAACAACGCAAAATAGGCGCATGCAGACACATCGAGTTACGGAAAACGAGTCCGCATAACTATATACATACCTATATAAGGTCTCCATGGTCCAAAGAGACCACTTACCAGCAGGTGGCCTGATGCTAGTTGGTGAACCAATGAACCGAAATATCTAATTCAAGGATGCATTTGTGGCATTAGCAGATACTTAGATAACAATCTAGAATTTAAAGTACTTAATACTTTGCCTGACATGATGATGATGACTTGTGGGTCGTTAATTAATTAGATTTCATATTATTTCAACAACTTTATTGATAAATTCTTAACTTATTTAAATCTAAGTCTACGGGTAGGTACATACTCGTAGCATCTTTAAAATCCGAATTCGAAAACTTTTTTAAATAATAGCCTCTCGCTAATATTGTGATAGTGTAATCCTATACATATACTCATATTTACGTTACCGAATAGATTTGATCATATTTTTATGAAGTTTTTCTTTTGTAACTCTATTGGTCTATTGGAAGACAATAACATAAACATGAGTTACAATTTGACATGCGTTTCATAAGATTTAAAATTTTGCGAATAAAATTGACAACTAGTACCTAGGCATCGCCAGGTAAAAGGACGGATGCAAAAAAAAAAAAAACAACCACGTAATTTCATGGTTAAAATTGTCTTAGTATACTCTTATTGTCATTGCAATTGTTAGTCAGTAAGTAGATACTTACCTAGTGTAGTTAAACGTAGCAATAGTACATTACAGACCTAGGGTGGTGAATTCGTAAATGTCCCAGATCGCAGGTTGCTGTGGCCCGAACCGAAGGTGAGGGCCATAAATAAGCGATCTGGGGCTTTACGAATTACCGCCCGTGGGTTGTCAAAAGTTTTACGTCCTGCCTTGGCCAAGAAGTCAGATTTTCTCTCCGCGTAGCGGGCAGAAAATCCCACTTTACAGCAAAGGGTGATGTAAAATACATTTATACTATTTCCTGGCTCTCGAGCTTCCGATACAAACTACGGCAAACGATGTATGCATATCCGTCGAAAACTGAAACAAACATATAAAGCGTTCATTTTTATCATCATTTCAACCGCAATACAGCTAGAGATCTTCTACTATCTAAAGTCCCGCGCCTTCACATTTCAAAACGCTTCAATGTATAAAAAATGCCACCAACACTCTCAACACATGTGTGCGAGCTGAGACAGCCATAAACTATGCGTTGAGAGTGTTGGTGGTGCTTTTTAAATAATAATAAAAAAAAATAAGCGTTTTGAAATGTGAAGGAGAAGAAGATCTATAATATTGCTTGACATAAGAAACATAGGTAAGCCTTGTCAAGCAGTGTCAGCTGTCTTGCGATTGAAATGATGATAAAAATAACGGGGGAATCCCCCTAGTAAAAACAAAATTTAAAACAAAATTTGGATGGCCCCGCTGAAATCGGGGTTGCTTATTTAGGTATATCTGATTAATATTTATTTCTGAGAAACATCTCGTTGTGGATGTGGACTACGTGGGCCATAATTAATTTATAGATTTTACTTCAAAAAATATTCAAGACCTTTCTCAAAAGAAAAAATAATCGACGTTGTTAGCGATACATCGTCATCATATTTTTTTCTTCAAGTAACAGTAACAGCTCGTAACTTTGTTGCTGATTGATAAAAAAATTCACAGGAAATGCGAATCTACGGAATTGAAAAATGTGAAAAATGTCGTTCTGACTTTTTCAAAAAGGTCAAGCTAAGCCTTAACCCGATCGTCTTTGTTTTAGCTCAAATTTTAGCTGACTAAATTGTCCAGAGGAATTTTTCTCAAAATCTTGATATCATTCTTCGTTTCCAAAATATATTTAGTGCGCCTAAATCAAAAATGAGTAATATACCTATATTTTTTTTTTCACTATTTCGGCCATAACTTATTGTTTTTGACTTTCTCAAATAGACTAAGGAAACAAAAGTTGTCGTCTCCCCTAATAGGGCAGACGACAACTTTTGTTTCCTTAGTCTATCAGGAAGATATTGAAAAGTATTGGACATGTATTTTTTCTTTTTTAACGTAATCAAACTTATACGGAGATATATTGAGTTGAAATGTCGCGTGATGTCACGGTTAGGTACGATTTATACCTAACGGTGACGTACCTAGTTAGCCCCCACTCTCCAACTTTAATACGTGTTAACTTAGTCATTCTTTGTTAATTTGATAAAACAAAAAATACGTGTCTAATATTTTTTATTACCTGACTGACGGACTAATTAGAATTTCGATTTCTTTACCCTGTCGTCATCCCTATTATTTGTGCACCTTACTGCTCTCTTGAATACGCGTCTTTTGGGCCTTTTTTGAATATCATAATATGTATATCTTCACAACTCTGCGAGATATAAGGGGATCGCACTTTTTCGTGAAATCGTAGCCTATACAGGAGCGAACGAAAATATTCAGAAAAAGAGCACGCGCATCTCGGCCTGAAATATCGTCACAACGTTTTGCTTGGCCCAG
This sequence comes from Aethes cnicana, assembly GCA_963971205.1. NCBI lineage: Eukaryota > Metazoa > Arthropoda > Insecta > Lepidoptera > Tortricidae > Aethes > Aethes cnicana. The sequence goes on from OZ020284.1 coordinate 1,865,011, forward strand.
TACAAAAATCGTCAATACCAAGGCTAGATCAAACTTGGTTACATCGGCACGTAACTTGAGCGGTGGCCTTGGATGCGCAGAGTTCAAAAATAAAATAAGGTATCATCGGCAGAGGGGCGCGGGACGCAGGGAGCGCTTTATTGTACGCGCACGCTTATTGGCCCTTCAGTCGTAAACATGCGCAGAAATCCCCTCAAATTTTGCTCATCGCTCAAGTTATGTGCCGCGACCTGTAAGTACTACGGCTTTATGTTTCAAGTACTCACGTAGATGTATAAACAAGTTGAAGAAATGTCCCCACTCTAGTAAGACCAGGTACACAAACATCATCGTAACCCAGATACATATGAACACCAAGTACATTATGGCGTAGGCCCTGACGATTTTTCGATTACTCTGGAACAAGTAAACATAAGTTATTTTTAAGTAGGTACAAATAAAATTAAATAACTGTGGGATATGGAGAATTTAGACCGTCAGTAATTACTTAAATAAAAAAAACCGACTTCAAACTCCGACAGTCTGTAAAGTCGGTGTCAAGTTCACTTATAAGATTGTCATGTCATAGCAGGGTCGGTTCACTTGACACCGTTTTTTTTTTATTGTTTTTTTTTCGGCTAAGTACATTCGCCAAACATGGATACAACGGGATGTTAACGTAAATATCACTGAACAAAGATGTAATTGATGAAAATCATACACATGCTAAGAAATTTTGAGGAGTTCACTCATTTTCTCATGGATCCCATCATCAGAACTAGAATCATCGAATTCGGTTCACAATTGACGAAATTAAGCGTGGTCATATATTTAAAAAAATACGCGTCGACTTGAGAACCTCCTCCGTTTTTTTGTCGGTTGAAAGAGGTGCGAGTCGGGTGTTGATCACCCGAAAATGTCCACTGCGAGGCGGTAGCTCAAACCTCTGGGCCACCACGGCTTCAAAAATGTAACTAAAGTACTGTAGAGTTGGTATAGTGGGCTGTAGTTTTGTAAAACGTTCTAGAACTACTAGTCATTTTAAAATTAAAAAGAAAGCGGTTCTGGAATGTCTAGAGAGAATAGTCTGAAGCTCGTCGTAGTAAGGTGCACTTGTACTTAGGCCCCACTATAAATATATATATATAAGAAGTATCAATTTAATCTTTGTTTCCATTTAACCTCAAGGAGTACCTAGAAGCGCTACCATCTGACGACCCCCAGTTTCTCGTCACAGTGCTCACCTTCACTACTCCATAGACGAACATAATATCGAAGAAAAACTTGCACGTAAACACGATGAAAATGAATATCAAAGTGGGAGAGTAGGCCTGGGACTGGTCCGTCTGGTCTTCGGACTCAAGGCTCAAGAACAGGAAAACCAGAAACACCCCCAAGCCTGAAAAAACCTGGAAAAGGAGCAGAGAACATTATTTAGTTCACCTATCTACTTACTTAAGAGTTCCCAGTACGCTCCTTTCTCCATACAAACGTAGTTACGAATAATTCGCAAACTACTTATCAGATTGGCACCAAATTTTACAAGTAATAGTGGAGCAGAGATATTAGTGTCCAAAATACACTTTGATTGTAATAAATTGAATAACAAAGAAACTAGGACCATATTAGTTTCCTCCATACAAACTTCAAATTTCAGTTTTTTGGTTGTAATTTAATTGTGTTTCATTTTACCACGTCATTTACTAATTTCGGACAACCACAATAATGACTTTATTATGTGTATCAAGTTTTGAGTCAATCTGTTTAGTAATTTGGGAATAAAAGCGAAAATATGTTTGTATGAAAAGTTAAGAAACGCCGTGCGTACTGGGGGCGACTCTTAAGTACAGACACATGTATAGGGTTGTATATTCTGTGACTGAGCTTCAAGCTTGGGTGAAAATAGCTAAAAATGAGTTTTCCCAGATATGAGATGAGATTTATAGTTAGATCGGTTTTAGCATCCGTACTTTTCTATACTATGTTTCTTTCTTCCTTTCTATACTTACTTAAATATTCGAAATGTCGTCTAATTCAATAGCCGTTTCTGAGATAGTTTGTATTTAAAATAAGTAGGTAACCTACATTAAATATAGGTAGATAGCTCGTTTAAAAGTACAAGATAAGTAAGTTATACAAGGTAAAGAAGAAAGGAATAATTTCTTAACGCGCTTAATTTTTTATTTCAGTAAATTCGATATTTTTTTCGTTGGAATGAACTGCTTTTTTGCGTAAAGAGCGTGAAGTGATGTAGGTACTCAGCAGGTATACTATATACTAGTAGAGTAGGACGTAAATATGCAGTTGTGATGGTGCAAAGTTTCCCAATTTGCAGGAGAATATAGCCATAATATAAAGGTTTTTGGTTAATGGCTACAGCTTGAAGAGATTTGCCAAGCATTGCAGAGGAAACAGGCAGACATAGTTGTGTGAACTTTCTAAGTCCTAGCTAGAGTCACAGAATCATATACTTATCATACTATAAACGCGCTAATCTTGTATATTTCTCTGTTCATTTATTTATCAAGCGATCTAGGAAACGGCTCTAACGATGCGGACGAAATTTAGCTAGGTGTTCATATCTAAGAAAACTAGGTGTTAGCTATTTTCACTCGAGCAAAGCTCGCAATAGAGGGAAGTGCAGTAAGTAAAAGTGGGAAGCAATAGGGACTAGGTAGGGTGTCTCACCGCATTGGTGACCCCCAACACGATGTTGCCCGTGCGCAGGTCGCAGCAGAAGCAGCAGTTTTCGACATCTCGGTTGAAGTACTCCATTGCAAGCTGGAAAACATTTCTAAGATGCAGTCTGAAAGGTACTAAGGGCATCGTCAACTTCGGAACCCTATACAATGCGCGTGGCCCGACACGCACTTGGCCGTTTTTTTTTGTAACTAATAATGTAATGATAATCTGTCACAATCGGCGATTTTAAAATAGGTACGTAGTACAGCACGACACAACTTAGAAGGCGCGCGGTGAAGCACTTAAGCCGTTGACGCAGAGTCTATTTTTGCTTAATCCACGCGCCTTCTAAGTTGTGTGAACCTGTACATAGGTATTTTGAAACATTGTACGTAACTGATTTTGATACCTTATCTTCTTGTTGAAATATTATAAATATATGTATATATATTACGCAGTTATTAAAACTAGAAAGAACACAGCGAGCTGTCTTGAAGGTAAGTCGTTCGCTAAGTTCTTTCCTCCCAACTCACGAACTCTACCAAAGCCACAGAATAAGTAATAGTACTAATAGTGCTAACCAAAGCCGCGGAGTCCTTACTGTGCGACAGGTATTTACTTATATTGCACACTATACTGAAGCAACACGGCTCTCTATTCCATGATCCAAAAACCTTAGCTGGTAAAACATTATCCAGTAATGTGTGTCCCTGGAAATCCTTTAAAACTAAACTTCCCCGTAGGTTCTTTTGCTTTATGGGATAAGTATTACTTATATAATAAAATAAACAACGAATTATCAATATATTCGCATTCAAAACTTAAATGTAAACAAAAAGTCCAAGACTGTTTATTAAAACTTGAACCCCATCACTTATTTTAGTTTTACCTTGATTACTAACCATTTAGAGAGATTTACGGCAATTTATTATTTCAGGCATCTCTCCATTACAGTTTTAATATGTTCGTTTAAGATAAATAAGAACATACCTAATACTAAATTGATTAAAATACCTAATAATATTAGACTAAGATAATTGTGTGCCCTGTCGAATGCAATTCAATAAATGGAATGAAATGAAAAATACCTAAGTACCTAGTAAATTTAAAGATATAAGATAAAATTAAGATAAGATAAAAATTATTTATTTACTTTTCAAGGTAAGATTTTTCATATTTTTGTTATTTTCTTTATTAAAAAAAGATTTTCATTTTCACATACATGAAGTAGCTACTCACAGTTTCAAGCTTTCGGGACACCCACTTTCGTTTGTCGTCCTGAAACGACTGAATCCTGAATCTGTCTACGGCCTAGACAGTTCGTAGAATAACAAAACAGACAGGCCACTGACTAGGAATGAAACATCACTGCCTATAGGACTAAGTCGCCCGGCTCGTCGCGTTGAAAATCATAATAAACTTCTAACCCCTTTATTATTATTATTATTATGAGCCCGTTCTGTCCCACTGCTGAGCAAAGGCCTCCCCCCACTTTTTCCACTGCTCTCGGTCTTGCGCAGTCTCTGGCCAATTCTTTAAAAAGGAATCAATTTCATCCCGCCATCGCCGACGAGGTCTGCCTCGTCTCCGATTGGAATTGTGGGGCTTCCACTGGGTGGTTACTTTGGCCCATAATTCGTTCGCCATGCGGCAGATATGACCAGCCCAGTCCCATTTCAGTTTGGCCGCCTTCTGAGCCACGTCAACTATTTGCGTCTTGGAGCGTAGGGTAGTGTTCCGGATACGATCCCTAAGTTTAACACCTAATATGCTACGCTCCATGGCTCGTTGACAAACTCCAAGCTTGAACTTCTGAGAATCTGTCAAAGACCAAGTCTGAGCGCCGTAGGTGAGAATTGGAAGTATGCACATGTCCATGAGTTTCCGCTTGAGACACATAGGCAAATCGCCTTTCATTAAGTGTTTCATGGACCAATAGCTCTTCCAGGCATTACCAGTCCGTCGTTCAATCTCTTTTTCCTGTCTTGCCTGGAAAGAAACTAATTGGCCCAAATACAGATACTCATGGACATATGCAATTTGTTCTCCGTTTATCTCAATCCTACGGTGTGCGCTGTTGCTCATAAGTTTGGTCTTTGACATATTCATCTTTAGTCCCACTTCGGAGCTTGCCAGGCTTAGATCTTCAAGCATGTCTCTGAGGTCAGTAGCTGTGGATGAGAATAGGACGATATCGTCGGCGAAACGAAGATTAGTCAATCTTTTCTAACCCCTTACGCCCTACAAAAACAAACTAGTAAGTCCCATTTTTTCACGTTTGCCTGAAATGCCGAATTTGTTTGAAAATTGCCCGTTATTACGCTCCATACAAGTAAATCTATATCAATCAATGAATAAATATAAAACTTCCGTTACTGAGTGAGTGACTGACTGACAGACTAAGTATTTTATTTACTTGTAGAAAGCTGAAAGGCATGTTAGTTCCTTGAGGAGTGCAGGGAAGCACTCAGAAAGGATTTCCCGAAATTCTTAAGGGAACAGGAAAATGGGACAAAGAGTTGGAGACGGCTAATGGGGGCTATCGCGTGTGAATTTGCCAAGAGGCGCTAGTGTCGCGTGAGGTCCAATAACATTCACTGTTCACTGGTTTCGGCGGGCTTCGTGACATAAATGATAATTTCTTTAATTTACCTGTTGAAAAATGATCTCCTTCGTGTAATTATCGCAAATGTGGATTATTTGGCAATGAATGTGAACGCTTAGAAACAAAAAAATACCGAACAAAACGGAACTGCACAACATTTCGGCATATCTATTCGACATGATGATAGTTATTTATATACTTAATAAACTTAATGATATTCAAGATTTAAAACTTTGTTTCGGCGCCGATCTTATAAAGTCGCCTTTGACAGCTATACCTCTGGACCTTAGTCAACAGTGGCGCCAATAGGTGAGCAAAGAAACGATAGTCCCCATTGGGTATATGAACGTCACAGTAAGGAGTTTCTGGTAACTTTCCCTTTTATTCTTTCGTGCGCGGCGACTGAAAGTCTGGGCATGCTGCCTGGTCGATATCATGAAAGCCTACGTCTGGCAACTTACCAGATGATACATCACATCTCTCGCTCTCTAATTTCAATTTCATTAGCAGGTGGTTTTCAGTTAGGTACCTAAATACTAACAATGAAATTCTAATCGAAATAGGTAGGTTAGAAACTAAACAACGCTTTGACTTTTCCATGCCCAAATCGGATAAGCTCGGTGGCGTAATGCCATTATTACATTGTCATCTAATTTTCGATACACTTGCCAAGTTTCGTCATGATACGATAGCTAGAATTGGGCGAAGAGCTTGCAATATGGTCGTATGTAAATAACTAGCTTTTCCCCGCAACTTCGTATGCGCAGAAATATTAAATGTAAAATCCCGTTTCTTCCCTTAGCCTCCTCTTAGCGTATGCCTACGTCATAACATCTACCTGCATGCCAAATTTCAGCCCGATCCGTCCAGTGGTTTGGACTATGCGTTGATAGATCACTATGTCAGTCAGTCATTCACCTTTGAGTTTTATATATTTAGATAACTACGACCGACCTCATAAAATCGTGTATCGTATTAGGTACTTATTAAAGTACTACCTTAAGAGCTTTAAGAGCTATTTAGACGTCATTAAAAAGGCCGTGGTGGCCAAGTGGTTCGACCTACCGCCTCTCATGCCGAGGGTCGGGGGTTCGATTCCGGCTCGCACCTCTAAGTTAACTTACGTGCGAAATTCAATTTGAATTTACCATGAGCTTTTCGGTGAAGGAAAACATCGTGAGGAAATCTGCACGCATCTGCGAAGTAATTCAAAGATGTGTTTGAAGTCCCCAATCCGCACTAGGCCCGCGTGGGGACTATAGCCCAAACCCTCTCATGATGAGGGGAGGCCTGTGCCCAGCAGTGGGACCCAAATAGGCTGTGGTAGACGTCATTATAAACGTTATAACCAGCATGGAGTCATTTAATTTTAGTCATCAGGGTTAGCAGCGCATAATCAATATTATAATTACTGGACATAAGGTGTCCACGATCGCAGACGATGCACTGGCGAGACATCTAAGGACCAGAACCCATCGTCACTTTTTCGGATGGCTAAAGATGGCAAGCGATCCGGCAACACACCACATCATTAGATCTGCTCGACCCTGGATACCTGCAGGCAGGCCCGACAGGCAGGCCCGACAGGCCCACCCGACTAATCAACCCTGGATTGGCACGTAAGCTTCGTAAGCTATGGAGATGGCAGTTGTGCCTAATTACAGGAGCAATAACTGGTCATGCCCTATTAAACAAACAACCATTCAATCTGGATATTACACTGAAAAAAAAACACGGCGTAGTAACATTTTTTTTTGCCATAATACCAAAGTTTCGCTACTATTACTGGTGGAAGCTCCGTTTTACATAACTTTGGTAATATTGTTTTTTAATTCCTACAAACCATCTTTATAATAACTAGACTCGAGTTGTTATTCCTACAAAAAGTTTGTTGTCGCGGGATTTAGAAAATTTTAGTGAGCATTACTATTTTTGTTGTTGTATTAAATTAAGTTTTTGTCGTCGGCAACATCAAGGGTCTGCTAGGCTTCCTTCAGGAGCTGGGTTGGCAGGAGTAGCCCCAACAGCCAACAGGAGCCAGCCCTAAACAACGCAAAATAGGCGCATGCAGACACATCGAGTTACGGAAAACGAGTCCGCATAACTATATACATACCTATATAAGGTCTCCATGGTCCAAAGAGACCACTTACCAGCAGGTGGCCTGATGCTAGTTGGTGAACCAATGAACCGAAATATCTAATTCAAGGATGCATTTGTGGCATTAGCAGATACTTAGATAACAATCTAGAATTTAAAGTACTTAATACTTTGCCTGACATGATGATGATGACTTGTGGGTCGTTAATTAATTAGATTTCATATTATTTCAACAACTTTATTGATAAATTCTTAACTTATTTAAATCTAAGTCTACGGGTAGGTACATACTCGTAGCATCTTTAAAATCCGAATTCGAAAACTTTTTTAAATAATAGCCTCTCGCTAATATTGTGATAGTGTAATCCTATACATATACTCATATTTACGTTACCGAATAGATTTGATCATATTTTTATGAAGTTTTTCTTTTGTAACTCTATTGGTCTATTGGAAGACAATAACATAAACATGAGTTACAATTTGACATGCGTTTCATAAGATTTAAAATTTTGCGAATAAAATTGACAACTAGTACCTAGGCATCGCCAGGTAAAAGGACGGATGCAAAAAAAAAAAAAACAACCACGTAATTTCATGGTTAAAATTGTCTTAGTATACTCTTATTGTCATTGCAATTGTTAGTCAGTAAGTAGATACTTACCTAGTGTAGTTAAACGTAGCAATAGTACATTACAGACCTAGGGTGGTGAATTCGTAAATGTCCCAGATCGCAGGTTGCTGTGGCCCGAACCGAAGGTGAGGGCCATAAATAAGCGATCTGGGGCTTTACGAATTACCGCCCGTGGGTTGTCAAAAGTTTTACGTCCTGCCTTGGCCAAGAAGTCAGATTTTCTCTCCGCGTAGCGGGCAGAAAATCCCACTTTACAGCAAAGGGTGATGTAAAATACATTTATACTATTTCCTGGCTCTCGAGCTTCCGATACAAACTACGGCAAACGATGTATGCATATCCGTCGAAAACTGAAACAAACATATAAAGCGTTCATTTTTATCATCATTTCAACCGCAATACAGCTAGAGATCTTCTACTATCTAAAGTCCCGCGCCTTCACATTTCAAAACGCTTCAATGTATAAAAAATGCCACCAACACTCTCAACACATGTGTGCGAGCTGAGACAGCCATAAACTATGCGTTGAGAGTGTTGGTGGTGCTTTTTAAATAATAATAAAAAAAAATAAGCGTTTTGAAATGTGAAGGAGAAGAAGATCTATAATATTGCTTGACATAAGAAACATAGGTAAGCCTTGTCAAGCAGTGTCAGCTGTCTTGCGATTGAAATGATGATAAAAATAACGGGGGAATCCCCCTAGTAAAAACAAAATTTAAAACAAAATTTGGATGGCCCCGCTGAAATCGGGGTTGCTTATTTAGGTATATCTGATTAATATTTATTTCTGAGAAACATCTCGTTGTGGATGTGGACTACGTGGGCCATAATTAATTTATAGATTTTACTTCAAAAAATATTCAAGACCTTTCTCAAAAGAAAAAATAATCGACGTTGTTAGCGATACATCGTCATCATATTTTTTTCTTCAAGTAACAGTAACAGCTCGTAACTTTGTTGCTACTGATTGATAAAAAAATTCACAGGAAATGCGAATCTACGGAATTGAAAAATGTGAAAAATGTCGTTCTGACTTTTTCAAAAAGGTCAAGCTAAGCCTTAACCCGATCGTCTTTGTTTTAGCTCAAATTTTAGCTGACTAAATTGTCCAGAGGAATTTTTCTCAAAATCTTGATATCATTCTTCGTTTCCAAAATATATTTAGTGCGCCTAAATCAAAAATGAGTAATATACCTATATTTTTTTTTTCACTATTTCGGCCATAACTTATTGTTTTTGACTTTCTCAAATAGACTAAGGAAACAAAAGTTGTCGTCTCCCCTACAGACGGGCAGACGACAACTTTTGTTTCCTTAGTCTATCAGGAAGATATTGAAAAGTATTGGACATGTATTTTTTCTTTTTTAACGTAATCAAACTTATACGGAGATATATTGAGTTGAAATGTCGCGTGATGTCACGGTTAGGTACGATTTATACCTAACGGTGACGTACCTAGTTAGCCCCCACTCTCCAACTTTAATACGTGTTAACTTAGTCATTCTTTGTTAATTTGATAAAACAAAAAATACGTGTCTAATATTTTTTATTACCTGACTGACGGACTAATTAGAATTTCGATTTCTTTACCCTGTCGTCATCCCTATTATTTGTGCACCTTACTGCTCTCTTGAATACGCGTCTTTTGGGCCTTTTTTGAATATCATAATATGTATATCTTCACAACTCTGCGAGATATAAGGGGATCGCACTTTTTCGTGAAATCGTAGCCTATACAGGAGCGAACGAAAATATTCAGAAAAAGAGCACGCGCATCTCGGCCTGAAATATCGTCACAACGTTTTGCTTGGCCCAGTACAAAAATCGTCAATACCAAGGCTAGATCAAACTTGGTTACATCGGCACGTAACTTGAGCGGTGGCCTTGGATGCGCAGAGTTCAAAAATAAGGTCTCATCGGCAGAGGGGCGCGGGACGCAGGGAGCGCTTTATTGTACGCGCACGCTTATTGGCCCTTCAGTCGTAAACATGCGCAGAAATCCCCTCAAATTTTGCTCATCGCTCAAGTTATGTGCCGCGACCTGTAAGTACTACGGCTTTATGTTTCAAGTACTCACGTAGATGTATAAACAAGTTGAAGAAATGTCCCCACTCTAGTAAGACCAGGTACACAAACATCATCGTAACCCAGATACATATGAACACCAAGTACATTATGGCGTAGGCCCTGACGATTTTTCGATTACTCTGGAACAAGTAAACATAAGTTATTTTTAAGTAGGTACAAATAAAATTAAATAACTGTGGGATATGGAGAATTTAGACCGTCAGTAATTACTTAAATAAAAAAAACCGACTTCAAACTCCGACAGTCTGTAAAGTCGGTGTCAAGTTCACTTATAAGATTGTCATGTCATAGCAGGGTCGGTTCACTTGACACCGTTTTTTTTTTATTGTTTTTTTTTCGGCTAAGTACATTCGCCAAACATGGATACAACGGGATGTTAACGTAAATATCACTAAACAAAGATGTAATTGATGAAAATCATACACATGCTAAGAAATTTTGAGGAGTTCACTCATTTTCTCATGGATCCCATCATCAGAACTAGAATCATCGAATTCGGTTCACAATTGACGAAATTAAGCGTGGTCATATATTTAAAAAAATACGCGTCGACTTGAGAACCTCCTCCGTTTTTTTGTCGGTTGAAAGAGGTGCGAGTCGGGTGTTGATCACCCGAAAATCTCCACTGCGAGGCGATAGCTCAAACCTCTGGGCCACCACGGCTTCAAAAATGTAACTAAAGTACTGTAGAGTTGGTATAGTGGGCTGTAGTTTTGTAAAACGTTCTAGAACTACTAGTCATTTTAAAATTAAAAAGAAAGCGGTTCTGGAATGTCTAGAGAGAATAGTCTGAAGCTCGTCGATGTAACGTGCACTTGTACTTAGGCCCCTCTATAAATATATATATAAGAAGTATCAATTTAATCTTTGTTTCCATTTAACCTCAAGGAGTACCTAGAAGCGCTACCATCTGACGACCCCCAGTTTCTCGTCACAGTGCTCACCTTCACTACTCCATAGACGAACATAATATCGAAGAAAAACTTGCACGTAAACACGATGAAAATGAATATCAAAGTGGGAGAGTAGGCCTGGGACTGGTCCGTCTGGTCTTCGGACTCAAGGCTCAAGAACAGGAAAACCAGAAACACCCCCAAGCCTGAAAAAACCTGGAAAAGGAGCAGAGAACATTATTTAGTTCACCTATCTACTTACTTAAGAGTTCCCAGTACGCTCCTTTCTCCATACAAACGTAGTTACGAATAATTCGCAAACTACTTATCAGATTGGCACCAAATTTTACAAGTAATAGTGGAGCAGAGATATTAGTGTCCAAAATACACTTTGATTGTAATAAATTGAATAACAAAGAAACTAGGACCATATTAGTTTCCTCCATACAAACTTCAAATTTCAGTTTTTTGGTTGTAATTTAATTGTGTTTCATTTTACCACGTCATTTACTAATTTCGGACAACCACAATAATGATTTCATTGTGTATCAAGTTTTGAGTCAATCTGTTTAGTAATTTGGGAATAAAAGCGAAAATATGTTTGTATGAAAAGTTGAGAAACGCCGTGCGTACTGGGGACTCTTAAGTACAGACACATGTATAGGGTTGTATATTCTATGACTGAGCTTCAAGCTTGGGTGAAAATAGCTAAAAATGAGTTTCCCAGATATGAGATGAGATTTATAGTTAGATCGGTTTTAGCATCCGTAAAACCCCTATACTTTTCTATACTATCTTTCTTTCTTCCTTTCTATACTTACTTATATTTGAAATGTCGTCCAAATCAAAAGCCGTTTCTAAAATCGTTTGTTTTTAAAATAAGTAGGTAACCTACATTAAATATAGGTAGATAGCTCGTTTAAAAGTACAAGATAAGTAAGTTATACAAGGTAAAGAAGAAAGGAATAATTTCTTAACGCGCTTAATTTTTTATTTCAGTAAATTCGATATTTTTTTCGTTGGAATGAACTGCTTTTTTGCGTAAAGAGCGTGAAGTGATGTACTCAGCAGGTATACTATATAGTAGTAGAGTAGGACGTAAATATGCAGCTGTGATGGTGCAAAGTTTCCCAATTTGCAGGAGAATATAGCCATAATATAAAGGTTTTTGGTGAATGGCTATAGCTTGAAGAGATTTGCCAAGCATTGCAGAGGAAACAGGCAGACATAGTTGTGTGAACTTTCTAAGTCCTAGCTAGAGTCACAGAATCATATACTTACATACTATAACCGCGCTAATCTTGTATATTTCTCTATACATTTATCTATTTATTTATCCAAGTGACCTCGGAAACGGCTCTAACGATGCGGACGAAATTTAGCTAGGTGTTCATATCTAAGAAAACTAGGTGTTAGCTATTTTCACTCGAGCAAAGCTCGCAATAGAGGGAAGTGCAGTAATGCGATGTAAAAGTGGGAAGCAATAGGGACTAGGTAGGGTGTCTCACCGCATTGGTGACCCCCAACACGATGTTGCCCGTGCGCAGGTCGCAGCAGAAGCAGCAGTTTTCGACATCTCGGTTGAAGTACTCCATTGCAAGCTGGAAAACATATCCAAGATGCAGTCTTAGAAAGGTAGGTACTAAGGGCATCGTCAACTTCGGAACCCTATACATTGCGCGTGGCCCGACTTGCACTTGACCGGTTTTTTTGGTAACTAATAAAGTAATGATAATCTGTCACAAACGGCGATTTTAAAATACGTAGTAGGTACATAGGTATTTTGAAACATTGACCGGTACCTAACTGATTTTGATATCTTGTCTTCTTGTTGAAATATTACGTAATCATAGACATAAATAATACTTCGTATGGACCCGGCCTAACGTAGATACATGTCATGTTTCCCCACTTCATTGGTGTCCAATACAAAGTTAAACTTATATCGTGACACTAAAGCTGGGTCACATTTTTTCAACAACGAGACGAGTTTTTAGATACTGGGAAAAGGTTTCGAAAAAAGTTTTTTTTAAAACGCTTATTGTCACGCACGCTCGGTGACAGAACTTTGGATTGGACACCGTGGAAGTGGGGACATATTACGTGTACGTTAGACCGGGTCTATATTATTTACGTCTATGTACGTAATGTATTACTTCATGGGGCAGCTCTGCAAAACGCATTTATTAAAACTAGAAAGAGCACAGCGAGCTGTCTTGAAGGTTAGTCGTTCGCTAAGTTCTTTCCACCCAACTCACGAACTCTACCAAAGCCGCGGAGTCCTTACTGTGCAACAGCTATTTCTATTTCACACTATACTGAAGCAACACGGCTCTCTATTCTATGATCCAAAAACGTTAGCTGGTAAAACATTATCGAGTAATGTGTGTCCCTGGAAATTGTTTAAAACTAAACTTCTCCATAGGTTCTTTTGCTTTATGGGATAAGTATTACTTATATAATAAAATAATCAACGAACTATCAATATACTAGCTTCTGCCCGCGACTTCGCCCGCGTGGAACTCGGTTATCGCGCTCCCGCGGGAACTATGCGATTTCCGGAATGAAAAGTAGCCTATGTCCTTTCCCGGGACCCCAACTATCTACATGCCAATTTTCATCTCAATCGGTCCAACGGTTGAAGCGTGAAGAGGTAACGGACAGACAGACAGACAGACAGACGGACAGAGTTACTTTCGCATTTATAATATCAACTAGCTTCTGCCCACGACTCCGCCCGCGTGGAATTCGGTTATCGCGTTCCCGCGGGAACTATGCGTTTTTTCGGAATAAAAAGTAGCCTATGTCCTTTCTCGGGACAACAACTACCTCCATACCAAATTTCATCCAAATCGGTCCAGCGGTTGAAGCGTGAAGATGTAACAGACAGACAGACAGAGTTACTTTCGCATTTATAATATTAGTATTGATATGGATTCGCATTCAAAATTTAAATGTAAATAAAAAGTTGAGGACTGGTTATTAAAACTTGATTATGATACCACTGAAAAGCTGCGGCAACCATCACATATTTAAATTTTACCTTGATTTAAATTTTCTTTAATTACTATCACCACTATACCATTTAGAGAGAATTACGGAAATTTATAATTTCAGACATCTCTCCATTACGCTTTTAATATGTAAGTACCTATATGATGAGATAAATATGAACATACTAATACCTAATACAAAATTAATTAAAATACCTAATAATATTAGACTAAGATAATTGTGTGTCCTGTCGAATGCAATTCAATAAATGGAATGAAATGAAATATACCTAAGTGCCTAGTAAATTTAAATATATAAGATAATATAACATTTATTTATTTACTTTTTAAGGTAAGATTTTTCATATTTTTGTTATTTTATTTATTTTGTTTTCGTAACTTTAAAGTAATAAGTATTTCAGTAAAAATAATAATTATAGGTACCATGGTAAGTAGCTACTCACAGTTTCAAGCTTTCGGGACACCCAGTTTCGTTTGTCGTCCGGAATCGACTGAATCCTGAATCTGTCTACGGTCTAGACAGTTCATAGAATAACAAAACAGACAGGCCTCTGAATAGGAATGAAACATCACTGCCTATAGGACTAAGTCGCCCGGCTCATCGCGTTGAAAATCGTAATAAACTCCTAACCCCTTACGCCCTAAAAAAACAACTAGTAAGTCCCATTATTTCACGTTTGCCTGAAATGCCGAATTGGTTTGAAAACTGCCTGTATACAAGTAAATCTATATCAATCAATGAATAAATATAAAACTTCCGTTACTGAATGAGTGACTGATCGACTGATCGACAGACTAAGTATTTTATTAACTTGTAGAAAGCTGAAAGGCATGTTAGTTCCTTGAGGAGTGTAGGGAAGCACTTAGAAAGGATTTCCCGAAATTCTTAAGGGAACAGGAAAATGGGACAAGTGTTAGGAGACGGCTAATGGGGGCTATCGCGTGTGAATTTGCCAAGAGGCGCTAGTGTCGCGTGAGGTCTAATAACATTCACTTTTCACTGGTTTTGGCGGGCTTCGTGACATAAATGATAATTTCTTTAATTTACCTGTTGAAAAATGATCTCCTTCGTAAAATTATCGCAAATGTGGATTATTTGGCGATGAATGTGAACGCTTCGAAACAAAAAAAAACGATAAAAACGGAACTGCACAACATTGCGGCATAGCTACTCGATGATAGTTATTTATACTTAATAAACTTAATGAGATTCAAGATTTAAAACTATGTTTCGGCGCGGATTTTATAAAGTCGCCTTTGACAGCTATACCTCTGGACCTTAGTCAACAGTGGCGCCAACTGGTGAGCAAAGAAACGATAGTCCCCATTGGGTAGAGATCTTCTACTATCTAAAGTCCCGCGCCTTCAGATTTCAAAACGGTTCAATGTATTTAAAAAGCACCACCAACACTCTCAACACTTGTGTGCGTGCCGAGATAGCCATCAACATATAAAAATTGAAATACATAAAAAAATTTAAGCGTTTTGAAATGGGAAGGCGCGGGACATTAGATAGTAGAAGATCTCTATATGAACGTCGCAGTGTTGGATATTGATATCAAAATAAGGCTACTAACGCCATCTGGTTTCAAATGTGTAAACTATGTATATGTATACTCTATGGTATTAAAAATAAAGTCAGTCGCTTCCGTTCTAAACTGCAATCGTGTCGTTTCATTTTACACAGTAAGGCGTTTCTGGAAACTTTCCCTTTTATTCTTTCGTGCGCGGCGACTGAAAGTCTGGGCATGCTGCCTAGTCGATATCATGAAAGCCTGCGTCTGGCAACTTTCCAGATCACATACATCACATCTCTCGCTTTTCCCCGCAACTTCATATGCGCGGAAATATTAAAAAGTAAAATCCCGATTTTTCCCGTTCCCGTGGGAATTTTGCAAAATCCTTTCTTAGCGGATGCCTACGTCATAACATCTCCCTGCATGCCAAATTTCAGGCCGACCCGTCTAGTGGTTTGGGCTGTGCGTTGATAGATCACTATGTCAGTCAGTCAGTCAGTCAGTCAGTCACCTTTGAGTTTTATATATTTAGATTACTGAACATGTGTCCACGGTTGCAGCCGATGCACTGGTGAGACATGGGTCTGTGGACAAAGTTATAGAACCAGAACCCATCGTGCTACTACCTTTCGGATGGCTCAAACAAGCGATCCGGTAACACACCAAGGCCGCCCATCAACAGATCTGCTCGACCCTGGATACCTGCAGGCAGGCCCGACAGGCCCTCCCGACGATCAACTCGGATTGTCGCGTAAGCTTAGTAAGCTAGGGAGAGGGCAGTTGCGCCTAATTACAGGAGCAATAACTGGCCATGCCCTATTAAACAAACATCTATTCAATTTGGATATTACAGACAGCCCCCTGTGCAGGGCCTGCATGGAGGCAAAAGAGTCAGCCACTCACGTCCTTTTGGAATATTCTGGAGTGGCAACCTACCGGGCAACACACCTCGGGAACCCGAAGTCGCTCCAGGAAGTCGTCGGCAACATCAAGGGTCTGCTAGGCTTCCTTAAGGAGCTGGGTTGGCAGGAGTAGCCCCGCCAGCCCTAAACCACGCAAAATAGGCGCATGCAGACGTCGAGTTGCGGAAAACGAGTCCGCGCAAACCTATATACATACCTATAAGGTGTCCATGGTCCAAAGAGACCACTTACCATCAGGCGGCCTCATGCTAATTGGTGAACCAATGAACCGAAATGTCCAATTCAAGGATGCATTTGTGGTATTAGTAGATACTTAGATAACAATCTAGAATTTAAAGTAACTTTGGCTGACATGATAATGATGACTTATGGGTAGGTATAGTTAATTAATTAGATTTCATATTATTTCAACAAATTTATTGATAAATTCTTAACTTATTTAGATCTAAGTCTACGGGTAGGTACATGGTAGCATCTTTAAAATACGAATTCGAAAACTTTTTTAAATATTAGTTTAGTAACTAATAAATAGTATAGACATATTTAAGAATATCAATGTTTTAAATTTGTATCTAAATAATACACAACTTAGAAGGACGCAGAGTGCCACGCGCCTTCTAAGTTGAGCTGCGATTGATTCAATTTGTTTTTTTTTCTAAAAATACCTCTAAAAGATTTAAAACTGCTGGCTAACAGTTTCATATATTAATATTGTAAAAAATATTGGCGTTCTGATACCTAAACCTATAATCTAAGTACGATGTAAAAGAGGTAGAGGAATTGTTCCGATAGTCCTTAGAGATGAGATATGCAAGTACTGAAATACCGATTCGTTAATTTTATGTGACAAAAGTATCACACAATATTAACACTCACAAACAGAAAGCTCTATATTTAGGATATGGGAAATCCTGTATTTACGTTACCAAATAGACTGTCTTATAAATTGTAGAACGCCGGCTGCGCCCACGGAAAAACATAACGCGATAATAGAGTTGTAGCGTGACGTTATCATTATCACGTTTAAAATTATCGTCAGTAAACCGACTTTACAGACAAGCAATTTTTTTATGACGTTTTTCTTTTGCTGCTCTTAGCTATTAATAGGTGATAAAAATATTTGAGATGCAAAAATCATCCACATAATATATGGTTTTCAAGCTAGTGATTATGTTTATGTTTGTTAGTAGGTATTTAGGGTATTTCTTGGCTCTGAAGTTTCCTATAGAAACTGCGGCAAACGATGTATGCATATCCGTCGAAAACTGCAACAAAATAAAAAGTTATATTGAGCGTGATAAGTATGATTTGGCATGTAAAAAATTGTCACTCCCAAGGCTTGATCAAATTTGATTATGACGGCTTTATTTTTTCAAATGGCCTAGTACCTTAGTAAGGTAGGTAAACCTAGAATGATAACCTTCGTAGGCTTCGTACAAATCAGCGTTCTAGGTATGTACGCCCGAAATAAATATTAAATGCGATAATAATTTGCCCATAACCAATATTACTTATTCTGTGCAATAACTACCTACTTGCATTAAAAAAATGATGTCGTTGCCTAGGTAGCCTGGATGAAAATTTTAAGAGGCCACAGTTGCGAAATTGCTAATGTTTCGCCATCTAGATCTCACCATCGGTGGCATCTACGAGGCTGTTATTCATATACATGAAACTTAAACATATTTGGTTTAAACGGTCAAACGTAAAAAACACGATTAGAAACAATTGCTTAGATACTTTTATTTTTCAAAGATAGGTCTTTTTAGGGTTCCGAAGTCCACAAGGAACCCTTAGTTTCGCGCCTACTCGTAAAGTGGGGATGTATTTTTTTTTCTTGCGTACCCCATGGTGCGTCATATCGTTGCATAGGTCTTTAAAAAATATTGGTGGGTTTGTTAAGACCATTTTTTGATTAAGTGATGCGTTTGTGAAATATTAAGCTTTAAAGTGCTATTTTTGTTAGAGTCACGTGTCCCCCCCCCCCCCCCCTGCCAGCTAAATGGTGGTATTTGGATGGCTGAAAAAAATCACGGTTGTGGCATATATAACGTAGTTGAAAGGCAAACTATCACAGCTAAGTAGGCTGAACAAACTTACGAGTCATAGTCGACCAACTTATGAAATGATTAAAATACCAATGATTTTTCTCAAGCGGCAGGGGCGTCGGGCGGGCACGTCATACCACAGGCTAGCTAGATGCTAATAAGTCTTAGAAAGGTACTGTGGGCCTCGTCAACTTCGGAACCCTATACTTTGCGCGTGGCCCGACGCGCACTTGGCCGGTTTTTTTACAAAGTTTCACTTGGGACGTGGAATTTTCAAGGTTCTTATCAAGGTCATCTCTATGTATGTATGTCCGGATTTAACTCGAAAACTACTGGACGGATTGCAACAAAATTTGGTATAGGGGCAGTTCATAACACTCGTCAAGATTAGGCTAATTTTTATCCCGGAAAAATGCATTGATCCCGCGGGAATGCTATTAACGAATTCCACGCGGACGAAGTCGCGGGCAGAAGCTACATAGGTATGTTAAATATATTTTTCACTTCACATGCTCTTAAAATGTTACTTTAGTCTCTGCACATCGGGACTAAAGCTCTTTTTTAGTCTCTAGGGACTAAAGTAATTTTTTTTAAATTTACATTGGAAACCCGCCTAAACAGCCAACCACAGAGTTTGTGAAAGGAGGATTATCCCCATTTCCAGTGAACCTAGTTAATTTCTAGGGCGTGAAAAAACGATTTAATTTCGTGAAACACGATTTAATGATTACGAATACTCTTGTTTTATTAAAAGTGAATTCATTTAATAATGCATGACCCAATTAGTTTTAACATATATTAATAGTATTCAAGTTTGAATCTGTTGGCTAAATATCATTCAAACCGTCACGTGATAAAAAACAGGTCAAGTGCGAGTTGGACTCGCGCACCGAGGGTTCCGTACCTACAAACTTGATGATGCAAATTTAACAATACAAACTTATTATTTGCGGTTGGTGAAGTAGACACGGCTACTGCGCCAACCGCAAATGATAAGTTTGTATTAGTAAATTGGCTTTTCTTGCACCAAAATATATAATATTTACGGTTATCAGATTTATTCCTGTACTTGTGCTGTAAGACCTTGCTTCTGGCCAAATTTCATGATTCTAGGTCATCGGGAAGTAGCCGGTTATCTACTTTGTTATATAAATATCGTAATTTTGTTTGGAACTTCGTTTTTTTTTCCTCGCATTGGAAGTGAAAAGCAGAGTGTTTAACGCGTGACTAAACAACCATAATGACACTCGAACTATAGCCACCCTCGCTCTGCTCGGGTGGCTAAACATCTCGTGTCATAATGGCTTGTTTTAGTCCCTTGATAAACAATCTACTATCTTGGGAATTCTAACTAAGTACTACAGAAGTGTATGCCTTGTTGGCACAATACAATCTAACTCTAGGTATATGTAATAAGACACTGCAGAGCATTATCTTTTTTTAAACATTTAGACGGGCCGCACATTATCAGAAATTTTCTGACAGAAAAAATCTGATCAGAATCGTATATAGGTAAAAAACTTGAGAAAACGACCCCGTCTATGTAGTCTGTCAGTCTGTATACGAAAGTTGACGTTCCATATTTGAATTTTCCTCGAATTTTCACATCAATTTGGACCACAAATACATACTACAGGTCATTTTCAACCGACGAAAGCGTCAGAGTTATTCTGTCAAGAAATTTCTGATAATGTGAGGTCGACTTAAAAAGGGCATTGACATAATACCTACTACTGGCCTACCTGCCAGAGCAAGGGTTACGCCACCTCTACAATACTCACATAGATGTAGGAATAGGTTGACGAAGTGTACCCACTGTAGTGACACAATAGCCGTAACCATCAGCACGACCCAGATACATAAGAACACCAAGTACATTATGGCGTATGCCTTGACGATTTTCTGGAGACCCTGGAACAAATGTACTGTGTAGTATTTAATTTCGACTTGCGTTGCATACAATACTTATCAGATATATACCTACGACTAGGTTCCTACATAATAAACTGCAAAATTAAGTATAAATATAAACCATGTAAACAAACAAGAAGTAGGTACAGGTCGCGGCACATAACTTGAGCGGTGAGCAAAGTAGAGCGGGGATTTCTGCGCATGTCCCGACGTCCAAATTGTCAGTAGCGCCAAGCTTACGGGCATTGGTACGGAACTTGAGCGGTGGCCTTCGATGCGCAGAAGTCAAAAATAAGGTCTCACTGGCAGAGGAGCGCGGGACGAAGGGGGCGCTTTTTCCACGCTTATTTTAGCCCTTCAGTCGTTAACATGCACGGAAATCCCCTCTACTTTCGCTCACCGCTCAAGATTCGTGCCGCGAGCTATATATCTCGACACAATTGATATGGCGCGCGGATTAAACGATAATAGACTCTGCGTCCACCGCGTAAGTGCTTTGCCGCGCGCCTTATAAGTTGTGTCGTGCTGTACGTGACTAACTACTGCACTCACCCTCACTACTCCGTAGACGAAAAGCAAATCGAAAAGAAACTTGCACGTGAATGCGATAAGCATAATTATCGTCCCGGTGGAGTAAGGCTCGGACAGTCCCGTCTGTTCGTCGTACCCTTGGCTCAGGAGCAGGACAAACACTCCCGCTCCGGAAAAAATCTGAAAAAAGGAGATAATATTACTTATCTCACCTACTTATTTAGTAAATTAAAGGTATATAGGGTGACGGCAACAGTGTTGGACACTTTCAGTTGACAAGCATCAGTAATGGCAGTAATGGACACTTTTTAACACGGTTGTAAATTGATTGTTGTAAAATTAGTGTATGATATTAGTGTATTAGTGTACCCTCTCGTTATGAAAGGAGGCCTGTGCCCAGCAGTGGGCCGTAAATAGGCTGTTGTAGTAGTAGTAGTGTATGATACATACTTATAGTTCCTTTTAAATAAGTCATTGTACATCATTGGGTCACTTTCCATTACTGGTGCTGTCACCCTACAGAGATAAAATACAAATAAAGAACAGACTGTAAACTAAGGGCCTTAGCACATTTGCGATTTGCGAGCGAGTTGAAAGCGTTTTTCAATACAAAACTCGTACGCGGCGAACTCGCGGCGTGTTCGCCTCCATACAAAACTCGCTCGCGAATCGCAAGTGTGATAACGCTTTAAATTGCTCAAAATGAACACTCAGTTACAACATGAGTTAATATTGGAACACCGGATGATGGTTTGCCGTGGACATCTATAGGAGGAGACCGCTGGTAGGTATATACCCGACTGTGCCAGAAAGAGGATTATGTTTTTCGAGTGTATGTATGTATGTATGTAAGTATATAGGTATATTTCTTTGCCACCTGATGGTAAGCAGTAAGCAGCTATGGTTAATGGAATACAAAGTAAGCATGTTTAAAGTTTCCAATCTGAACTGAGAATGTAGCCTATAGCCAGATGGTTTTGGTTAGAGAATAAAAAAAGTGCCAAGCATTTAATTCAATTCAATACATTTATTAATAAAATATACATTTTACACATTATATTATATATATGTCCACATTACGTATTTCATACAAGGGTAATTATAAGGGTCAGTCATTGACCTATAATAAGTAATAACATATGGACGAACAGTGCCTAACAGAATATGCCAAAATATATGGAGCAAACTGACATTAGAAAATAAGAAGAAGAAGAAAAACAAAATAAGTATGTTCCAATATGCTAATAACGCCTCTTTGTAACGAAGGCCAAACGGGTGTCCGAACTGTTCGGGCACCCGTCTTGACGGGACCATTTTTCTCCGGCTGATTGTGAATCATTGGGTCAATATACAGGATGCTCGTGAGCATTGCGAGAGATTTTAACTACTAATTCCTGAGGCTATAAGAAGTAATAAATGTTATATGAACTTAGGTCGAAACACGTTTTTTTTATTGTTATTTTCATACATAATAATTGCTAACGTAGTATATTTTTTTTTTTAGCAATATCAGACGTTGCCAGCTCGTCCTAAAGGCACGTTTATACTACGTTAGCAATTATTATGTATGAAAATAATAATAAAAAAAAGTGTTTCGACCTAAGTTCATATAACATTTATTACTTCTTATAGCCTCAGGAATTAGTAGTTAAAATCTCTCGCAATGCTCACGAGCACCCTGTATAGTCTGATATGATTGTGTGAAGTTTGCAATCTGCTCTGAGAACTATCTATATACTCTTAATCCTAGACAAGGTAATTATTATATTACCGTCAATCTCCTTACATTACGGCGTAAACTGGCAATAGCCAGGGAGCTTCCAATTTTCATACTTCGCCTGTACAACGCCATCTAGGTGTTGCTCATGGAGTTCAAATTTGTATGCAGGCTACCTAGGAGCGACATCTATTAGCGCATATAACACTTATTTCGGGCGTACGCTGATTTGTTTGAAGGTTGTCATTCTAATGCTAGGAAAGGAAGTAATAAACATGGTGTCTGACCGCGTTAGTGACCCCCATTACTATGTTGCCCGTCCGCAGTCCAAAGCAGCAGCAGCAGGTGTCGACATCTCGGTTGAAATACTCCATTGGAAGCTGGAAGCAATTTTTTTATATAACTTTATTGGTTGGCAAACCACCTAGATTCCAATATTAATCCTAATCGCTAGAGCCGTTGATGAGGACGTATATTTGAATAGACTAGTATCGATCGCCGACCTCCGATAGGAGATGGCACCGGAAGAAGAAGATGGTCTTATTCGATTCAGCGCAAAAAAGTTCATAGAACAAATGACGAAGTGTCACTCGAATAGTTTAGAAATAAATAAAATATAAATAAATAATTATATAAACAGCTACGAACACCTAAAATATCCCCTAGTTGTCTTGTTAAAAAAGTATTTAAATATATTGTTAAATATATACGTAATATTGATTAAAAATGAATGTATATATACCTATAATTATAAATAATATAAATGTGAATAATTTATGAAGTCAGGTAGTAAATAATGTAAGTATGTTCAAAGAATAATTAAAATGTTAATGTTAAACTTGACTTGATAGCTATATTTATAAGTAGTTTATAAGTTCCATTGTGTGCCCTAACAGGGTGTCGTGCTAACCTCTGTATACCACTAATTTATACATGACTACATTGATTGAATAAATAAATAAATAAGAAATGAATGCCCCATATCATAATATATACCTCCAGGTGACTCAGGTGTAAAGGTAGTGAGGTTATGAAAGGCGCAAAAGACGCTGAAATGTTTCGTGAAAGGGTCCTCAATCCTCATCCTATCGACGCGGAATCGGAAGCCGATACAAAAAAGCCTTATCCACGCAATAAGAGCTATACATTCATGATTCGGCTCTGCCGACGACTACCGACGCGTCAACGTC
Source organism: Aethes cnicana (assembly GCA_963971205.1). NCBI lineage: Eukaryota > Metazoa > Arthropoda > Insecta > Lepidoptera > Tortricidae > Aethes > Aethes cnicana. The sequence continues at coordinate 1,888,843 of OZ020284.1, forward strand.
TTTGCGCTCTTATTGCGTGGACATAAAGCTTTTTTGTATCGGAGACCCTTATAACCACACTGCGCGTGCGTCATGTCGGAACTTGGCCTGGCACACTGCCGTGCGTCTAGCATGGCGGGCAAACGGCTACGTGGCAGAGTCACAGAATACTCTGCCACGTAGCTTGTTTGCCTACTGCTAGTGTAGTCTTTGAAATTGATGCCAAAATCATTACATGTGCTAACAAATTTTGAGGAGTTCCCTCATTTTCTCATGGATCCCTTCAACAGAACTGAGCCAAATTAAAATGGGACCAATCCGGAAGTACCACCTATCAATTAAAAAAAGAATCATCGAAATCGGTTCACAATTGACGGAGTAATCCGGGCAAATAATATACAATACAATATATGTTTCCTCTCCACTACTCAAAGGTTAGCCGGAAGAAATTCCTTGTAGGGATAAGCTCGCCTTTGTACATGTGTCTCTTCTCTGTATTGATAATTGTATTTGTGTGTTTTATTCTGTACAATAAAGTGTTACTTACTTACTTACTTACAATAACATACAAAAAAACAGATAAATGTAGAATATCCTCCTTTTTTCGAAGTCGGTTAATAAATGAGTACTAATAATAAAAATAAAATTAGACTAAGATAATTGTGTGCCCTATCAGGGCTTTATACCTACATATAAATTATAATTTATGGCCCTGTATGGGATTAATGGTGTAAGCGATACCTGAATCCCATAATTTTTTTTTTACCAATTCAAAAAAAAAACCTAAAATACATGCTTATAATCGATAGCTATGTTATTTTATTTATTTTTAATTATATGTATAACGATGGGCAAAGTTGCCGGAAAAAGATCAGTCGGCCGTAGAAAGAAGGGTTGCCCGTTGCCGCGGAACTTTTCACTATCGCCAAGGATCGGGCGAAGTACTTAGATATGCAGAGCTGACTGCCAACCTTCACTAGTTGGAGAGGCACCAGAAGAAGAAGAAGATAGTATAGCGTAAATGTAGTATTTCAATTAAAACAATTGTAAGAAAGGTACTCACAGTTTGAAGCTTTTGTATCACGGTGAATGAACGAACGACTGAATCCTAATTCGGTCTACGTCCTAGGGCTTTCATAGAATAAATAGCAAAACAGACAGGCCGTTGAATAGGAATTAAACATCACTGCCTATAGGACTAAAAGTCGCCTGTACGATGTTCGTTCTTCATAGTAATGAATAATGAAAAAACACGTTAGTTCTCGTTTTTCTTCGTTCCCACATTTTCGGGAAATCCTCTCTTAGCGCTCCCGTACGCTGCCCAAGGAACCTACATGGCCAATTTCAGCTTCTACTAACAGTAGTTTCGGTTGTGCGTTGTCATGAGTCAGTAACGGAAGAGTTTTGAATGTATACCTATCTCGAGTTACCTATCTTTGTGTAGTAGGTACAGCGTCTAGAGTACCTACAAAATTCCTAATTTTTTTTTACCCGACTGCGCACCGCAAAGGAGGGTTATGTGTTTACCTGTCTATGTATGTATGTATGTATGTTTGTTCCTTTGTGGCACACTAGAGATCAAACGCGTGGGTCGATTTTAATGAATCATACGTCAATCGATTCGTCTGAATCGCGCGAGTGTCACTGAAGATATGAAATTAAACAAAATTCAAAATGGCGGCCACCAGACGCCATATTGTACAAAATAAAAAAATAAAAGTCAACCAACTATGGCATGTGAGGTATCGTTGAATAGGTATTTAAAAATCATTATTAGGTTTCTTTGACCATTTTTCAGAGAAAAGAACCGTTTATGATTTATAACGATTCAAAGTTCCTTTACTAACCACGTAAAGTAGGTACCTACCCACCCAGTAGTAAATCCGTTCGAATTAGCAACACAGGAAATAATCTAGACCAACGAGTCTTCAAGCAGGTCATGACGACTATAAAATAATAATAATGTTTTTCATAAATCTCAAACTTCAATCAAGTACGTACGCATGTGCAATGTAGTGTACCAGTAGCGTCGTCTATCCGTTGACTTGAAGACTTTTAGTTTCGTTATTACATTTAAAGTGTCAATAGTGTTATTTACCTACTTAATACAGTGAAATATAACCTAATTGATTATAAGTACCAATTACACTAGTGAGTACTCAGCGCTCGTAAATAAATAAAATAGCTACCTAATGTAGTACCAGTAGCGCCATCTATCGGTTGACTTGAAGAATTTTAATAGGGTCAGGCTTATGTAGGGTTTTGAGCCGGGTTAGGTCTCTAGAAGGATTAATTATCAGTAATTTAGATCATCGCAAGCTACTTAATAATCCCCACGATAGCAACTCTCTCCATGAAATGACAAGATTGCGGAATTTACGGTCCTATAATCCCTAACTAAAAATAGTAAAATAAAAAAAAGTTAATTAAAAAAACAAAAAACCCGACTGCGTAAAAAACTAAAAAGAAAAAAAACAAGACTACTTAGTTCAGTAGTAGCTAGGATTTTGCTAAGTAATATTTACCGTCGCCATCAGATATATGGTAGCGAACAATGTGATCATAAATATCTGGACACGATCTTACTGTCAAGACGTTAGACTACATGCTCAGATATTTCTGATCATTCTTGCTTGCTCATATTACGTCTAATGGCGATCGTACCTACTGAGAAATGACACCATGGAAATAATTTCATGTTCGACACTAACATAAATCAAATATTGATTGCTATTGAGGAATCTAAAGATGCCTACAGTCGGGACCCATTTAAAATCTAGGTTAAAATGTTACAAATAATGGGTCCCGATAGTAGGCATCTGTAGATTCCTCAATAGCAATCAATATTTGATTTATGTTAGTGTCGAACATGAAATTATTTCCATGGTGTCATTTCTCAGTAGGTACGATCGCCATTAGACGTAATATGAGCAAGCAAGAATGATCAGAAATATCTGAGCATGTAGTCTAACGTCTTGACAGTAAGATCGTGTCCAGATATTTATGATCACATTGTTCGCTACCATATATCTGATGGCGACGGTAAATATTACTTAGCAAAATCCTAGCTACTACTGAACTAAGTAGTCTTGTTTTTTTTCTTTTAAGTTTTTAACGCAGTCGGGTTTTTTGTTTTTTTAATTAACTTTTTTTTATATCGAAATTTGTGAATTATGATAGCTAATTCTTGCCATATAGGCACTTTAAAGAAAAAAGTAGGTACTCCATGTTTCTAGGTAAAAATGGAAAAAGAATATTTAGAACATTTGCCTGTTCTTTCGCTCCACATAAAATAATATCAATCAATCAAGAAAGTGACTGACTGACTGATCGATCAATACGGTGCCGAAACTACTGGTCGTAGAGAGCTGAAATTTGGCATGCAGGTTCCTTAAGGAACGTAGGGGAGTACTAAGAGAGGATTTCCTGAAATTCCCACGGGAACGGAAAAAACGAGATTTTACATTTTAATATTTCTGCGCATACGAAGTTGCGGGGAAAAGCTAGTCAATACATAAAACGTTTCCGTAACTGACTGGGGGACTGATCGACAACGCCTAGCCGACACTAGTACAGTAGAAAGCTAACACTAGAAAGCTCAAAATTTGCATGTAAATTCCTTTGGGAGTGTAGTGTAGTGGAGCATTAGAGGCTTTTTTATGTTAATGGTATAGGCAAACGAGCGCACAACCCACCTGATGGTAAGTGGTCATTGCGGCCCATGGACACCGAAATTCTATGCTCCACCATTAAGAAACCATAAGATCTCGATTGCGTTGCCTACCTTGAGGCCTAAGATGGAATGCCTCTGTGCCTGAAATTCAAAAACCCCTACGGGAACGGGAAAAATGGGACTTATCTACCTATACATATACGCGGGAGACAGCTAGTCGTGTAAATATATTTGGGAGATGTGGTTGTTGATGTAGATTATTGAAACAGGCACCTTCGTTCCACTGAGTTTTATTGACTGCAGGTACACAGAATTTACGCGGATTCACAATTAGGTCCTTACCGGTGCGCGGTCGCCAAGAGAGAGAGAGTTGTTACAATTTTCTTATTTGAATTTTGACGTTTTGGTCATAGACTACATGAAGTAAGTATAAAATAGAACATGATAGAACGCATGACGCCACATATATATTGTGAATATCACTATAAAGACGCTTCTGGTAATTTTTACTTTTATTCTTTCGTGCGGCGGCGCCTGAAAGCCGGCTGTTGTGATCGATATATGAAAGCCTACGTGGGAGAACTTTCCAGAAGTTCCGTCACAATCTCATCTCTCGCTCTCTCGTGCCGATTTCACTTTCACTTTTATTCATCTGTTGCTTCCACATGAACGTATCTAAGGGTGTGCTATTGTTGCTCTGGACTGGACACTCTAAATATAAACAAAATTTACTTTAAATTATCCTGTGCTTTTGCTTTAAACAATTTCTTAGTTGAATGTACCTACTCCACTGTTGCCTTACTACAGCACATTTGCGTCCCACTGCTAGGCACAGACCTCCTCTCATCATGAGAGGGTTTGGGCTATAGTCCCCACGCGGGCCCAGTGCGGTTGCCTTAATCTTTCCTGAAAATTCGCTGAATCACCGTACATGAAAATAAGACAGCTATTATTTAAATACCTAATGAGATTTTTCCTTCATGAAATTTTGTCGCTTGTGAAATTTGTAGAAGGCCTTGGAAATGCAAATCCTAGCAAATGAGAGATATGCGTAGTATAAGCTCTCTTATTCCCAAATTTCATCTTACCGGTCCAGCGGTTTAAGCGTGAAGAGGTAACAGACAGAACAGTTACTTTTGTATTTATACTTTCAGTAGTTTTTTTTTTATTTTGGCTCATATTGGGCATACCTTTAGTATCTTACGGCGAGTAGTTTTTTGACATAACACCAACTGCATACCTATTGATAATTTAACAGAAGCAATCTGCTTAAGGCCCTTCCCTGACCCAGCATCGTCAAATTGCTCAATTGAGATCATACTTTTCTAAGAAATGTTAAAAGTTAAAAATATGAAAAAAACACATGTTATATTTGATTATATCATACTTACATCGACAGCTTTCGATACACGTTTCACGAAACTTCGCTCGATACAATTTAATTCCAAAGTAACCTCTAACTCGGACCGCTAATCCAACTTTACTCCAGTTTATTATATCAAACAGTGTAAAACTAATTATAACACAAATAATATCCATATTATATGCATACATCGACAGCTTTATAAATGCCATTTTTTAGACGGTATTTTTATAGAAATTAAAACGCGTTAAATACTAACTAAATCGGGCGTTCTGTGCGTAGCGCTTTCTCTTTCACTCGTCCCACGAGTGACAGTGACGGCTGAGCTGGGTCTATGAACCGCCTTAACGTAGACCATAGAAAAATGAACTTCAAGCCAGTACTCAATGGTGTAGTTGGTTGCACACCCTGGCCTGGATAGCCGTTGGGGGCGCGGATTAAAAAAAAAAACAATATTTTAACGTATTTATTTCATACCCAATGAATCAACAAAGCATGTACAACGTTCACAAACATCAAAAATCCTATAAAAGTAATTCCACATTGTAATTGTTTTAAATAATTGTACAACATTTAAAGCGTTCAATAATTGATCGACACTGGCACATTCAAGTAAAGGCGTACTCACACAGAAGGGGCAAAACGGTAACGCGCGCGGGGCAAGTAGGTATCACAGAGTGTATTAATAGGAAAACATTCGTTTTAGTATAATATTAAAATGAAATCATTTCATAGAGGTATAATTTAGTCGGAACAGTAAATAATAAGATTTATATTTGGGGATATATCAAAATATATGCGTGTGAATACGCCTTTAAAGTTTTATTAGAAGACACGTATATAAAACACTTCTAAAGTACTAAATCTATACATAAGTATATAGTTAGTTTCAAGTAGAATTCATAAGTCAATGGACATTTTCAAGTTTAAGAGCGTAATGTATAAGAAAACTTTTACTAACGTACCTGGTTATTAACGCGATATGTTTATACCTAGACACATAGACTTTAGGTTTCCTCTGATACCATGGGAACCATTGAGTTTGGAAGAAAATAGACTGTCAGTGACGAAATTCAAAAGAAAAATGTGCGGTTCTCATAAGTGATTGCTTCTTAATTATGAAGAGATTATGATTGTTTCATTTCAAATAGAATTTTCCGAGTGTGTAACGTTTTTTTTTTCATTTTATGGACAGTCTGTTTTCTTCACAGATAGAATATAAACTATTTAAAGCGAAGGACGTATTATTGTCGATATTATTTACTTGGTACCTATACGTGGTCAGCCATTAGTTCGGCGTGAGCAAGCAAAATATAGGTAAGTATATATTCCAAGCTAAACAATAAACAAGTGAAAACATTCATATAATCGAGATCGATCGAACACTAAGTTGATTCAAACCGTCCGTTAAAGTTAACGTTAAATATTTTACTATGGGATAAAATGACGTTTCTGTATGCAATAATAGCTCGGCGGCCATATTTAACGATCAGGAGTCCGTCAACTCACCCTAAGTACATATACTTAAGATCTTTCTTATAATTTTGTAACGTTGTGTTATTTAGCTCTTTCATAATATTTTCTTTTTTGTTTTGTTGGTGTCCTGTTTGCTATAAGCAATCCAGTTGAGTATGTGAAAAAGTCTCGTTAGAGCTGCTTAAGTATCCTTCCTTCTAATCAATATCATGTAAGTGGTGCCAGAAAAAAATGCCTACAGTACCTACATAGTTATAGTCTGCTTCTTTTGGCATTTACCTAAATAAATATACTATACACATTACACAAGCGAAACCACATTACTATACATACGTCAAACTGCTTAGGTACCCAATTACCGTGGTCACATCTTTCAAATGTGAAACTAGTTTAAGCAATGATTTAAATTGCTCAAGAGGAGCAATCCAAGACATAATCTCAAAGTTGCCTTATTTTTTTGTCTGCTTAGGAAAATAACGTTCATTTGTTAACAACATCCACAAAATGACAACAGTAATTAGATACCCAGAAAAAGACTTGTGCTATATCAGCCACTTTCCAGATCTATCAAATTTAACAAATATTGCGGTTTCCGTTGCTTGAATTTTTTAATGCCCAAAAAACAAGGAACAAAGCAAACGAGAGTTGAAGCTGAAAACATTCTATAGCAGGAAAACGCATCTTACATTACATCTAACAAATGGAAGACGACAACTTACAACTAAAAATAACTTCGTTATAACAAACCGCGTTACAATACAATACATTTAACACTTTTATTGTATTAGTTTCGATTCAAACTGATATGGTAGAGAATTGCGTTTCACAACCAGTTCTATAAGTAAAGGTAATATTTCGAGTAAAGTTCCTGGTCCATTATGACTACAAATAGGCATTTCAGTGTTTGTCACATAATAAATTACGCTTCAATTGCGTAATCTTTTTACTAAAGAAATAATATATATATATTCTATGTCTACATTTGTCATATGATCTTATAGAACCAGGACCTCGTAATGAAACATTAGAATCTTCTAAAATGTAATTATATGGTAACCCTCATAAAAAAATGGACAATCTCGAACGCCATACTAAATCTATTAATTACTCTTAGTAATATCTACATACAGTTCAACATCTCCTAAAGATTTAAAACAGTATCATTTAGGTACATTATAACGTCTATGATACATTAAATATTCCATACAAACACCAATGTATACATGCATTCAACTAATTACAAAACTACGTACAATTTCTATTCTATGATATTTTGAATATATATTATGCAGAAAAAAACATTTTTTAACTGCCAGTTTCGCACATGCAGTTTATAATATCTATTCAGATTGAATATAGTATTTTACCATAGTAACTTTAAACGTTTTTCAAAATTGTACAAATAGATGAATAAAAATATAACTTTATTATAAGCTCACTAGTAAAACAATAAACTTCAATCGTGTTATTGAAAATACAGTATAAAATATTCGGATGTTGTAAATAACTACAATATTCATTTACGGATACATTTCTCAAAAATTTTAAAAAAGAAAACGTGTATAAATATGGCCTTCTGCATAGTTTCCTGGTCAGATATATTTCACTCCTAGTTTTAACAAAAACTCCTGGTCCATGATTGCCCCATCTCCGTCCCTCCTGCTATCGAGCATAGGTGTGAGCGAGACGGCTGTTCTTACAGTACACCGTCTTCGTGCATAGAGATTAAATAGCTCCGAATCACCACTATGTAGTAGAAATTTTCGGCTGAAAAATAGAATTAAACGTTCAGCGAATGTAAAAAGCCGTGATGGCCTAGTGGTTCAACCTACCACCTCTCATGCCGAGGGTCGGGGGTTCGATTCCGGCTCGCACCTCTAAGTTCACTTATTTGCGAAATTCAATTTGAATTTACCACTGAGCTTTTCGGTGAAAGAAAATATCGTAAGGAAACCTGCACGCATCTGCGAAGCCATTCAAATATGTGTGCGAAGTCCCCAATCCGCACTGGGCCCGCGTAGGGACTATAGCCCAAACCCAAGACGAGGGGAGGCCTGTGCCCAGCAGTGGGACGCAAATAGGCTGTAGTAGTAGATATGTAAACACGATTGTCGGATTTTGACACTACAGAATGTAATGAGGCCCGTGGTGGGATTCAATTATCTGTTTATTTATTAGCCATTGGTTGACAATACCGATTACAATTATGTAAAAGCTAAAACAACACCAGATGAAGTCAAATTTCAAACAAAAATATTATCAACTAGCTGACCCCGCGGACTTCGTACCGCCTTAAACCTCACGGAGCCCGAGACCTTTCCAACGAATGCAAAACCGTGGAAATCGGTTCGTGCGTTCTGGAGTTATAGCGTCAGGGAGGAAAACCCGACTTATTTTTATATAGTAGAGATATCGGCTCATCCGTTGCGGTGTTGAGGCCACACACGTATCACTTACAACACCCCTCCTTCCATTGGGAGTTAAAAAAGGGCGCTTGTAATCAAAATCATCAAACCAATATCCAATTACAACTAGTCCGCCGTTAATCTACATTATGACAGTCTATGTATCAACGACGACGACGAGCTGTCGGTAGGCCTCCAACAAGATGGAGTGACGACCTTGTAAAGGTCGCGGGAACGCGGTGGATGCGAGTGGCACAGGACCGGTCTGAGTGGCGCGCCTTGGGGGAGGCCTATGTCCAGCAGTGGACGTCTATCGGCTGAAATGATGATGATGATGATGATGATGATGATGATGATGATGATGATGATGATGATGATGATGTATCAACGCTAGATGATCAGCGGCGTAGCGATAATCTACTATAGGAAGTCCCGCACCTCCACAATTCAAAACGCTTCAAAGTGTTAAAAAAGCACCGCCAACACTCTCAACGCAAGTGTGCGTGCTGAGACAGCCGTCAACTATGCGTTGAGAGTGTTAGTGGCGCTTTTAAAATAATAATAAATAAATTGAAGCGATTTGAAATGTTGAGGTGAGGGACTTCCTATAGCAGATTATCTCTAGCTTCAAAGGGGCAAGGCGGGACAGTGCCCGGGGCCCGATCTCAGGGGGCCCCGACCTCAGGGGGTTCCCGCAATACAGTGACCCTGTTTTTATGCTTCAAGCTTTTTTAGCAAAAAAAATATCACCGAGCTCTGACGGTTCCCATTTCGTTTTTCCCCGGGGCCCTTAGATACGCCACTGTAGATGATGATCGAAAGCTCTCACCTAAGAAGAGGATCTGCGCGATGACGTGGCCAGCCTCCATGTGGAACAGGCTCTTGAGGAAGCCGATGATGAAGAGCACCAGAAACACCACCCAGAAGATGCAGTACTTCTTGACCAGACTGCACTTCTCCTGGAAATTAGAGGTGCCTAGATCAAACACGGTAATTATATACGGTTTCTATATAGTCAAAGAATATTTAGCCATGTACTAAATAATAATGTCGCCATCTTTAATTTATCGTTGTAATTATAGACATTTGCAAGTCATTTATTATGATTTATGACAGAACAGGTGAGACTATAGTATCGTCGATCAAATGCATGTAATCTAGAACAACAACAACATCATCATCATCATTTCAGCCGAAAGACGTCCACTGCTGGACATAGGCCTCCCCCAAGGCTCGCCACTCAGACCGGTCCTGTGCTACTTGCTTCCACCGGTTTCCCGCGACCTTCACGAGGTCGTCACTCCATCTTGTTGGAGGCCTACCGACAGCTCGTCTCCCGGTTCGCGGGCGCCACTCGGGAACTTTCCGGCCCCATCGGCCATCAGTCCTGCGAGCAATGTGCCCCGCCCACTGCCACTTAACAACAATACTCTTTATTGAACACCATATAAACAAAACAAAGATAATACAGAAATAATACACAATAAATAGGTAAACAACAGGCGGACTTATCGCTAAATAGCGATCTCTCCCAGTCAACCTTAGGAAAGTGGAGAAGGCGAAAAGAAAACAACGATGGGCGGTGTAAAATTTTGAAGTTAATCGAAAACAAAGGAGAGAAGATTATAATTTGAAGTGTAGGTATAAACGTAGATAATATGTTCATACACCATATTTTTAAGCAAATAAAAAATTCTGATTCTTTTTAAGATTGTTATTAAGAAAACATCGAGAGGAAATTTTATACAAGCGATCCCAGAAACGGCTCGAAAGATTTAGATTTTAAATTTTATCTAGCTATAATAGGTATGTCGCTGCCGGTACTACCATTACTTTACCTTGTACACGGCATACACGAACACCATATCCAGGACAAACTTGATGAACAGCAGGATCACAAGTAGCACCACGATGGTGTACACCACTGAAGAAACAGTGTCTTCTGATTTCGCCTCCGATGCTGCTTTTATGTCCACGGCGAACGTTATAAGAATCACTGCGAGCACGAACGTTAGGATCTGAAAAGTGACAGTTAGTGGATTTATTTCGGTGACAGCAGCGGCATAGCGTTTATCCATAATATCCATCTGTTCGTGATGCGGATTACGAACTAGTTTTTCGTATATAAAAACTACTTCATCTCGCAAGGGCGAGCGATGCGGATTACGAGTCTAAGGAGACTCGTAATCCGCATCGCAAACGGTTGGCTAGATGCAGTGCCGCGCTGCTGGTCTCTGCAGAATGCAGCGGCGTAACTACGTGGTATAAGTAGTTATACCTTGGCAAAAGCGGGGCCCACTATCATTAAAAAAAACTGTTCGGTTTGCTCGCAGCCTCTCTGGCCAGGGCATTTTCCCTGTTCTACGAGCCTATTGTGCCAAATTGAAAATTATTTATTGCATAGCCACATTACAAAAACTTAGGTGGTATTTTTAATAGTACATTACACACCTAGGGCGGTCAAGTAAAGAAAGTCTCAGATCGCGGATAATTGAGGCCCGAGCCGGAGGCGAGGGCTATAATCTAGCGGTCTGAGGATTTCTTTACGACCGCCCGTGGTTAGTATACGATTTTACGTCACCACCTGGCCGTGAAGAGGGATTTTTCGTAGCGCCCAAGGGCGGTAAATCCCGCTTTTCGGCCTGGTGTGACGTAAATTATATAGTATACATGTGACACCCTGAAAGGGCACTGCAATACGAGAGGACAACTAATTGTCACGCCACTGAGAGTTTGAAATGAAGTAAAAGTAAGCAGAGCGTTTCCATGGTTTTCAAAATTGGAATGATATTTATTATTTTTCTTGTCTTTCCACTCACCGAATTGAGGATTCCCATCGTGATGCAGCCGGTTCTGAGCTTGAACATGAAGCAGAACTTATCCAGGACTGGGAGCTCCATCCTGGCCTGCAGGGACAGTTTAAAACGACCTTTACTCAATGCTGGCTGTGCATTCGTTTGCCTATACCATCGATATGAAAAAAAAAACAACAAAATGTTTCATCTTTCACTCATCACAGACACGCAACCGCGCTCGGAACCGCGAAGATTAATACGTAGCGAGCCATCGATTAAAACGCGACGATTCAATTTCTGGTCACATTTCATCTTTGTAGGTTAGCTATGAATAGACGTTAAATAGATCAAATACGACAGACATTTATTTCACACTGCTCCATCGAGTTCAGTATACTCTATCCATACTAACTTTATAAATAAATACAAAAGTGACTGACAATCTGTATACCTAATCAGTATCTCTTACCGCGGACTGATTATGAAGATTTTTTGTATGGAGAAATTAAAAGGCCCAGGGAGCAGATAGGCTACTTTTTATCCCGGAAAAGGGTATAGTTCCCGCGGGAACGTGATAACCGAATTCCACGCGGGCGAAGTCGCGTCCAGAAGCTAGTTAGTTAATAGGTAAAGTAGTACTACACTACACATGTTATTGTTATCTAAAGTTCGATCCCAAATACTTCTCCGTAACTTGCAAACTGGGTTACCAAAACCAAGTTCACCCCAAGGGAACTTTTGTCTCGCTTGACGGTAAACTGGCGTCCTCGTCGCGCACTGCTATGAATGAATGGCGAATAGTGGACGGAATACTAATCAGGTTTGGGATGGAAATTCCCACTAGAAAGATGATTTGTAATTTGTAATGAATGGTCGTAGTAAAGATGAGCTCGTTACAGTAAGGAAATTGTCTTTCTAGGGACATTTTGTCCCTATAGAAAGAAACGGGAAAGAACATTTTTTTAAAGCACACACGGCTTGTTCGTCTGTCTAATTGGTAGGTACAATAATACACTCATTGCTTTTCACGGTAAATTATTTTAGATAATTTGAAACAAATATGTCATTTTTTTCCACTGAATTAACTAAGGTACTTAGTAACCTAACTAACCTATTTTACAGACCTACTGTCAACTGCTTTCTTAACAAAACTAATCCGCTTTATTTCAAAACGTAAAACATGCACCTAAATAAAGACTCATTAATAACAAAGACTAATCACTGTACCCTTTCATTTCGAAAAACCATTTTTTCATTTTTACTAAAATCACTACACACAAAGCACTTCCCTACCATTATCTATCGCCGGTGCGTGGTTGAAATCACTGCCTCATGGCATGGGTCTAGGTCTAGGGCTGGTCTAGGTCTCTAGGGATGGTCTGGGTCTAGGCAGGCACGGATGTGGGCCGCCTGGAACAAGCGGCGTCCATTTTAATTGAGACCGTCTGTCCGTGATCACGGGTTTGACTGATACGGTGAGTGTTAAGGCCGCGTACGGAGCTCGATGGTAAGGAATAATTGGGTTTTTTTTTGTCTTTCAAGGAACTGGATTTTAGGGAAGACTTATTCATTGATTTAATTAGTCAATTCGGTAGGTACCTAATGTATGTAGGTAATCCATTGGAAAATTGGAATATTTTTTTTTTATAAAAAGTCGAGAGAGCGAGGTCTTTCCTCAGCTGATAGGTAAAAATTAAAAAAATGTTGAATTATTTTTTTCTCACCCATTTTTTTTTAATTTAATTTTATACTGACATTAACTAAATAAATAGACAGTTGTGCTTATCGCCGGTGTCTCCTTAACAGGGAGGCTGGGGCCTGCGCAGAGAGACCGAGCGCAATCGATACTTCTATCTGCGAATATTCGGCTCGGAGTAGCTCGCGAGCACCTGCGAGTGGTTACCCAGCTGTAAACCACTCGCAGGCGTTGTGAGGGAAAGAAGAAGAAGAAGAAGAAGAAAATATTTATTCAATAAAAACACACAAAGAGATCTTAAGTGACTAAAATGGCAAGTAATTTCAACACATGGGTGTGCAAGGGGCCCGCAATGTGTGCGCATGAATAGGCTCTGACTCAGCATATGTTGCAATCGAAGGACTACAACGCTGTTATTCTGCCAGGACCTCCTAACGAAAATGACTATTTAGAGCAGATAGTGACGCGGTTTCATGCGATAAAAGTTACAAGAAGTATCGGACAAATTATCAGTAGTGGGGATAAGGAGAGTTAGATATATCTGTTAAAAGTAACATGAGAAATTAAAAAGTTATTGCTATTAAAATAAGACAGGCGCTTAAATTTATGAGACGCGTTATTTACGCGTACAGTTCAAGTAGATTCTTAACCTCGAATTCTTTTAAAGTTTACGTTCGTATGTTAATTTTAGTTAGAACGATAAATAAAATCAAAAATGTTCCGTACGAGTAGGTTATGATATCAATCTGTTATGCCGATCCAGAGAATATAAACTAAAAGTGCAAGTTTTAATATAGGAGTGTACTTATCGAATAGAACACTGGAATGAAGATTTCAGAATCTATACAAATTGCAGCATCCTGTAGCTTCTTTAGATTAGAAATACCCCGAGATTCCCTTATAAGTAGGACCCCAGACATAACTAGGTTAACCTAGTTAATTTGGAATTAGGTTTCAGTACCTACATTTTGTAGCTACTAGAGATCTTCTACTATCTAAAGTCCCGCGCCTTCACATTTCAAAGCACTTCAATGTATTTAAAAAGCACCACCAACACTCTCAACACATGTCTCCGTGCTGAGACAGCCATCAACTATGCGTTGAGTGTTGGTGGTGCTTTTTAAATAATAATAAAAAATGAAGCGTTTTGAAATGTGAAGGCGCGGGACTATAGATAGTAGAAGATCTCTATGCGTGTATGTTTATGTATGTATGTCCGGATTTAACTCGAAAACTACTGGACGGATTGTAACAAAATTTGGTATGGGGATAGTTTATAACACTGGTCAACATATAGGCTACTTTTTATCCCGGAAAAACTCATAGTTCCCGCGGGAACGCTGTTAGCGAATTCCACGCGGACGAAGCCGCGGGCAGAAGCTAGTGATAATGTAAAGTTTTATCGGTTAGTATTTTGATACCTATTCTTATGAAAATAAATACATAATAAATAAACAACCTTTTACTTATCTATCCTTATCAGATCATACGTTTGGAACATTCTGTGTGTAATTACCTACAACTCTTTCTGTATGTGTTCCAAGATATTTAGAGCTACGTGACAAATTAGAGTAACGGAAAGATTTTAGATAAAGTATCATTTAGATTACTTATAATTTACTAGCTTCTGCCCGCGACTTCGCCCGCGTGGATTTCGGTTATCGCGCTCCCGCGGGATCTATGCGTTTTTCCTAGGTAAGCAGCATCATCGAGCTCTCAAATCCATTCCTCAGACAGGCTCTCGTGAACCCGTCGAAATCTAACACAAGGGAGTTTATTCTTATTCACTCGGGCACTTCTACTACTACTACTACTACAGCCTATTTGCGTCCCACTGCTGGGCACAGGCCTCCTCTCATCACGAGAGGGTTTGGGCTATAGTCCCCACGCGGGCCCAGTGCGGATTGGGGACTTCACACACATCTTTGAATTACTTCGCAGATGCGTGCAGGTTTCCTCGCGCACGATGTTTTCCTTCACCGAAAAGCTCATGGTAAATTCAAATTGAATTTCGCACGTAAATAAACTTAGAGGTGCGAGCCGGAATCGAACCCCGACCCTCGGCATGAGAGGCGGTAGATCGAACCACTAGGCCACCACGGCTTCCAGCACTTCACTTGGTTCATTTTTATGCTGTCGAAATGAAACAAAAGACTACGCGATTCTGCTAGTAAAAATATCATTAAATATTTTTATTTGATCATAAAATATCAACATAGGTATGAGTAAAGTAGGTACTCACGAAATGAAATGTTAACAGAAATTTTACGTTTTGCTCACTTACAAAATGCAATCTCTTAGTGAATTTCACTCAGTAAGCTAGAACGATATTATGCTGATGTTTTACATTTTTGGCAAAAATGTGGGTAGGTAAGCATTTTCAGCAAATAGCAGCTCCTCTTTATACCTACATACGGATTCATGCTATGCACACAAGCGCGCGGCACGCGCCCGTGATTCGTTTCACACCTCAACCAATTTATTTATTGCGGTGGATAAATTCAGAACTAAATCTTTGCATACATAATCTCATACGAAATATACACAGTGGCGCCACGCGCGCCTGTCCACGTAACTTGGCTGAATTTATCTATGACGACAAGATAAAAAAATATCTACAAATGTACATTACCTATGTAGGTGCGACACCGTCCATTTAGTCAGAACTAACGTATAGTCTCTTTGTAGTATGTGGTTTGTACGCTGTGGTTTCATTCATTCAGTGTTCAGCCGCGTGTCGGAATGCGCGTTCCATTTTTGATTCTACTCGTGGTGGCAGTCGCGCGATCGTCGCTTCGGACCGGTGAGTGAAAAAAAAAAGATTCATAACATAAAAATAGGCGCGAACGCGAAAACGTGTTCCTTTCTGGAACTTTTCGAACCTGTGTTGTTTTTGTAACTTGTGCCTCTACGACAAGAAGTTGAATTTGCTGTTAATCAGTTTAAGTACTTTATAGTTTTTGTGAATAGCGTTTTTGTTGTGTTAAATGATCGAGGACGTATTGTACACAAACGGTCCAATCCAACCCACATGACTTTGTCAATCAATTGCCATATTCTGTGGGTTGGATAGACGCAATGAAATTAGCAAATTGAAAATGGCAGTTGTTGGTTACTTTTGGTAAATGAATTTTCGGTAGATCGTATGTAAATGATAGATGAATAGTCAAATATTGAAATTAACAGAAGGTTAATTTATTTATTGTGACAATTTAAGTGAGTAGGTACCTAAGTAACTAAATCACGCTTTAATGGACAAAAAGAAAGACACACAATGTTCAATTCAATGCGATGATCTATTCAGCAAATTAGCAGCAAAGGGTCACTTTTACAGTGCTTTTACACGTCAAAAATGAATAAGCGCTTCCTTGGAGTTTGTTGCGGCGTTTTTTCTCAAGCAGTGGGTCTTGACCCACTGCTTGAGAAAAAACGCCGCAAGAAACTCATTTGATAGTATATTGTATAGGTCTTTAATTTTTTTTGAGTTGGTAAAAAAAATAAATTTGTATACGATTCAGGAGTCGCTCACACAACCAATCCCATATACATTTTTTTTTTCCAACTCGAAAAAAAATAAAGACCTATACAATATACTTAGAATCGATAGCCGATACTGTGGGTTAATTATTTGCCATATTTTCTGACCCACCGTGTATAGAGGTATTTTACCGTGATTTATAATGCTATAGGTACTATATTAGCAAATATTATTTCCTCTCTAAGAGACCATTTATATTTAAGTACCTACATTTAATAATAAAGTGAGTAATATTTCTATTACTTACCTTATTTCCTCTTTTAAAGTCTTCGACTAAGTAAGTTAATTCCTATTGTATAACGCATTCACTGCCACCGACGCATATATGCGTTTTGCTGACTTTCGCGCAGTGCCTTGAACGCACATGTGGGTTGCAATGTTCCCTTAATGACAGATGTGGCACCTGGCGAAAGTTCCTAAAACAGAAGTGGCAGTGAATGCGTTAAATGGAACATGCCATTTTTGGTTACAATTATTTTTTTAAGTATTGAGTTTTTTTAATAGGCTGAACACTTTGTGAAATCTTATACCTTTGTACATAATGAAGTTCAAGAAGTAACTTAGATCTTGTTGTTTTCCTAGTACGAACGACTGCTAAGGTGCTAATTAAGAAAGAAAGGTACTTTCATTTTGTACCTACCTGATTAGTGAGCTGTTAAACTTCTTTAATTTGAAAGGTACACATACCAACCACCCATGACTTTCCTCTGCTTGGAAGGTACCTATATACCTATGTACATATTTTACAGCCAATGGGGGCTATCGCGTGTGAATTCGCCACTAGAGACGCTAGTGTCGCGTGAGGTCCGAATAACATTCACTTTTCACTGGTTTTGGCGGGCTTCGTGATACAAATTATAAATTTCTTTAATTTACCTGTTGAAAAGTAATATCCTGCGTGAAATTATCGCAAATAGGGATTATTTGGCGATGAATGTAAAAGGTTTGATTTTTATCCAACCAAAACGGAACTGCACAACATTGCAGCATACTCGATATGATTATAGTTATTTATAATGAATAAACTTAATGAGATCCAAGAATGAAAACTTTGTTTCGGCGCCGATTTTATAAAGTCGCCTTTGACAGCTATGCCTCTGGACCTTAGTCAACAGTGGCGCCAACTGGTGAGCAAAGAAACGATAGTCCCCATTATCACCCCGCTTTCTTTTACTAATACTAATATTTAATAAGTCTGTAGAAGAAGTCGCGTCTGAAACTTGAAAATTAAAAGAAACTATCAAGTCGAGGGGACTATATAAACGATACTGAACACAAAATAAAGATTTTTCCACTATATTAATCATATAAGTATCGTGTTTCTTGCGACGCTTCTTCTCAGCAACTGGTGTCGCTGACGGGTAATAAGCCCACAAACGGCCGATTTGCTGGATAAATGATTTGATATGAATGCCGACATTTTTTATTGGTGCCTGGCCTACTATAAGCACATAGCGTATAGCTTATTATGTCATTAAGAACTTCAGACAGCATTGTCTCCATTCAATTGATATTAATAACAAGATTACTGTAGCCTTGTATTGAACTTGGCATTGCTGTACTATATTTGGACTACATTATATTCTTATTTATTTATTTATTTATTATTTATTTATTTAAACTTCATTGCACATACAAAATGTATACAATTGGCGGACTTAATGCCTAAAGGCATTCTCTACCAGTCAACCATAAGGCCAAACAGAAAGAAAAATGAGTAGGTGCATCAATATCAGAAAGAAACTACAGAAATACAAGGAAGATAACAAATAATTCTTCTGTAGCTTATGCCTGCGACTTCGCCCGTGTGGAATTTGGTTATCGCGTTCCCGTGCTTTTCGGTGAAGGAAAACATCGTGCGCGAGGAAACCTGCACACATCTACGAAGTAATTCAAAGATGTGTGTGAAGTCCCCAATCTGCACTGGGCCCGCGTGGGGACTATTATAGCCAAAAAAAACCTTTCGTGATGAGAGGAGGCCCGTGCCCAACAGCGGGACGCAAATAGGCTGTAGTAGTAGTTACCGCGGGAACTATTGGTTTTTCCGGGATAAAAAGTAGGCTATGTCCTTTCCCGGGACTCCAACTATCTCCATGCCAAATTTCATCTCAATCGGTTCAGCGGTTTAAGCGCGTAGAGGCAACAGAGAGACAGACAGTTACTTTCACATTTATAATAACACCTAGTATGATTGATAGTGTGTGTTTGTATTTGAAGTAAATCTTCTTCTTCTTATCTTATATATAGGTATAAAAATTACTCGCCGTGTGTTAGTCTGGCTAAGGCTCGAGAACTGCTGAACCGATTTGGCTGATTCTTTTTTGTTAGAATTACCTGTGATTCAGGGAAGGTTTAGAAAGAAAAAAAATTGGGCAGAATCTAAAGGAATAGCTAAAAAAGAACAATAAGTTTGTATAGAAATCCGTAGTGATGCGAAGGGCCAAACAGTCAATATTTTATGATGGTATAAGGGCGCTATTTAAATTTTCAATTCCTAATTATTTTTACCCACCTATCTAATATAGAAGACCAACAAGATGGAGTGACCACCTTATATAAGGTCGCGGGAACGCCATTGATGCGAGTGACGCGCCTTGAGGGAGGCCTATGTCCAGCAGGGGAGGTCTTTCGGCTGAAATGGTGATAATATCCATGGAATCCTAACACTCCTTTTCCTCTTAATCGTCAGACCAGCGTTACTTCCGCGACCTCGCCCGCGAGGAGGTAGAAGCGGCTCTGAAGCTAAAGAGGAACGAGAACAGAGCCAAGAATGTGATCCTCTTCGTGGGTGATGGCATGGGACCCAACACCGTCACCGCAGCCAGGATCTACAAGGGTGGGGAGTCCTACAGGATGGCCTTCGAGGAATTCCCCCATGTTGGGTTGATAAAGGTAAGATTAACCGTATAATAGAGACAGGGTCTATTCGAAACGTTACATAGCGATGGAGCGTCGTTATCCCCTACCGTCAATTTATGCAGTAAATTCCATATGAAAAAACGAGAATTTTACGTACATTTTTACCTACCTAGAGTGTTCACGAGACATACTTTTCACCTTCCAGACATACTCAGCCAACAAGATGGTGCCTGACTCGGCGTCCACCGCCACAGCCCTGTTCTCGGGGACCAAAGTGAACCACCGCACGCTCGGCGTGGACGCCACTGTACAACAGGACGACTGCGCCAGGAGCCTGGACCCTGAAGCCAGGCTGAAGTCCTTGGCTGCTCTAGCGCTGGACGCTGGAAAGGGAGCTGGTGAGGTTACCTTTAATCAGTTGGCGGGTGGAAACACTATAGATCTAGAGACAGAAATTCTGAAGAGTTCGCTTATCCAGGCGACCCCCTCTGGCACTGCTTTTGTCTTTGTTTGTATATAAGAAGTGTCAACCGCATTATAGTAGCGTCAACTAGACTTGACGTCTAAACATAATATGTTGTTTGAACGTATCTGTCTGTCCTTACCACGCAGCCTGTCATGCCCCTCTAGCCCCTTAATTTTTGGCAGCATTCGTTCAATGCTCAACTTCTCCGATGCGACATCTTCAGGATATCTACTTACCTAGTCTATGGCGAGAAGTGAAGAAAGGATCATCATTATAATTTTAGCGAAAAGACAATCACTGCTTGATATGTGCCTCTCCAAAGGTTGACCCCCAACCAGGACATAGCTAAATGAATAGCTTAGAAAAAAGGTGGAAATGGGCAGGCCATATAATTAACGAGGGTGCTGGACTAGATGCCGAGAACTAGAAGTAGGCATGATGGCAGGCAGCCAGCCTGATGGACTGATAGTCTTTTGAAAGTGGTGATTAGGATAGCCCAAGAAGACTTGTGTGCTTATTAAAGAACTTACATAGGTGTACCTAAAGGAAAAGAAAATGCCTTAATGCAACATCTCCATTTGCCATTCTCAAGTCTAAGCGTGAGGTGATTCAAACCGTCCGTTAAAGTTAACGTTAAATATTTTACTATGGGATAAAATGACGTTTCTGTATGGAATGACAGCTCGGCGGCCATATTTAACGACCAGGAGTCCGTCAACTATGCATGAATCAACTCACCCTTAGTGCCCTGTTTCAGGATTCGTGACGACGATGCACGTGACGCACGCGACGCCGGCGCCGCTGTACGCCCACAGCGCCAACAGGAACTGGGAGTGTGAGGCGACGATGCCCGTCGACTCCCCTTGCAAGGACATAGCCAGGCAATTAGTGGAGGACTGGCCTGGAAGCGACCTTCATGTGAGTCTTCAAAGCGTTTAATAATCTATTGTTGTGTCAGAAAGTTCTAGAAAGTCCTGGAAAACTCTGGGTACCTACATACTGTTAGGGTGCGTGGAATGACAAAACGACAGTGTTTGATTTTAGGTTTAATCAGTTCAAAATCAAGTACAAGACTGAGCTCCGCGAAGGAATCTACTCCTTAAATACTAATGATAGGACTCTCCCTTCCTTGGGAGGGTGGGTCAGGCCATCAGTCAGATACTCAGGTTCTAAGTGACGTAATCGTACGATCAGCTGCATTAATCAATATAGAGAGACTATCAATTTCTTATCAAGCCGGAGACTGGTAACTTAAAAGAGATCTGAACGATGTAAATCTTTCATTCGTATTACGGTGGATCTACGGGGTAGGTCAAATAGAAGCATTTTGTTTATGTTGAGAGACTGATAGATAGGCAGACGACCCACCGGATGGTAAGTGAAGTGGTTACTGAAGTGCAGAGCGATGCA
Source organism: Aethes cnicana (assembly GCA_963971205.1). Lineage (NCBI taxonomy): Eukaryota > Metazoa > Arthropoda > Insecta > Lepidoptera > Tortricidae > Aethes > Aethes cnicana. The sequence continues at coordinate 1,910,503 of OZ020284.1, forward strand.
AGATGCAGGCGTCGTGGAATTGAGGCTGTGCGTTGCAAAGAAAAATGAACTCAACTGCATGGGTATTAATGTCTGTATTGTCATAATACATGGAGCATTAATATATGGACAATGGACGGACATAAAAATATAATTCTATCGAGTACTTATCAAATGGAATTAAGATTAGTCTTTAAATAAAATACTAAGTTACAAATTATAGGTGCGTCTGGTCGTGTCAAGAGCCGGAAGGAAAGGGAAGCAACAGAAGTCTTCCATAGACTATATTACATTCAACGAGCCATAGATTATTAAGAATGTTATACACGAGCTAGTTACTTATTTCTAACAGTTACTGCCGCCTACAGTTCCAAGGTAATGCGAATCAAAAGATAATTATATATTTTTTACATTCCAGGTGATGATGGGAGGTGGGCGTCAGATGTTAGTCAGCAACTCTACAGGCAGACTTGGAGACCCCATCAGCACTTGGGGTTGCTACCGTCGCGACGGACGGGACCTTATAAAGGATTACAGGAACGACAAAGAACAGAGAGGGTTGAAGTACAACGTGGCGCAGAACAATAGGGATCTTGCTGGGATCGATTTTGAGAACACGGATTATTTGATGGGTAAGCTCATCATCATCATCAACATCATCATAAGCATTATCATCGTCATCATCGCCTACATCATCATCATCTACATCCTCATCATCATCATCAAAATCACTTACATCACCACCGTCATCAATATCATCGTCATCAACATCTTCATCGTCGTCGTCATCATCATCATCATCATCATCATCACCATCATAATCATCGTCGACGACATGTGTATGATGTTGGTATTAATTTCAAAGACTACAGTGATACTTACGTCCCATTGTACCCATGTTTGGAAACTGTCTGAATCTGAATCTGAATAGCCTTATTTCTGACGTCATTTGTGGTCTTGGATTTGCCATCTTTTTATCTTCTGGTCGTCAGTTTGCCAGTTGGCAAAGGCCTCCTCCAGCCTCTTCCATTCTTGTCTGTCTATTGCCACTCTGTTCCACATCACTCCTGCGGTTCGTCTGATGTCATCATCCCATCGTCGGTTTGTCCCTTGTTCTGTAACCTTCTCTTGGGTACCATTTTGTTACAATTTGACTCCATTTTTCTTTGCCCCTTATCAATGTTTGGAAACTGTAGCCGAAATAAAAATTGTAGGTGTCAAGTGAACCGACCCAAAGCTGTTACAGTCTTATAGTGAACTTGACATTGACTTTGCAGCTTGCAGGCTGTCGGAGTTCCAAGGAGGTTTTTATTTTTTTCCAGGAATCTTCTCGAACGGGCACTTGGCGTACGAGTTCGAGCGCGACCACGGGCCCGACGGCATGCCTTCCATCTCCGAGATGACGGAAGCCGCTATCAAAGTCCTGAGGAAGAACCCCAACGGATACTTCCTCATGGTAACCACAGCCTGCAGAGATATACTACGACCAGATAAACTACTTATACTACTTATACTACTATAGATAAACTACTATAGGACTTGCCCCTCCAAATTACTATTTCAATTTGTCAAATCAAATCAAATATTTATTTATTTGCTTAAACAAGTGTATAATACAAAAAAGTTAATTAAAAAAAACAAAAAACCCGACTGCGTAAAAACTAAAAAGAAAAAAACAAGACTGCTTAGTTCAGTAGTAGCTAGGATTATGTTAAGTAATTGATTGCTATTGAGGAATCTAAAGATGCCTACTATCGGGACCCATTATTTGTAACATTTTAACCTAGATTTTAAATGGGTCCCGACTGTAGGCATCTTTAGATTCCTCAATAGCAATCAATTACTTAACATAATCCTAGCTACTACTGAACTAAGCAGTCTTGTTTTTTTCTTTTTAGTTTTTACGCAGTCGGGTTTTTTGTTTTTTTTAATTAACTTTTTTATTTTATTATTTTTAGTTAGGGATTAAAAGACCGTAAATTCCGCAATCTTGTCATTTCATGGAGAGAGTTGCTATCGTGGGGATTATTAAGTAGCTTGCGATGATCTAAATTACTGATTATTAATCCCTCTAGAGACCTAACCCGGCTCAAAACGCTACATAAGCCTGAACCTATTAAAACTCTTCAAGTCAACCGATAGATGGCGCTACTGGTACTACATAAGAGTATTAGGTAGCTATTTTATTTATTTACGAGCGCTGAGTACTGACTAGTGTACCTAATTGGTACCTATAATCAATTAGGTTATATTTCACTGTATCACACACACTATTGACACTTTAAATGTAATAACGAAACTAAAAGTCTTCAAGTCAACGGATAGATGACGCTACTGGTACACTACATTGCACATGCGTACGTACTTGATTGAAGTTTGAGATTTATGAAAAACATTATTATTAAGTATTTTATAGTCGTCGTGACACTCGTGACCTGCTTGAAGACTCATTGGTCTAGATTATTTCCTGTGTTGCTAATTCGAACGGATGTACTACTGGGTGGATAGGTAGGTACCTACTTTACGTGGTTCGTAAAGGAACTTTGAATCGTTATAAATCATAAACGGTTATTTTGTCTGAAAAATGGTCAAAGAAACCTAATAATAATTTTTAAATACCTATTCAACGATACCTCACATGCCATAGTTGGTTGACTTTTATTTTTTTATTTTGTACAATATGGCGTCTGGTAGCCGCCATTTTGAATTTTGATAAATTTCATATCTTCAGTGACACTCGCGCAATTCAGACGAATCGATTGACGTATGATTCATTAAAATCGACCCACGCGTTTGATCTCTAGTGTGCCACAAAGGAACAAACATACATACATACATACATACATACATACATACATACATACATACATACATACATACATAGACAGGTAAACACATAACCCTCCTTTGCGGTGCGCAGTCGGATAAAAAAGTAGAAATGTCTGGCGGACCCCAAACTAGGCTGAGCCTGTATCTTGGGACCCTGGAGTGCAATACGCGAAACAAAAAGGTACAGACTTAAATATGATTAGATACTTAAATTAAATACTAATTTAATCTAGGTGTCGCTATTATCCACAAATTAAACAGATGAGGGCGCGCGCGCGCGTGTGTGTGCGTTTATGTGTATGCTTATGTGTGTGTGTATTCGTATGATTTTATGCACTTACCTATGGGAGAAAAAAGAAGACAAATGATTTAGCGGACACTAAGAAGAAGTGCCTCCGTGTCATGATAAGATAATGACACTAACCAGTTCTTCACAATCATCTTAACTTTACCAATGATACAGCGTTGAAGGCTGTGTACCTTGCAGGTGTTGTTATATATTCGCAGGTTCATATAATCGGGGGATCGCGTAGCAAATGCTGTTTTGTAAGTTGGGAGAGGGACTCTGAAAGTACGTTTGCCCAAAAGTTCGGTATAATTGTTTAGTCTCACATTACGAAAGAATGAGTTATTTGTTTTGAGTTGCAATATATTTCAAAGGACAACGAAACATACGGTAGGTACAATTGAGAAAAGTGGAATCGAGTGAACCGACACAACCATATCAAACTTTTGTCTAACGGCTATCTCAGCACGCACACAGGCGTTGGATGTTGCCTTGGTGGTGCTTTTTATAATATAAATACTTTCACAAATGGGTACATTGAAGCCTTTTCAGTTTCGGAGGGGCCGGTCATTGGTTAACGCAGTTTAACGTCCAATTAACCTATTCCTTATTCGAAGTCTGTTAGAATATGTAGCCGCAGAGGCCACTTACCATCAGGTGGCCTGTGTGCTCGGTGGCCAACCGATGCCATAGAAAATGTAGGTAATACTGGGTCAAACAAAACGTGACGATATTTTACCCGCAGTGTCAGATATCGATTTTAAGCGTGTGTTTTTGTATTTTTTTGAGTCAAAAAAAAGTATGGCCCAGTATGGGATTGATGATGTGAGCATAAGTACCTGAATCCCATTCTTTTTTTCATCTTGAAAAAGAACCTAAGAAACATTCTTAGAATCGATGTCTGGGGCTATATTATTATTATTTTTTCTTTATTTCACAAAATCTACAGCACTTATGATATATACATGTTTATCTTATTCGAAGTCTTAAATAGGGATCTCCCTGTTCCCTATAGGACCGCTTACGCGTCAAGTTGAACTTTAAATCTAGCTGGCTAAAGTTCACGCGACGCGTGAGCGATCCTATAGGGAACAGGGAGTTCCTATTTTAAGACTTCGAATTTAGCCCCTGATCTTACTGTGAGTAAAATATCGTCATAACTTTTGGCTTGACCCTATAAGTACCTAATCTTTTGTCTCTGCATAGAAGTTCATTCCACACATCCACTCCCTGCTTATTTCACCCCGTAGAGCATACAAATACGTAAACTCACCCCTGCTTCCCTTTGGGGTAAGCAGACTGAAAGCCACCTGCATCTATCCAAGAATACCTCCCTCGCAAGCTTTTTTAGTATGTGATACCATAGATTGGAATTGAACGATTTTATGTCTTGTTTCTGAGTGCACTAGTCTATGCTGTATTGTTTTTATACTTAAGTGTTTTGTAAATATTTGCGATTTATATGGTCTTAGAGTTTATATAAACTCATAAAACTGATTAACAATCTGAATAAGTAGGGGAGAGGGGGGCAGCCTGGTACACTTTTTACACTCCTTGACGTATTTCAAAATATTACCCATAAAAACCAGTTTTAAGCCTCTACACAACAACGTATGTTATTAACCTATGTAATTAATGCATTTGCACATGTCCAAAGCTAAAGACAAAGGTACAATTCAGAATTTTGCAACTCAAGGAATAATGTTCAATACTGCCCCAAGCGTGGGTAGTTTTGAGTTTACTTGGGGCAGATTTGAAATCTGGATTGTAAGGCAACAATATCGAGATATACGTGTTTTTTTTTACCTGTACTTAGTACAGTTAGTCACTAGAAGTGGTCGTATTAACATTTTACTCGTATAATTTGCAGTTATAACTATGAGGGGGTAGTTTTGTACAGAAATGTTTTTTGTAGTGTTCAAAGGTGCCTCAGGAGGGTACCTTTGTAAAGTATTGAAATTCTATTAAAGCTGCCCCCTTGAGGCAGTTTTGCACACACTATTGTTCAAAACTACCCCAACAATGTAACAGGAGATAGTGATTCATTATTTATTAAGTTTTAGTTGTAGTTAAAAAAAAAAAAATGTTCTAATTAGAATTTTTATTTTATCATATAAAACGAGAGAAAAACAGACAATAGAATCGACTACCATACTCGTTCAAGCAAATCTTGTCAGTAAAAAAAGGCGGCAAATTTGAAAAGTGTAGGGATATCTTCCCATAGGAATTTCGCGCCCTTTTCTACTGACGTGATTTGCTTGACCAATTAATTCAGGTAAATGCGTTATGAGCGTTTACTAAAATAACTAAGATAATATTATTTTGAGTTTACGTACCTACATTTCAGTTTATATCGGGGCAGATATGAACATTTCTTATGACCGGGGTACTTTTGAACAGATTGCTAATCAAAACTGCCTCCTAATTTTTTTTCAAAACTACCCCAACACCTATTTAAAAAAATAAACATCGATGTCTTCCAAAACAATTGCAAATTCTGATTGTTTATTCTTCGTCACTAAAGCTAATTCATTGTACTATCGAATAAATTAAGTTTCATTTACCGCTTCCTTCAAATACAGCCTGAAAATCCTTAGACACGGGGAGCAAAACCGCTAACAGTTGACATCGAAATCAAAATATGCTACTGGTTCGTTCATGTTCTGTCAAACGTCAAATCTGTCAAGTGACAGTTGTGTGGGTCAGTGTTGCGAGCCCAAAAATGGATTTGGCCCATAATCGCACTAAAAATACGTCTTTGAACGCATTTGTTCTAAGCTGCCTCCAGTGATAGCTGCCCCCCTCTCCCCTACTAAACGAACTGTGTCTATTTTCAAGAGATACTGCTGAAATATCATACCTTCAAAGTAAATTATTTATAATACATAATTATGTTATGAAATCGAGATAACGAATAAAGCCATTTATGGGTGTCTCATGCCACCGTAATCAGTTAAATAAAATCAAATCAGTAAACTATCTCAGGTGCGTCTGGAGGTCAAATTTTCAAGTCATAAATGCAGATAAAATACCAAGGTTACTTACCTGCCCTAGAAATAAAAAATGCAAGATTGCAGCGTGCAAATAAGCAATTAGCCTGAGTAACAGAATTATTGTACTGAAAGTGTACTATACTATAAGGTGATAGATAATCAGAAGTAATCAGAACTCACCCGCTACTTTACATAGATATAAAGTAGACCAAGAAAGGACCGTGTGAAAGAGGATATGTTTAAAAGGGTGTGAATTCCGAGATGACAGATGAAAGAGAGACATGGAATAAAGGTACATGTTGTACCGACTTAGGCCCGGTTCCTATATCCATGAAACGCCTCGTTTTGCCTACGGACGGTTGATTTTTGACATTTGTTCCATAGAGAATCTGTCAAATTTTAACCGTCCGTAGGCAAAACGAGGCGTTTCGTGGATATAGGAACCGGGCCTCAATGTACTGAATATGTGATGGGATAATGGGTAAGAAGATAGTTATAATGATTCAACTTTATTGTTCAACTAGCCGATGCCTGCGAACTTCGTCCCACGTAGACTTGGAATTTGCTTACCCGATGTTACTATACACATAGACAGTTATAGTTATTAGAAGTATTGAAAAATTGGTTTGACCCGTGGAAAACCCGTTCCCGTGGAAATAGCGGGATTAGAAGTTATTGCCCGGGTCTCAACTCAAACTATCTCCATACCAAATTTCATCCAAATCGGTCTACTCGTTGCGATGTGAAGGAAGAACAAACAAACAAACAAAACAAACAAAGAAACACACTTTCACATCTGTAATATTAGTATGGATTTCGTAAAGAACTAAAACGACATTTTTAGTCGACATAGAAACCAAACAGCGTTGACATTTTATCTCCTCACCTCTCTTCAACCTTTGTCCACCCAATGCTGAGTTTACACTTACGTCTGCCTCCAATGCACTCCAGTCCTTTCGATCTTGGGCTATTCTCATCCAGTCACATACCACCTCCACAACACCATCCGTCCATCTGATTCGATGCTGGCCAACATGCCTATTCCCAGTTCCGATTCTCTATTCCAATAGTTTATCTACAGTTTACCAATACGAATTTTCATCAGGTAGAAGGCGGTAATATCGACATGGCTCACCACCGCGGCCGAGCCAAGACGGCCGTGCATGAGGCAGCGGCTATGGAAGACGCCGTAAGGGTTGCCATGGCTATGACGGATGAGGAAGACACGCTCATAGTGGTCACCGCTGACCATACACATACGCTGTTGATTAATGGGTATCCAGACCGAGGGTCCAATATTTTTGGTAAGTGTCAATGTTTGCGTGCGTGGACGTCTGTGTGCGTGCGAGGACGTCTGTAAGTGTGTGTGTACCAACTACGCGGGCCAGTGATCCATTCTCTGAAACAAATGACGGTAAGGGCGAATATTCTGTGCTGGTGTTAAGGACAAGGATAATGAAGAAACTTTTTATATCAATCAATCAATCAATCAATCAATCAAAACTTTATTTATAAATTGCAAATTTACAAGTCATTACATTCTTATATTTAACAATATTTAACAATATTAGTCAAGTTATGTTGTTATAGATATCTATCTATAACAACATAGCCATGTATTATTTTTTGGAGAATAAAGAGTTCATCTATCTATCTAGATAGATGAACTCTTTATTCTCCAAAAAATAATACATGGCTCAACTTAAAATATAAACTAAAACTAACATGCAGGAAAATACTAATAATAAAAGATATTACAAGAAGGCAGAAGTATACAGTTACAGAGCCATGCGATCCTTGAAGAAAAGGCGCTGACTCAGCATAAGCTACGGCGAGCCGCAGCGCTGGTATTCTGTCAGAACCCTTTAATGGAGACGCTATTTTTCAATTAAAATGTATACCGAACCATTCATTTTAACAGGTATTTAAGACGGAATTTTGTACTCCTTTTCCATAAAATATTGACGTTTCTGAATCGGATTTACTGCTCATAAGCTATTTAAGGAGTGGAAGAATGATGATAATGATGAGGATGTAAATAACAACGATGGCACTGAAATTACTACAAAAATACCCATATTCCAAATTTAATTTTCAATAAGTACTCATAAGTATAATAAGTGCCCAGAGGGCAATGGAGAGGGCTATGCTCGGGGTTTCTCTACGTGATAGAATCAGAAATGAGGATATCCGCAATAAAACTAGGGTCACCGACATAGCCCGAAAAATGGCAAACCTTAAGCGGCAGTGGGCAGGGCACTTGCTCGCAGGACTGATGGCCGATGGGGCCAGAAAGTCCTGGAGTGGCGTCCACGAACCGGTAGACGAGCTGCCGGTAGGCCTCCAACAAGATGGAGTGACGACCTTGTAAAGATCGCGAGAACGCGGTGGATGCGTTGGCACAGGACCGGTACGAGTGGCGCGCCTTGGGCTCCTATGTATAGCAGTGGACGTCTATCGGCTGAAATGATGATGATGATGAAGTACTCATGATGACCTTTTCCGAATCCTCAGGTAAATCGCAAGTGTCTTCTCATGACAAAAAACACTACACCACTCTGTCGTACGGCACGGGCGGGCCCGGAGCCATGCAGTACGAGGTTCACGTGGATGAGAACAACCAACATACAGTGGCGCGAGCAGAGCCGGGCGAAACGGACGACTTCATGTACGAACAGATCGCTGGGATCATACTGGATGAGAACAGTCATGGAGGTGGCGACGTCGCTATTTATGCTAGAGGTACGTGTAGTGGATCTTAAAATGAATTGCCGTGTGTTAGCCTGGTTAAGACTTGAGAACTGCTGGACCGATTTCGCGGATTATTTTTTTGGTTTATTCCCTGTGTTTAATTCAGGGAATAAAACAAAATTTAAAATGATAAGCCATGACCGGCTAGTATAATATGGTGTCCACGGAAGACCAGCGTCGAGACCCTCAGGGCCTCGACATAATGCTGAGTTGGATGCCATTTCAGTGACCTGTGACACCAAAGTATTCCAGTTATTTTAAGTTTCTTATGTTTGTATCGGTGTCATTGAATAAATATTTTTCTATTTCTATTAATACTCTTAGACCTAAGTTTTCTTCATGGGATGGTCAATGGGCAAGTTAAATCCTGTGACCTTGTTGAGGGAGTCTCATGTAGATAACATCACGAAATCTCCCTCGACATCTAATAACCAAATTATTTTCTAACTAACTAGGTATATTCACTAGGACTAATTTGCAACGATTATTAATCAATAATCATGTCCTGAGTAAAAACTTAATTTTCCACGTATCTTTCTTGCCAAATTCAAGATTCTAATCGTCTAGGTTCCTATGGAAGTGATGACTTGACATCAATAGTACTTACATTTTCATCCATCACACATGCTTGTTTGTCGACTTTAGATCCTTTTGGCTTCCACAAGTCCCCAAATCCATAAATACACAATTTAGGCCGTGCGCATATATACCACTATTTCACTAGCTTCTGACCACGACTTAGAATTCGGTTATCGCGTTCCCGTGGAAACTGTGCGTTTTTCCGGGACAAAATGTAGCATATTATCCTTTTTCAGACTCCAACTATCTCCGTAGCAAATTTCATCCAAATCGCTCCAGCGGTTGAAGCGAGTGAAAAGGTAACAAACAGACATATAGACAGTTTTATTTTCTATTTATAACTAGCTTGTGCCCGCGACTTCGCCCGCTAGGAATTCGCTTATCTAACAGGAAACTATGTTTTTTTTCGGGGCAAAAAGTAGTCTTATATAGATGTCCTTTCTTGGGACTCCAACTATCGAATCGGTTCAGCGGTTGAAGCGTGAAGAGGTAACAGACAGACGGACAGTTACTTTTGCATTTATAATATTAGTATGGCTTGTCCACAGGTCCCATGGCATACCTGATGCACAGCGTGCACGAGCAGAACTTCGTGTTCTACGCCATCTCCTACGCCGCCAGACTCGGCGAGTACAGCAGCGCGGGCGCAAGCGCCGTTCTCGCTATTACTGTGATACTGTTCTGTGCCTCCGCTCATGTGATCGTTTAGAGTAATATATCTAGATAGTCAATCTGAAATGGTTTATTTTATTTTTGTCATAACCATTGTTGCACTAATAATCCTTAATGTCATGATTCTCGTCGTCTGCACAATCATTAAGTATCATCGAGAGGATAGCATCATCATGGATCAAAGTATTGAAAGTTTGTGCATGGAAAAATGCATGGAAGTAATCTATATATGACTACATAGTATAAAACAAAGTCGCTTCCTGCTGTTTGTTCCTATGTATGCTTAGATCTTTAAAACTACGCAACGAATTTTGAAGCGGTTTTTTTAAAATATTTGGCTACGGAACCCTAAAAACCGAGAGATAAAACAGGAACAACATAGCACAGCAGGTTTTTACGACTAAAATTGTATCCTGGTGCTATATTCGAAGTCTTAAAATAGGGATCTCTCTATTTCCTATAGGATCGCTCACGCGTCGCGGATTTAAAGTTCAACTTTACGCGTGAGCGATCCTATAGGGAACAGGGAGATCCCTATTTTAAGACTTCGAATATAGCCCCAGACAGGAAACTGATCTGGAAAATTGTTACTAAGCCAACTTTGGTAGCGAGCGATGAACTTTGCACCTTTCCCTATTTCCCTCTATAAGAGATTTGAAAATTAAACGGTGCGGTATCAGGATGATATCAGCTTAAGTAATTAGGAACCAAAACCTTTAAAATCTAATATTAAGTAGGATACATAAATAAAAAACCCATTTTTTAAATGCTCAGAACTCGTAAAGTACTCATGTTAGGAGTCGGATTTTCGGATATGTGTATATTGATTATATACTTGAAGGATTGATCAAGGCCAAAACATGACTGAGATAATTTTGTTTGATAGAAAAAAAAACCGGCCAAGTGCGAGTCGGACTCGCGCACCGAGGGTTCCGTACAAACCTGTAAGGTTTACAAAGTTCGTTCTTTACGACAATCGAGTCATAACTATGGTATTTTTATTGCAAAATGAAATTCATAACATTACAATGGGGAAAGATGGAGTAGCATAAATTTAAGACAAAGATCTTAAAAAATATATATTTTGTAATGTAACTAAAAATTTAAGGTTTTCGGAATTTTTCCTTTATGTGTGCTATAAAACGTTGCTTCATGCCAAATTTCAAGATTCTAGGTCGACTGGAAGTACCCTTTAGGTTTTGATTCCCTTGCGAGTACTTGCGAGTTTCAAAATATGCAGCTTAAATTGCTGTTTCTTTTGATTGCGTTGACATAGAAGTTTGATTTTGTTACAGCTTAAAGGTATTATAGACCTGAGTATTTGGTATGAATTTCAATTTAATACCTCTACGCGTTTATGAGGAAATGGGTAGTAAGGTTAAAATTATTAAAAAAATATATATTATGTGATGTAACTAAAAATTTATGGTTTTCGTAATTTTTCCTTTATCTATGCTATAAGACGTTGCTTCGTACCAAATTTCAAGATTCTGAGTTCACGGGAAGCACCCTGTAGGTTTTGATTCCCTTGCAAGTGTCGAAAATTTGCGGCATAAACGGCTGTATCTTTTGATTGCGTTGGCTTAGAAGTTTGATTTTTTCACAGCTTCAAGGGACAGTAGACCTGAGTAATTGATATAAATTTCAGCTTCATACCTCCACGCGTTCCTGAGAAAAAGGGTCTTGACAGACGGACGGACGGACGGACAGACGGACAACAAAGTGATCCTATAAGGGTTCCGTTTTTTCCTTTTGAGGTACGGAACCCTAAAAAACACGAAGTCGCAGCTGCTATTATCTTAAAACGCTTGCGAATGCTGGAAATAAAAATAAACTACTTATCACAGTTACGGGACCCGCCCAGCTAATAAACAGCTATACTGAGCTTCAAGTACTCGTATGTTAGTGTGGTAGGCCAGGCCATATTAAATGGACGTGTTTCGACTTCCAATTGAACTTGTGTAGACATATTGTTTTCAAAATAACTGGTGAAACGATATAGTGATTTGATTAACACTGTGGAAGGTTTGAAGGAATGGTTTGAAAGATATTAAAACGTTTTGGATCGTTTATGTTATGTAAGTTTTGTATTTTATTACACGCATATTTTTGTTACGTTTGGTATTTCCATGTATACTAGCTTATGCCCGCGACTTTGTTGGCGTGGTATTCAAATCGGTTGAGTAGTTTCAGAGATTAACTCTTAACAAACAGCTAACAGACAGACGGACAGAAAAGATTTCTAAAAATCGCTGTTTTGTGGTCTACCATACATCTTTAGACCCCCGTTCCTTTTTTAACCGACTTCAAAAAAAGGAGGAGGTTCTCAATTCGTTGGAATCTTTTTTTTATGTTTTTATTTTTTTTATGTATGTTCACCAAAAATAAATAGTAAACGTGAACCGATTTCGATGATTCTTTTTTTGTTCGGAAGGTGGTACTTTCAAGTTGGTCCCATATTAATTTGGTTCAGTTCTGAAGATGGGATCCATGAGAAAATGAGGGAACTCCTCGAAGTTTGCTAGCGCATAGATGATTTTGGTGTCAATTTCGAAGACTTCAGAGTTACTTATGTACTTCTATAGTAATGTTTGGAAACTGTAGCCGAAAAAAAATTTTAAATAAAAAAATAATAACCGCCTTCAAACTCCGACAGACTGCGAAGTCGGTGTCAAGTGAACGAACCCAAAGAAATGATAATCATATAGTGAACTTGACATTGACATCGCAGTCTGTCGGAGTTTGAAGGCGGTTATTATTTTAATTTTTCTTTATATGAACAGACAGCCGGGTTCTGCTCTTTTATTATAGTATAGATAGAAAGAAGATAGAAGAAGATAGACTAGTTTATTCCCGCGATTTTGTTGGTGTGGCATTCGGTTATAGCTTTCCCGCGGGAACTAAGTAGATTGCGTTTCTCCGGTATACAAAGTATTAAGTACCTACCCGGATATCTCCATACCAAATTACGTCTGAATCGGTCCTGCGATTTAAATGTGAAGAGTTAGCAGATCAGTAAGCCACCCTACGGCCGTACCCTTGTTGACCTACCTATAAAAAAATATGTATTTATTAACATACGTTACATACGCATCTTAGTAATGTTCGTAACTTAATCAAGTTGGCAACAGTTGCATTTTTGTATACTAGCTGTTTAAGCTGAGAATCGGCTAAATTGATTCATGTCCCCGATAGATGTCGCTGTTACGGGCACGTCGATTTTCTACATCGCGCTATCGTTGTGTTCACTTAGATTAAACATAAGGTCAAGCGGCGAATTTGTTAATTTGAGAATTTGTAGGGAGAATAAAACGGTTTAATTGAATCCTGAGTTTTGCTTTGACTTTCTCATCGAAACCTAGTGCGACCTTGAACACTAGCTTCTGCCCGCGACTTCGCCCGCGTGGAATTCGGTTATCGCGTTCCCGCGGGAAATATGCGTTTTTCCGGGATAAAAAGTAGCCTATGTCCTTTCGCGGGACCCCAACTGTCTCCATGCCAAATTCCATCTCAATCGGTCCAGCGGTTGAAGCGTGAAGAGGTAACAGACAGACAGTCAGACAGACGGACAGAGTTACTTTCGCATTTATAATATTAATAAGTATATTATAAGTATGGATGCATGCTACCTTATTAAGCAAGCAAGATGTAAGTACCTACCTACGCTATCAATAAGGAAAACATTCAACAAAAATATCGTCCTTCGATCAAGTTTTCAACACAATATAAAATACCCAGGTGAGAATACAAGTAAATACTCAGAAGATACTAGCTTTTGCCCGCGACTTCGATACGCAGCAACAATCTATATACACGGTTGGTCAGAAAATATGGCAAATAATTAACCCACAGTATCGGCTATCGATCCTAAGTATATTGTATAGGTCTTTAATTTTTTCGAGTTGGTAATTTTTTTTATTGCATATGGGATTGGTTGTGTGAGCGACGCCTGAATACTATACAAAATATCTTTTTTTTTACCAACTCAAAAAAAAAACAACCTATACAATATACTTAGAATCGATGGCCGATACTGTGGGTTAATTATTTGCCATATTTTCTGACCCACCATGTATATAAAACAAGAAACTGACTGACTTACTGACTGACTGACTGATCGATCAACAGAGAGCCGAAACTACTGGTCGTACAGAGCTGAAATTTCACTTTCAAACAGTTTCACTTCAACAAAGTTGATTGGTCAATCCATCATTTTGGTCACAAGTTCCTACCAGTTAACTACGCGAAATTATTATGTGCAAACTTTTTCACGAAACCAAGAAAGCAGGTGAGTTTATGTGTTTGATTGTTATCAATCGTAACGTAACAGATATGTAGCTGGGATCCATATGTGATATAAATCAAAGAGTATAAGTCATTTTTGTGAGAAGTATATGATAATTAAAATCACAGTATTCTTTGGCTATAGTTTTCGGGTATCTTTGACCCATGGGCCAAAGTAACCCAACGATATTTTATTCTGTTTCCAAATTTTTTTTTTATCATTCAGACGTGCAGAGATGCCTACAATATATAAAAGGAAGCCAGGAAGTCGTCGTTACATTGATTACACAGACGAACAGTTACTTACAGCAATGTCTAAGCGATGTGAGGTCTAAGACGTTGACTCAACGGGAAGCTTCAATAAAATACAATATTCCTCGCAGCACTATAAAAAATAAACTAAAGAATAAACACTGCAACAAACCTGGCCACCCGACAATATTTACAACAATAGAAGAACAAGCATTTGTTGCCCATACCACAGGACTATCCGAATAATGGGTTTGCCATGTGCGGATTCCACGGGCAACACCGTCCGTACAGACTTCTACCTATGGCCGCCGCGTGACGAACAACTGCTGGCGTCGCGCGCGCACAATTTTCATTTTTTTCCACGTTTAACAATCATATCGAGGACTCTTTCATCCTGGAATCTACGGACCAGTGACCTATGTGACTAGTGTTGAGTATCATTCGCTGGATTTTCGTGCTTGGTGCCGGCTGGCTGCGAACGTCTGCTCCAGGAACCTCGGACGAGGTGCAGGACGATTTAGCGGTGAGTCGCTTGACCCAGTGAAATACTTAACATCGGGAAATCCTCTCTTAGTGCTTTCCTTACACTCCCCAAGGAACCTACATTACATGCCAAATCTCAGCTGCTGTGCGTTGTCATCAGCCAGACAGGTGACAGAACGGAACGGAAAACTTTCACATCTATACTTATTGTGTTCCTAAGCTGCGACTGTGTTACCGGGAAACTTCATGTATAGGATATAAAAAGATCTTCCCGACAAAACGCGTCATAAATTCATGAACACCGGCTGTGCGCACGAAATAATATGACGCTATAGTAATGTTCCGCCTTGAGCCGGGCGCGCAAGCGAGAGCGCGGAGCAAGGGATAGAGAGGCGCGATCGGCCTAAGCGTGACGTTATCACGTAAAATTATCCTCCGTAAACCGATTTTGCAGACAACCAATTTTAATTTTTCCGTGAATATTCAATCAAGGAAGCCATATTGTGCCCATCTGTTATCTTATAGTGAAGGAATGTAATAAGAGTAGGGTAAGTAACCCAACGCCGTAACGTATCTCATGCTATCGCGTGTGAATTTGCCACTAGAGGCGCTAGTATCGCGTTATTTCCAATACATTCACTTTTCACTGGTTTTGGCGGGCTTCGTGACATAAATCATAATTTCTTTAATAAAAAGTGATTTCCATCGTGAATTTATCACAAATATGTATTATTTGGCGATGAATGTGAACGCTTTGAAACAAAAAAAGAAATCTGAACAAAACGGAACTGCACAACATTGCGGCATAGCTACGCGATATGATGATAGTTATTTATAAAGAATAAACTTAATGAGATTCAAGATTGAAAGCTTTGTTTCGGCGCCGATCTTATAAAGTCGCCTTTGACAGCTATACCTCTGGACCTTAGTCAACAGTGGCTCCAACTGGTGAGCAAAGAAACGATAGTTCCTATTAGCGACGATTCTTAACGGCGCCACGTGGCAGGGTCGCCATGAGTGTAGGTACATCCAATAGTCTGAAGCTACAGTTTTCATGTATCTTACTTAGCTATATAAGGGTTACAGCCCAATAAAGGTTACACCTCAATAAGGGTTACATCTCAATAAGTACCGAATTTTTGCTCACTAGACATAGACATAGACAAAACTTTATTTAACATCCCAAAAGGTAGGTACATTTTTAACTTAACCCAAACTTAACATTGTTTATATGTACTAGGACTATGTTGTTTACAACAACTAATTCCATGCAGGTCGGCCAGACCAATGATTAATTCTAAATGGAATAAAGATAAATATACAACAGACAGTCTCTGAGACGAATGAATACATTGGCTTAGCAGAGCTCCATAGAATAAAATTAATATGTAGTTAACTTAAGATATAGAAATGTGATATTGTAGGTAGGTAGTTTAGTGATGTTAAAAAGGGGCAAAGCTCAGCATAATGCTGCAGTGTGGTGACCACAGCGCTGGTTTTCAGCTCTAGCAGCACTAGCGGGCGCCACTGGCATTGTATATTGTTTTCGAGGTGGTGATTGGAGAGATGTATAATTATCATATGACTTGTTGATAACAAATGATGGTAAATAAATGTTTATGTTGTACTATGTTGAATGTTTATTTACAACCCTAGCTTTAAACAGCTACATGTAAAAACGTCTCGGACAAGGAGAAGAGTATAATTATATGATTAAACGAACTTACCTTAAGTGAAGTTCAATAATAATTATACGAAGCTCCTTGTCCGAGACGACACTCCCTACCGCTCCCACTAATGCTAATAGCATTATCCCTAATATACATAGGGTTGTTCATATAATACTTACATCTTTAAACGAAATTACTTTTCAAACGAGAGGCGCTTTTTGGTGTTCTCTTTTTTTTTTGCTTTGAAATAGTGACTGAGGCGCTGGCACGCCATAGCTGTCAATGTGTGAAAACCGCTCAACATGGCCAATGGCCTTGGCCGACACCAACGCCACTAGCGCCCCTAGTGGATTTGGTACAATACTTTGAATTGGTGGACCAATCTCACCGTAAGTGTCCACGTTTCGGCTCGTAGATCATTACGGGTAGGACGCACTGATTAAAGACCTTGGTTTTTAGACATTGCGGAATTTGAGACGAGAAGACTCGACGCAGCTTGCCGAAGGCTGCCCAGCCAAGCTGAATTCTCCTTTTGGCCTCCTTCTCGAAGTTGTTTTTATCTAAGTGCACGTTGACCATGACTTTGGTCTTATCCAAGTTCATGGCGAGTCCGACCTGTCTCGAAACATCAGCTAGGCCGTTTAGCATCAATACAATACAGTACAAATACACTTTATTGAACACCAAAAAAATTACACAAGTAAATACAAATGACAAAAGAAGGGTGACAACAGACGGTCTTATCGTTAAAGAGCGATCTCTTTCAGACTATTAACCTTTGGGTAGCAGAATGTGTGGAAAAAACGTAAAAGTAGGCAGGTGGTGCACGTTAGGAATATGCATACAATGAATAAATGAAATGCATACAAAACAAAGAACATAAAAAAAGAAAAAAACACATGTGGTAATGGTATGGTAAGTAACTATCATTGATTCCAGGTGAGCCATGCCTCGTCCGTCCACCAGCTGTCCGACGAGCACAGTGCAGAGCTGCTGCGGGAACCGCAACCTGAGGGTCGCCTGCCTCCTCATTGGATTCTTCAAAGTGGTACGTCGTCTCCACTTAGTTGAGAGTGTAAGACTGGGGCCTTATTCAAGTCCATACAATAGGGCGGCCGACAGGATTGGCGGCCGGATTGGTCCAGTTGGTTCACGGCCGGATTGGTCTAGTTGGTAGTCATGACCCTGCCTTCTGTTCCGATGGTCGCGGGTTCGAGCCCCGGTCGGGGCTAACTTTGTGTGATAAACACGAATGTCTGTACTCGAGTCATGGATGTTTAGTATTTATATATGTATGTATTTCTAGATGTGTGAAAGTAAGCACTTAAAAAGAAATGGATTGGATGGGATCATGGGATCGCGCTTCCTCTCTGGGAGAGAGAATCAGTAATGATGTCATTGTGATACGTGTAGAACTAGGATCACTAGGTGTTGATAGTAACTAGTCCAAAAGTCTATAAAATCAAAGTGAAAGTGAAAGTTATTTATTGCAAGAACACAGTATGACAGAAGTTGTTACATATATTTTACATATTGTGCTTATGTTCTACCAAGTGAAGGCATGCAATATTTGAAATAAATTTAATACGTTTAAATATTATAACTAAGCATTACGTTGTTCATTTAAAAAAATCCTGAATAGAGTAGTAACATTCGTCCAAGAGCCATTTTGTTATAATTTTACTAAAATGTTTCGAAGGGCTCTCCTGGATAGGATTCGGTAAGGAATTGTATATCTGAACAGCCATTTGAAAAGAATTTCTTTTATACACATCTGATTTTGCCAATGGGAGATGTAATGTATGTCTATATCGAGTTGATCTCGGAAACACATCAGCATGAGTTCTGAAGTAATGTTATTAATTATTGATTATCCCGAACGAATAACGCTATTTGCTTTATGTACATGCAGGGTAGAGGCAATACTTTCGTAGCCTGGAATAGGGGTCGGCATGGGGCCAAAAAGTGTGCGTTACATACAGCTCTTATGCATGCTTATAGAGCCCAAAGATAAAGAAGTAGACGAAAAGCCCAGGAAGTTGATAAATACAATACAATACAATATACTTTATTGAACACCACACAATCAAGGAACAGTGGACATAATATAATTACACAAAAAGGTATGGCATACAGCAAGCGGTCTTATCGCTTAATAGCGATCTCTACCAGACAACCTTAGATATATTGTAGGCTATTATTATTTTGATCTTAACTGACCAACTTCTACATCAAATCAAATCACAGTTAAGTAACTAATTTCACCTGTTAAGCACTCTGTTGTGACGAGGTGACACCTCACCTCCTTCCATTTCAAACTTCCTGGCAACAATAACTGTCTAAATTCAAAATTACTTAATCATCTTTCGAACATTGTAAGTATTCCAAATTTGCGATGCTTTGAACGCGTGCGCATCGTTTGACGCATTACTATTCTGATTTTCGTGTGAGAAACACCTCTCCTGAGGACACTCTCTCGTCCCTCCATAGATCTATTACAACATATCCAAGTATCTAAGATTGTAAATACCTAATTATTGTTGGTCCATTTGTCTTGTATTTTGTATAATTTTTTTAGTACCAAAAACTGTGTGCCGAGTTTCACTGTACTACCCTCCACTCAGCACATCGGCGCCCAACGTGGGGGGTTCAAGTTTTGCTCTGTAATATTTTAAGTTATGTTCCTAGTCTGAACAATATCTCTTTTGACATTCGCAGATCTTGTTCCTAGCGGGAATATGCGCGGTGCTATCAGCTATGGGCGGCAACGCAGGGCAGACGGAATCAGAGAAACAGCTGGCTTCACACTCTACGGGACAGTTGCTCATTGTGCTGGTGCTTCTCATCGGCCAGCTATTCTTGACGGTCATTTTGATAGCAGGAGTATTCAAAGTAAGCATTATAGTCGATGCTATCACAGAATATTTAATGCCCCGCCTGAATCTAGCCCGCGCCCAATTCGCCTCCGTCATCCAGAGACGGTGAGTGAATCGTTGGCCTGCGTATTGGTACACACACATTTACAAGTGACAGGCGTCCTCGCACGCACACAGACGTCCTCGCACGCAAACATTGACATTTAATTCGAAGTGTGTTCGAGATCGTGTTTTTATAGGCTGCGTGTCTGCCGTGTGCTCGTGGGTGTGCCCTCGGTACGCCCATGCAGTTAGGCCTCTCTCATATTATTCGTTTATTTTTTCAGAAAAGACGGAACTACGTGATGATATACTGGTCTGCGAACTGCGTGCTCCTCGTCCTGACCCTGGTTTCCTTGTTCACGCAGCCGGCAGGGGTCGCCCAGTTCCTGTGCACCTTCTGCTACGTTCGTAAGTGTATTCTAGATATGGAGTGTGGAATGTGTCTTGGTAAGCAGCGCAATCTTATATGGCGAAACAGTTGAAAACGTGTCCAGCGGATTTGATAAGCAACAAAACAAAACATACTCGCCTCACAACCGTTTTCGCTGCGTTTTTTGCCTCAGCAGCGCCATCTGAAGGCGCTACTGCAGACTCCGCCTAGGTGGCTTGACTGGAGTGGCGACCGCAGCGCCCCCAATCTACCCGATTTGGTGTCCAATTTTGGAAGTATAAAGATTGCGCTCCTTTACTTCAACCCTCCATACTATAATCCATATTATATTATATATTACTAGCTGACTTCGTACTAGGGAATGCAAAACCCGGTGCAACTGGACTGGAAGGGGCCAGGCACCAATTTAAATGGCGAGAGTTGTCGACGATTTTGTATTCATGGATGAGGCAAAGGACCCATGGAAGGCCTCAGTGCCATTGCCATGCTCGTTGACCTCAGCAGAGTTTCTGATATAGTTGGTCTGAAAATTTACATGGACAAGACGAAAATAATGTGCATGCAGGGCCAACTCCCGTAATTATAAGAGGCTCCGCGCGATTCTTGACGATTATGTATACCTACCTGAGTAAACGGTCCTGTTAGTTACGAGTTAGTCTAACTTCGATAAGAGGTCACGCGGCGAATCCGACTCGGATAGACAGCATTCGGGAACAGGAAGCTTCGTAGTGTCTTTTCGCCCAAATTACCACAGTGTTTCAAGTCAAGTCTTTGAGCAGTGTGTTGTCAATTATGAATTATGGATCTAAGACGTTGGCGCTAAATGAGCTTCATAGGAAAGCTCCAAGTTGAGTCAATAGGGAGGGCTACGCTCGGGATGTCTCTCTCTCTAATAAAGTAAGAAATGATAATATACTTATCCGCAGTAGAAGTAATGTCACCGGTCACCGCTCACATAATGTCACAGTGATGATGGGAAGTGTTTCTGCGGATTCTTAAAGGTATTTCTTCGAAAACAGAATGAAAATTGTTTGTTATTTGCGTAAATATTTATTGTTTTTACGATTCGGGTAGAAACCGGGTTTTGGGCTCAAAACCCGGGTTTTACCCGACTCCAAAAGTGGGCGGGTACCCGGGTTTTCGGGTACCCGGGTACCCGGGTTGCACTCCCTACTTCGTACCGCCATAGTATTTTTTTGGGTATGAAAAATAGTTACGTCATTTAATTTTAATATTATTTTATTTTATTTATTTAGGTACGTATTTAAATATTGTATTGTTTTTCTTCCAGTGCTGGACATATACTTCCAACTCGTGATTCGAAGCCACTACCTCGAGATGACGGCCGCTGCGACCAGAGCACAAGTGCCGCCAAACCCTGCTCTAGCCGCTGGATCTAGATATTAAGAAAAAAACTAGGGACAGGCAGCCATCGGCACGGATCTTGAGCGAAAGTCGAAAATAAGGTCTCACAGGCAGAGGGGCGCGGCGGGCGCTGTATCGTGCGCGCACGCTTATTGGCTCTTCAGTCGTATGCTCAGACATCCCCTCTACTTTCGCTCACCGCTCAAAATCTGTCCGGGACCTATACATTACGTAAAACAAGCAAAAGAAACCTGATGGTAACGGTCACTGAGATTTCGATGCGTTATCGACCCTATGATTATAGATATGAAAATACTGCCTTTCTCTTACCCCTCAACCGAAAAATAACATGCAAGCATTTGCTATTTAGCGGCAAGTTGAAATACCGTATTTATAAATAAAACTAGAATACAAGAAAAAATAGAAGAAATCTTAAAGCAAAAAGCAACTCCAAAACACTAACTATGCTATGACGTCCCATTGGCCTGCACAGGCACCCTCCAACACGGATCAATTCGAATTGCTTCTCAAAAATTCTTTCAGAAAAGACCTTCACCACCACCACAACAACCTATTTACGTCCCACTGCTGGGCACAGGCACGGGTGTGATGAGAGGAGCATCACGAGAAGGACGCGGGCCCAGTGCGGATTGGAGACTTCACCTACATCCTTGAATCACTTCGCAGGTTTCCTCACGATGTTTTCCTTCGCCGAAAAGCTGAGCCGTCAATTAAAAATCGATCCCTTGCTATGCAGTTGAGATGATGACACGGAAGGTCGAATTACTGGGCCACTCCCTAACAAGTTATAGCAAGACACAACTTAGAAGGCTCGTGGCGAAGCACCTAAGACGTTGACGTAGAGACTATTATTGCTTAATCCACGTGCCTTCTAAGTTGTGTAAACCTCTAACGGAGAGCAAACAAGCATTTGAAGGAGTATTTTGAGATTTTTGAGTAATGTTTCTTTTTCAACATACTTTAAACAGCTAGATAACCTATAATACCTACATCCTCCATAAACTTAAGTACCTAATCGCATGATTCGAAATCATCGATTCGAATGTTACAAAATTGATCTGCTCAAGACTGAAATTTTATATCACATGACATATAAAGTGTAAGTAGATATTTGTTAAATAGGTATACCTAATTGACAACATTTCAAAATGTTTAGTAGGGCGTAATTCGAAAACTGTTTCGGTATCTCTACCTAAAGGAGTCAAAACCGTATTTTTTTGTTCATAGAAAATTGTGTTTTAGTGATAACTGGTGCGTGACGTCATCTCATTCAATTCACTCTAGAGCGGGCGCTACGCACAAGAACTAGATATATCTATGCGTAGAAAGTGGTACGTCATGTTTGACTTACGCCCTTTTAGAATGAGGCGCTTTTTAATTTTAATTTTATGTATGAAATTGACGACTTACGAAAAACAATACAGTGTCCTTTTAATTTTTGCCTACTTTCTAACTAGCTTATAATATAGCCCTGTTAAAAAAAGACAATTTACCTAGTACTCATTAGTTAAATTAAGATTCTATGTCACTATATTTACCTTATAACCTTAGTAGAAAAACTAATAAAGAAAGTAGAGAAAAAAATGACAAATTCTTTCAAATAAATAGTTTGAAAAATCTATCTTATTGCTTTCATTCTCACCAATCTTTATCTACTTCAATAAAATTAATTATTATTGTAATCTGGGGGCACGGCACTCGGCAGTGTCCCTGCTAAGACGAGCCAACGGCAGCGCAGGGCACTACCTAATTACCTTTTCTCGAAGCGTTTCATCATTTTCTTACCCAAAAAGAGATGATATCCCACCAAAAACATTGTAATTTAAAGTGAGGCCAAGATGTACTTACAATAATTATTACTTGTACTGAAAAAAGTTCTGAGATCTTAGGGAGAGCCAAGCTGTGTCGTTCAAAAAGTCAAAACGCGGGGTCTGGCC
This sequence comes from Aethes cnicana, assembly GCA_963971205.1. Classification (NCBI taxonomy): domain Eukaryota; kingdom Metazoa; phylum Arthropoda; class Insecta; order Lepidoptera; family Tortricidae; genus Aethes; species Aethes cnicana. Next base: position 1,933,913 of record OZ020284.1, read on the forward strand.
GTTTCGTAAGAGTGACGTAAAAACTCATATGGCTTATCAACAGAAAGTCTACTACTTTTCAAAAAATATTCTTGCGCTAGACAAATTCAATCCGTTTTTTTACCATCCCAATCAACATTTTTATATCCGGAAAAGCGTCGTGGGAAAAATGGAGATTACACATGTAGAACCCACTAAAACCACCGACAACAACAAAATGGCCGGGTAAATTAAAAATAATTAATAAATTACTCATAATCAACAGTCGGAAGCAATAAAAAAAATCTAATTCAACGAATAAGCCCGAGCAAGGCCAGGGTCGCGGCAGACCGAGGAAGTCGCGCGTTAGTCCATCACCGCGCGCCGCCAGCACTGCGCTGCTGCTATCTGTGCACGGTTCGGAATTCAAATTGAGGAATACAAAAATCACTGGCCGAAGACGTCTATATTTTTTTTCTTTTTTTTTCATTTCCTTTTTTTATCGTGTGTTGTTGCCAGTGCTATTTTTTTATTTCAATTCACAATCGCCTCGTATTCTGGAAACCGTCTGCGACAAAAATAGACGCAGTCCACAATTTGTTATAATTAAACTGTATGTAAATAGAGCGGAGGCCGGTCGCGTCCGCGCGTTGTAAATAAACGTGTGATCACTTCAATTATATTTTGAAATTTAAATAAAAAAGTGATGTTTAAAAAAAGAACGCGATAGTGAAGTGCCGTGAACCCGTCGTGAACCATGCATTTTTGGGATATCTAGTGTTGTGGACGCAGATCTTTATTTTTAATTTAAATGCTAGATGTTGGAGAAACGTGGTAAGCACCTGAAAATAATAAATCACTAGTTTTATACCTAGTTAGAGCTCTAAATAACTTACAGCTAAACCAAAGTTATATACTTACTTAGTATGATAAAGTGTACTGATACATAGTTGTTATACTAAATTAGTTTAGAGTTAGTATGTCAGTGAAAAAACAATATTGTTTTCCATTTAAATTCTTGTTTTTTTCTTAGTATATACTTACGCAAAGTCACCGACAATGCATTGTAACTCAAAGTAACAAAAAAAAACATTGTTGTTTTTCCTTGAAAATGTCATAGGTAGTTCACGTAATCTCGTAAACAAAATCATGATACAGTCGAGTTCATAAATATACTACCTAACTAGCTTCTGCCCGCGACTTCGTCCGCGTGGAATTCGGTTAATAGCGTTCCCGCCGGGGACTAAGCGTTTTTCCGGGATAAATTTCGATTTAGTCAGTGATAGCCTTTCTCTAAACCAGCAATGTACGTTTGACTACTACTGACTTGAATATTCTCCGGCATCTCGAACTATCATCGTCATATTTCATCCAATTTACAGAAAATTATAACAAATTATATACTTAAACCTTCCTCAAGACCCACTGTATCTATTAAAAAAACTGCATCAAAATTCGTTGCGCCGTTTTAAAGATCTAAGCATACATAGGGACAGACAGACAGCGAAGCGACTTTGTTTTTATACTGTGTAGTGATTAACATCGTAGTAAAATATATAGGCCAGACCCGTAAAGGGGTCCAAACCGAAAATAATAATAATACGTAGAGTAAAGAAACAAACAAAGAATATACTTATATTAAGTCAAAAAAACAAATAGAAGATAGTAAAAAGAAAAAAATACAAAACAAATTAAAATAAATAAACATTTAGTACTTATTTTATGTTAGTGCGAATAAGATAAGTTAAGAAGTTTATTATGTGTAGAATAAAATAATAGGCTTTTTTTTATTTATTTTTTAAAGAAGTATCTACATATAAATCTAAGCACCCTAGTAGGAAAAGGTAGATTATACGAATGCATATTTTTGTGTCACTTGATTTTTCCTTTCCAACCAGACAGAAATTGTGTGCATTTTCTACATACATATTTTTGATATTTTTTCTCTTGTAACATACCTATGTGTGCAAAGGCAAGTGCGCAGTCTTTAAACAATACAATCTCATTTTAACCACTATGTTACGGACACTTAGAGTTACACTAGAGTATAGAGATCTTCTACTATCTAAAGTCCCGCCCCTCTCAAATTCAAAACGCTTCAATGTATTTAAAAAGCACCACCAACACTCTCAACACATGTGTGTGTGCTGAGACAGCCATCAACTATGCGTTGAGAGTGTTGGGTGGTGCTTTTTAAATAATAATAATAAAAAATAAGCGTTTTGAAATGCGAAGGCGCGGGACTTTAGATAGTAGAAGATCTCTACGGGAACGCGATAACCGAATTCAATGCAGGCGAAGACTCTGGCAGAAGCTAGTTAGCTATATAACTTGGAAGTATGGATCGCGAATTCGCGACATCCCCGTACAATGTGGCTCTCTCCCAATAGGTATATTTTGCGTTTCGGTAATGTCAAACTCAAGTTATACTCGTAATATGTACCGCAAAACCCAAGTACGAAACGAAAATATTTGCACACGTGCGGCAAACAGCTGATTCCATAAAGCCTGCACTTGGGTCGATATAGAGCCTTGGTAAACCGGGTAGAGGCTCAGTGTTCAGTGTCGAACTAATGTGTAGACACTATATCTACTACTACTACTACTACAGCCTATTTGCGTCCCACTGCTGGCCACAGGCTTCCTCTCATCACGAGAGGGTTTGGGCTATAGTCCCCACGCGGGCCCAGTGCGGATTGGGGACTTCACACACATCTTTGAATTACTTCGCAGATGCGTGCAGGTTTCCTCACGATGTTTTCCTTCACTATATCTACCTAATAATATCGATGTGCCTTGGCTCTCTTGTCATCGCCACCACTAACCACAACATCCTGCTGGGAACAGGTTGGGTTTGATAGAGGGAAGATAGTTATTATCCTCCCTCCGCTATTCTTTTCCAAATAAAATAATCCTTAGTTAGAGAACGCGCGCGGGCGTCACCAGGAATGAATTAATCCCGAATAAAGGCGCTTATTTATTTTCAAATTACCTAAAATATAAGTTGTTTCGTATGAAATTGCCGCCTAGAAATAGAAGTCGGAGGCGTGCCCCCTAACCTTCGCCTTTACTTGACGTCAAATCGATAGATGCCAATCAATCGAACAGCCCCTCAAAACTACATACCTAACACTTAAAAGAAACTAACTTAAGTTGTTAGCTATTTGTTGCTATTTACATATCTTTCTATTATATAAAATTCTCGTGTCACAGTGTTTGTTACCAAACTCCTCCGAAACGGCTCGATTCTTATGAAATTTGGGGTTTATGCCAAAAAAAATTCTAAAGCGGTACGAAGTCCGCGGGGTCAGCTAGTTATCTATACTATAAGTCCCAAAATCTCGAATTAGTACCTGCTGGACATACTTATGCCTCCCCCAAGGCGCGTTGCTCAGACCGATGTTCTGCCACTCGCATCCATCGTATTCCCGCGACCATCACCAGGTCGCCGCTCCATCATGTTGACCTAGGTTAGGTACTGTGGAAACTGGCCGAGCATAATCGGTGAGTTGGAGTTGACACATTTTCTTTCGAATTTAGGTATTTTTAAGCGTAGAAGTCTACGAACTGTAGAAACTGGGGGATCGTCAGATGGTTGTGCTTGAGGTACTCCTTGAAGTTAAATAAAAAAGGAATTATAATTATCACTTATATTGGTTTTAATATGGGGCCTACGTTTACATGCGCACGTTGCTACAACGAGCAGTGGCGTGCACAGAGATTTTAGACAGGGTAGACAACAAAATATAAAGTGATATTAGACTTCCCAAATAGGTACCTATTCAGCATATTTTCTCATCTTTTCGATTAATAATGGCGTATACTTAAGTCAATACAAATATCCATGTACCTAAACAATGGAAACAGAATAATCAGTGCACCCCGGGGGCCAAGAATAGTATTAGTATTTCGTATTCAAACTCGGGTTATCTTGTACCTACACCGGCCTTATTCGATTAAAACTTGCTAAAAGAAAGTTTTGAAAATGCACCATTTTCAATGGTTCATAGACAGCACACATCCACTAAAAAATAATCGCAGTTTACAAAATATTCATTGTAAAAAAACTTTCCTGTTTATTAGTATCAATATTTTCAAAGCACAAGAACAAACCAAACAACATCATGTCAGCCGAAATATAATTTAATAACAAAAAAGATAAATAGAAAAACGTCAAATAATATTACAACAAAAATACGTATACAAAATGCTGCAAGCGCTTCGAAAAGACATGTCTAAACTCCGCCATGCTTGCGTGCCTTTGGTTCATACGCCTCCCGTTAGTTGGCGCTGTCGTCGTGCACACTGGCAATATGATGACGCACGCAATAACGTTTTCGGACGGAAGACAGAATAGTGTCCGTCTTTCTCGTTGAAGGTGCGTAGCGGCGCTAGTGTATTGAATTGCGACTGTCTTCGGATGTAACTATCAAGTCAGAACAGTACAAAGGATACGATGATGACCCGATAGATGGAGCTGTTTTATAATTTAAGAATTTAAGTTAATGCGTAATGTACTGATATTTTATATGTAGATGAAGCTATTAGGTATCATAATAAAGAAAATTAGATAACGTTGGGGTAGGGTAGACAGTGTCTTTTTGTCTGTATGGAGTGCACGCCACTGACAACGAGCTTCAGACTACTACTAGACGTTCCAGAATGGCTTTCTTTTTTAATATTCAAATAATCAGTAATTCTAGAACGTTTACAAATCTACACCTAAAGAGTTAGTATAGCGAGAGCTATACCAACTCTACAGTACCTACCGAGAGACGTCATTCGAGAAAGAACTTTCTGGCGCCATCTGCCATCAGTCCTGCGAGCTATGCGATAGGTATAATATATGTATAGCACGACACAACTTAGAAGGCGCGTGACGAAGCACTTAAGCCGTTGACGCAGAAACTATTATTGCTTAATCCACACACCTTCTACATTGTGTAGACCTGTATGAGCTGAGTAATATAATGCACCTATGTTGTATATCACGGTGGTCACGAGTACATGCGAACGTCTCAAAGTCGACTTCAGCTAATAAAAGTTATTATGGTGCTCAATTTTAATTGTGAAGAATGTAAATGTTGCTACAAGAATTTCTGTTTAGGTACATCTGTAGATCTATTAAATACTAGCTTCTGCCCGCGACTTCGCCCGCGTGGAATTCGGTTATCACGTTCCCGCGGGAAGTATGCGTTTTTCTGGGATAAAAAATAGCTTATGTCCTTTCTCGAGACCCCAAGTATCTCCATGTCAAATTTCATCTGAATCGGTCCAGCCGTTTAAGCGTGAAGAAGTAACAGACAGACAGAGTTGTTTTCGCATTATAAATAAGGTATGGATGGTTCTGTGTCTGTTAATATCTATCTACCTAGGCCTGTCAAAAAACCTACTTAAGTAAAATCAGTTCAGTGTTTTAGCCAAAGCCAAGTTCAATAAATACATAGAATCACTGTCACATGTGTTGAGTATGTAAAGTTAACTATTTGTTGTATATTTGTGTGGCACTTTGTGCCTACAGTCATTGCCTATTTTTAGTTTATAAAATTGTCTACGCCCCTCTGCTTTTGTCGATGCACCGAGCTCGGATACTAAGATTGTATTGATTTATATTAAATAATTAAAAGTACATTTCAACTCCTAAAGAGCTATTATTTTAATAAAACATGGTGGCAGCTAACTAACAATGGGAAGCCTTGAAGATTTAGTGCGCCAGCAGGCGCAAATGCTGCAAAACATGCAAGAGCAACTGTTGCTGTTGAGTCAAGCGACTCAAGCGCCGCGTCCAGAGTCTTCTAGCCACAATATAAATGTGCCATGGCCGGCCCCTTTAAGCATAATAAAGGATCCCGAAGAGGCCTACAAAATATTTCTGGCGTCATGGACGAACTATTGTCGGGCTACTGAAATGTCATCATGGCCAGCGGCAAAAGAACAAAAAAAAAGTCAGCATCTTAATCAGCGCCATAGGAGAGGAGGCCCTAAAAAACATAATAATTTTGGTATTGTGGTTTCGCCTGCAACCAAATGTGAGACAGTTTTAGAAGCCATCCGTATAAAAATGGTGCCAGAAAAAAACGTAATATACAATAGATACATTTTTCACCAAAGAAACCAAAATCAAGAAAACGAGACATTTGAAGCTTATTACACAGAACTAAGTAAACTCGTAGATGAATGCGACTATAAGGATTTCAGGGACGAGATTCTGAGAGACAAAATTGTGTCAGGCATTAAGGACTTTGGTCTCAAAAAGGAGCTCCTGAAGAAAAACAAGCTCACCCTTATTGAGGCTGTCAATTTATGCCGCGCCGCGGAGGTAACAGATAAACAAATGAGCGCGTTTCAAACTACTGAGGTGGTCAGAAAAATTGAGTCAAAACAAACAAAGCCGAGCACAAAACCTCCACGAGTTTGCAAGTTCTGTGGGAATTGGCATGAATTTAAAAAAGAACTTTGCCCAGCTTGGGGTCAGGTATGCAAGGCATGCAAAGGAAGAAATCACACGGAAAAGGTTTGCAAAAAGAAGAAGCAGAAGGTGAAAGCAGTCAAGAACACCCAAGAGACTGCCCAAGCATCAACATCCTATATATCATCGGACTCCGAAGATTCTGAGTTTGGGGCAATAATCAAAAAGATCACTAACGATCACACCAAGAACATGGCAGAATGTACGCTAGATTTCAAAGTAGGAGGGCAGTGGAAGAACACAATTTGCCTACTGGACACAGCAGCAGATGACTGTTTAATCGGTCTGAAGAATCTACAGGAATTGCTTGGTGAAGAATATGTAAAAAAAAGAATGCGCCCGTCAAAGAAGTGTTTGTATGCGTTTGGTGGACACAATATTATTATCCGTGGGGAAATAGACATGACTGTGAAGGTGTATGTTAACAATGTAAATACCAGGTATAAAGTGACTTTCCAAGTGGTAACCACTCCACACATTCCATTGTTATCCTGCGATGCATGTACTAGGATGGGATTGGTAAGGTTTTGTAAGGTAGTAAGGTTGAATAGCACGGAAGCACAGGGCATCATAGAGAAATACGATTCTGTATTCCATGGACTAGGCAGTTTTGAAGGGTCAATTGATCTCGAGATTGACAATTCCATAGCTCCAGTCATCCAGAAAGCTCGTCGAGTTCCGGTGGCTCTCCGTAGTCCTTTGAAAGAAGAGTTAAACAGGCTGGAGAAGGAAGGCATCATCGTTAAAGAAGAGAAACACACAGATTGGGTAAGCAATATTTTAATTGTTAAAAAAAATGACAAAGACTTTAGAATATGTTTAACTCAGGACAAATCAGAGTGGATTTGGAACAACAAAGCTGAAAAAGAATTTCAACAATTAAAAGCTTTAATAAGTAATGTAGAAACTTTAAAATATTTTGACAAAAATAAACCGATTTTAATTGAATGTGATTCCAGTGAGGCGGCGTTGGGAGTAGCTGTGTTCCAAGATCACCAACCAGTGGCTTATGCATCGAGAACCCTAACAAAAACAGAGCGAAAATATGCACAAATTGAAAAGGAGCTGCTGTCTATCGTTTTTGCATGCAAGAGGTTCGACCAGCTGGTTGTGGGTAATGTAAAAACAGTTATTAAAACCGACCACAAGCCGTTACTTAACATATTCAAGAAACCTTTATTAAGTGCACCAAAGCGATTGCAATCTATGCTTCTTATATTGCAACGGTACCGAATTGAGCTAGAGTTTGTGTCAGGAAAAGAAAACATAATGGCAGATGCGTTGTCAAGGTTTTACGTTAACTATGAGGATATAGATAAAGAAGTAAATTATAAAATTTTCAAAATCTTTGAGAATATCAACCCAATCGAAGACTTACCTATATCTGATGGTTGCCTACAGGAAATCTCAAATATATCTAAAACTGATGAGAACTATAGAAGGTTAAGACAGTACATACAAAGTGGTTGGCCTGAATTTATTAGAGATGTTCCTGACGCACTAAAACCATTATTCAGCTTCAAAGAAGAGTTGACTGTGTATGATGATTTTATTCTTAAGAATCAGGCTATTTTAGTCCCTGAAAATTATAGACAGAAAATTCTTACCAAATTACACAAGGCTCACTCTGGAATAGAAAACACATTGAAGTTGGCTCGAGGAGCAGTATTTTGGCCTTCTATGTCCTTAGATATCAAACAAATGATAAATAACTGTTCTACGTGCACAAAATTTGCTCCGAGTCAACGGAAGATGACAATGCAGAGCCATGCTATTCCAGATTATCCTTTCCAAAGGGTTTCCATGGATGCTTTCTTTTTTATGCATAATGGTAAGCAACTTAAGTATCTTATAACAGTAGATCATTATTCTGATTTTTTCGAATTAGATTTATTAAAAGACTTGTCAGCCAAAACTGTAATAGAGATATGCAAGAGAAACTTTGCGCGTCATGGAATCCCAGAGGTTGTCATAACTGATGGTGGCACTAATTTCGTTAATCAAGAATTTGAACAATTTGCTAAGAAGTGGGATTTCACACATGCAACATCGTCGCCCAACCACCCACAGGGGAATGGGAAAGCTGAGTCAACTGTCAAAATAGCAAAGAGGGCGCTCCTCAAGTCAGCGGAAAATAATGAGGATTTCTGGCTGAGCATGTTGTGCCTTCGGAACACTCCAAATAAAATAGACAGTAGTCCAGTCCAAAGAATATTTTCAAGACGAACGCGAGGCTCTATTCCTATGATACCAGAGTTGTTAAAGCCACAAGTGATTGAAAATGTTCCAGATCGTATACAAAAGAATAGAGAAAAGATTAAATATTCCTATGACAAAAGGACGAAAAAACCATCTAGACTGGAGATAGGACAACCTGTATCAGTTCAGTTGCAACCAGCGGTGAGTAAACATTGGACGCCAGGCACTGTTGCTGATGTTCTGACAGATAGGGCATATGTGGTAGATGTCAATGACACTTTGTACAGAAGAGATTTGTCTCATATTCGCCCTTCTGCCTCACAGAATCTTAGCCATTCCCAACTTGTTCCTATAAATCGAAATGAGCCTTATGATTATAATAATGCAAGTAATGTAAATTCCAAGAATCACTTGCTAGAAGATAAGGATTATGCTTTATCTGTTTCTGGTTCTCTTGTTGAGAATGATTGTGTATCAACTGATTCACAGAATGCAGACCATGGTTCAGTATCATTAACACCCAAAGGCATAAATGATAAACAATCAGTCTCGACAACTTCTAAGCCCTTTACTGTGGATGAGTATGTATCTAACAGGCCTAAGAGGGAAGTTAGAAAACCATCTTATCTCAAGGATTATGTTTGTGATAAGTAATTATAGTAATATGTTTTAGTTGGTGTTTATGTGATGTTAGATCTAGTTGTTCAACACATGCTATAATATTGGTTGGCCTTTAATCCTAATAAAGAAAGGGACGTGTTGTATATTTGTGTGGCACTTTGTGCCTACAGTCATTGCCTATTTTTAGTTTATAAAATTGTCTACGCCCCTCTGCTTTTGTCGATGCACCGAGCTCGGATACTAAGATTGTATTGATTTATATTAAATAATTAAAAGTACATTTCAACTCCTAAAGAGCTATTATTTTAATAAAACACTATTTGACGATTGTCCTACCGTAAAAACTAATGATACTTAAACACTTACGTGTAACATTCATTCATAAAGCGAACTTACGTCATTTTTTAACCAAGTTCGATAAATGGAGGAGGTTCTCAATTCGTCCGTATGCTTTTTTTTTGTATGTATGTTCCGCGATTACTTCGTCAATTGTGAACTGATTTCGTTCATTCTTTTTTTAATCGAAAGGTGGTACCTCCGGATTAGTCCCATTTTACTTTAGTTCAGTTCTGATCATGGGATCCATGAGAAAATGAGGGAACTCCTAAAAATTCGTTAGCACGTGTATGATTTTGGCATCAATATCAAAGACTAGGTAGTTACATACAGTGAGACTTACGTCCCATCGCACCCATGTTCGAAACTGTAGCCGAAAAATAAATTTTATATAAAAAAATTAAAACGGACTTCAAACTCCGACAGCTTGTAGGCTCCTACAAGTTTTTATTGAAATCGGTCCAGCGGTTTTAACGTGAAGAGGTAAGACAGAAATACAGGCGTAAGTAAAAAAAAACCGGCCAAGAAGCGAGTTAAACTCGCGCGGAGAGGGTTCCGACCCTTGATTATTTTCAATGACGTCATTTTCAAACCGTTTCACAGGATAAACTCTTTTATATGATAGATTTCAAATACCATGGACTTCCTAATAATTTTCCTGTAATCTATAGGTCAATAACTATCCTCCGTATTTTTTCCAAAATTTTAGGTCCAGTGGTTTCGGAGATAAGGGGGGGGGGGGTCATTTTTCGCCTATTTTCTTAAATAACTCGAAAACTTTTGAACAAAAAAAAATATAAAAAAAGTATTTGAGATCCTCATAAGAAGTACTTTCATTTGATATGTCACACAATATAGTTTCAAAAACTTCATTAATATTTTTTCAAATTTAGCTCCCAAAAATAGGGTCTATTTTTAAAATGCTTTTATTTTCTTTACACGTCCGTCTTTGGGTCACGTACGTGCCAAATTTCAACTTAATCAGTCCAGTAGTTTCGGAGAAAATCGACTGTGACAGACAGACGGACAGACACACGAGTGATCCTATAAGGGTTCCGTTTTTACCTCTTGAGGTTCGGAACCCTAAAAAAATAAAAAATAAAATTTCACAAAGTTTGCTTGATTAAGTATAATTAAGTTTAAGACCTATTTTTAAGTTATAAAAAACCTTTAGTGAGTAGTTTAGCATTTGTAATATTAGTATGGATTGTTGATTGGCTGGGTCGGTATGTAGAGGTATCTTCCAATCGGACCTACCTAGGTTAGGTATCCGTATTATTCAACAAAATCAACTTACCTAACTAATTACGCAAGGCGGTGGCATGTTTTGGTGCTTTTCGGTCGTGTTTTTCGCTCAGGGTTGCCGGAGTTCAAGTTCTGACAAAATACGTTGTTTACGTACTATTTACAGACCTATCGGAAGAAAAATGAGGTGTTAAAGTGTCTTGAATTCCTTCTCTAAAGCGCAGCGTTTTCTCATATTACTACTTAGTAGGTACAGTCAGCAGCAGAAGTAGATAAGCTGTCCAGGTGTTCAAAATAACCTACACACGCCCTTAACGTCTTAAAAATAAGGTCGTGTGTAGGTCATTTTGAACACCTGGCCCCTTAACTACTTCTGCTGCTGACTGCACGTAAGAAGTACCTACTAAGTAGTTAACGCGCGTTCTTTAGCTAGCTCTTCTTGAAAAAAAAAAGCTTTTTCAAGAAACACAACAATTCAACTGGCCACGCGTGCACCACGATATTTTGTCGTGTGATAATTTTGTCGCATAAATGCAACGTTTAACGGTTCATACCTATGTCAGTGCGCGCATATGCGAAAAGAAAACCTCATAGGTGACTTGCATTTCTTCTGCGACAAATTATCGCACGACAAAAATATCGTGGTGCGCGATTGGCTTTACAGGTTTTACACAAATTAGAAGGCTTAAAAGAGTCCACAGGATGCTCCTTTCTCCATACAAACGTAGTTAGGTTTTGTTTCGCAAGCTACTTGCGAAGCTCAGATGGCACCTTACAAGTAGGTAATAGTGGAGCAAACATTTTAGTGTCCAAAATACACTTTGATTGTAATTCATTGAATAACAAAGAAACTAGGGCCATTTTAGTTTCTCCATACTAAGTAGTTAACGTTCTTTAGCTGGCTCTTCTTGAAAAAAAGAATGCTTTATCAAACCCAACAATTCAACTGGCCACGCGCGCCCCACGATATTTTGTCGTAGACAAAGTGTAGTACTAGTATACTGGGGGTGCGATTTACCTTAATCACTTGGTTGTAAACCCAAATAGGTTTGCTATCTAAAATTTAAAAAAAAAGCCGGACTGTTATTTATTCCGTCCAACATTTAGGCGAGGTCACTGTCGGAAACAACCTAAACAAGCTAAGCAATCTTAAATTCCATAACGTAACGTCTAGGATATACAGGTAAGTAAATAGTGACGAGGTGTTCCTTAACCTTACCTATTTCCATAGCTCAGGAACGTCTCATATGCCACAAAAGAAACCATTTCAGGTACCTGTCTATGAAAATCGAAAGTAAATCATGTGAAGCCGAATACAGGCGCCGACGTGGCGCCAAATCGGGGAGCGGCCGTGAACTCACTTTTCTCACGTTTTCCTTTTATAGCTGAGACCGGCAGAAAGCTAGATGAATTACGTATGGTAATAAAGGTAAATTAATAAAGTAATAAAGGTAATTGTTAAAGTAATAAAATACCACTCGCATATGAAACCGAAGGACTATTTTTGTTTCACATTCAAATGCAAGTAAGTACGTTGAAAGAAACCAGTGGCCTAATTAATAATAATAATTATAACGATTCACTGGTCTCTTCATTTCGGAACTTTCTAAAAAGCTAGGAATTTAGAGAAATCAAGAAATTAAATCCATTAGTAAGTCAGTAGGTAGGTACTTAGATAGAAATGCGATCGATTCGTTTGTTTGTTGCGCTTTTACGACTGAAAGTTCATACCCGTTGTAAGTCATACAAAAAAACATAAAACGCATTTTTCGTGCACGACATGAAAATCATCCGATGAGAGGAATCGCCTTGACTTGACCCGCCGATATATGGAGTTCTAAATAGCTTCTACATATACATTTTCGGATTTCGGACGTTCCTTTGCCCTTCAAGACTGGAAGATTAGTGACCATTGCGTGCAGGGAATGGTTATTATTTTTGCGATAATCAAACAGATTCGGCAGTGGTCACGCTTTGACTGCCAGCTAGAGGTCACTAGTTCATTTGCCACCCAATGCCCTTGGATCAAATTTAATGTCCTGCATTTAGATACGATGAGTAATGTTTTGTTTTCCTACCGTAACTAATGATGGGTCTGGGGCTCTATTCGAAGTTCTAAATAGGGTTCACGCGTCACGCTAAATTGAACTTTAAATCTAGCTGGGTCTATATTTGAAGTCTTAAATAGGGATCTCCTTGTTTCCTATAGGATCGCTCACGCCACGCGTCAAGTTGAACTTTAAATGTAGCTGCTTAAAGTTCACGCGACGCGGGAGCGATCCTATAGGGAACAGGGAGATCTCTAATGACTTCGAATAGAGCCCCTGTTATGTATGGAGAAGCCGAAAACTATGTGAGATTAGGAACAATGGCGTCGATTTTTGATTTAATAAAAATGGTTTATAATGCCATTTTATTTAATTTCTGCCCTCATGTATAACTACCTAACCGGGAATCGAATCTTCAAATTCTGTAAGTAATAGCCTGTCGTCAGTAAGTATTTGTTATTTTATTTTGACGACAGCTTAGGTTCAGTTTGTGTGACCCTGCCCTCTGTTCCGATGGTCGCGGGTTCGAATTCAGCTAGGGGCAAACTTGTGATGAGCACCAATGTTTGTACACGAGTCATGGATGTTTAGTATTTATATATGTATTTATTTCTTTATATAAGTATAATTTTATATCGTTGTCTAGCACCCATAGTACAAGCATGATGAATTTGAATCTGTGGAGAGCGGGGTGCGTCTCTGTTTTTAGGTCACTTTTGCTGGTATTTTTAATATTCCTAATGGCGTGAGACAAGCGAACAAATATTTATATTACTAGCATCGGTCGCGGGAGATATTTTTATGTGCAGTTGGATATTTATGATTATTATGGGAGACTTGTTTAATGGCAGTGTTTAACTTAACGCGGGTAGCATTGTACGTTACTAACCTAATTCTTGCCGTGTAGTAAACTCGGTGGATCTTCAAGTTGATTTTTTCAATAGCGTAGGTCAAAAATCAAGTGAGTACCTCAGTACTTATTTTAGGATACTTAATCATCGGCATAAGGCTATGATTATTATTAACTAGTACGTAGTTCGTATCACCCGAAGGCGATTCCAATACAATGTTATTCGTCTTTTTTTCAGCTGATTCTTTAGATTTTTCCCGTTTCTAAACCTTCCCAAAATCACAAGGAACAAACCAAAAAAGAATCAGCCAAATCGGTCCAGCAGTTCTCGACGCTTAACCAGACTAACACACGGCGATTCATTTTTATATATAAGAAAAAGATTATATAGCACAACTTAGAAGGCGCGCGGTGAAGCACTTAAGCCGTTGACGGAGAGTCTATTTTTGCTTAATCCACGCGCCTTCTAAGTTGTGTAAACGTACCTGCGATAATCTGTAATAGATCACCTTTGTAAATTATGGATTCAAATTTGAACGTGATCGCTGTTTAGTCACAAAATAAACATTCATAAAGAGTTACGAGCAAGTTGAAAAAAACGGAATGAATGGATGAATGACCACAGTGCCTAATTGTTTTCGTCAATTGCCTACTTATTTTGTATTTTTATCTTAGTTACTACTACTACTACTACAGCCTATTTTGCGTCCCACTGCTGGGCACAGGCCTCCTCTCATCACGAGAGGGTTTGGGCGATATTCCCCACGCGGGCCCAGTGCGGATTGGGGACTTCACACACATCTTTGAATTAATTCGCAGATGCGTGCAGGTTTCCTCACGATGTTTTCCTTCACCGAAAAGCACAGTGGTTAATTCAAATTGAGTTTCGCACATGAGTAAACTTAGAGGTGCGAGCCGGAATCGAACCTGCATGAGAGGCGGTAGGTCGAACCACTAGGCCACCACGGCTTCTTTTAAGTGGCTTATCTTAGTTAAGTGGCGTTAATTGAAAGTACTTAATTGTTTTTTTTTTCTCTCAGTTACAGAATGGTGCTGCCAAAGCTAAAAAAATGTTGCTGGTACGTGTCGCTACGAAAAGGCTGCTTCATATTAGGACTTATATCCTCTGTAAGTTAGATTTATGTATTTTTCACCAATATCTTCTATATTATAATAAAAGAGCAGAGCCCGGCGTGTCTGTACATACAAAGAAAAGTTCAAAAAAAGGAACGGGGGGTCTAAAGATGTATGGCAGACCACAAAACAGCGATTTTTAGATATCTTTTCTGTCTGTCTGTCTGTCTGTCTGTTTGTTAGAGTTAATCTCGGAAACTACTGAACCGATTTCAATGCAATTTTCAAGGGTAGATAGAGCATCATTCGGAGCAACATATAATCTATGTTTGATTAAAATCGGATGTCGGAAAGAAAAGTTATCGGTAATTTTATATTCCACGCGTACGAAGTCGCGGGCAGAATTAGCTAGTTTATAATATTAAAATAACCAACTTTGAAATTGTAATGACTTCCTGTAATAGTACATTACAGACCTAGGGTGGTGAATTCGTAAATGTCCCAGATCGCAGGTTTCTGTGGCCCGAACCGAAGGTGAGGGCCATAAATATGCGATCTGGGGCTTTACGAATTACCGCCCGTGGTTTGTCAAAAGTTTTACGTCTTGCCTTGGCCAAAAAGTGAGATTTTCTCTCCGCGTAGCGGGCAGAAAATCCCACTTTCTGGCCAAGGGTGATGTAAAAGGTATTTAGATTGTATGAGAAAGGGACTAAGCCTTGCTGCTTCTTCTTTGTCTATTATTTCTGCCGTACCTACCAAAATATTTAACTTCATCAAAATATTTCCTATGGGTAAGTACTTAATCGTATATAATTTTCAAAGTTTCAGATGGTGTTATACCTAATCTATTAATTTTCTTGGCGAATAAAATGTATCTAGAAGTAAATCTATTGGCAGCAAATTAAATTAGTAAACAATTCCGTTTTTCACATCGAAGATACGGTATTTTTTCTTCAAAAACCAGACAGTCGAAGCCTGGGTTGATTCAAGCACAGTTGACGGAGTCCAAAATGGCCGCCGAGCTGTCATTCCATACAGTAACGTCATTTTTATCCCATAGTCAAATATTTAACGAGCGCTGCTTAGTTAACGAACTACGAGTACTAATACTACTACAGCCTATTTGCGTCCCACTGCTGAGCACAGGCCTCCTCTCATCACGAGAGGGTTTGGGCTATAGTACCCATGCGGGCCCAGTGCGGATTGGGGACTTCACACACATATTTGAATTCCTTTCCTAACGATGAAATTTGGTTTCCTAACGATGTTTTCCTTCACCGAAAATCTCAGTGGTAAATTCAAATTTCGCACGTAAGTAAACTTAGAGGTGCGAACTTACAGGTTACTTAGTTAACGAACGGTTTGATTCAATCAACCGAAATATTGCATAACACAAAGATGCAAGCCAAAATTTGAAGCTATAGGTCAAAGCACATAGGCTACCAAGTTCTTTATTTTATGAACAAGTAAGTTTTTAAGAATTTGCGATTTAAAAAGAATGTAACATTTGCATCTTCGCGCAGTTTACATTTAAAATTATATTTTTAAATATTTTTTAGAGACGAATCTCTAGTTCGTTGGTTAGTTCAAGTTCCCTATAAAAACTTTTTTGAGTCATCAACCCACCCATAAAGTTCGTTACTGAGGACCTCGTTCTTTATTTCAGCTGCTGTGCATCCTGAACATAGTTGCGGGAGCGTGGAATCTTCCCCACTACGAACAACCCGAGGACAACTTCATAGGCATGAGCATGGTCATGTTCTCCGCGCTCTCACTCATCAGCAACGTCATCATACTGCTGGGGATTGTAACGGTAAGTTCTAAATCATAATGTCAGCTAAAATACTGCTGAACAAACTCCTTCCCCAAGGCTCGTCGTCAGAGCCACCCTGGGAATCCGTTATATTCGTTCAGGCGGTTCAGGTCTTCCAAACTAGACGGAAATTCTTAAATGCATTTTTCTAAGGTAAACAAGGTCTCAGCGCTCAGACCTTACTTATTTTTATTATTAGATTTTCTGTTCAGGTGTACCTCTGATTGTTTTATCTAATTTTGAATGGCAAATTGATACCGCATCTTCTCCCACATTCAAATTTTCATTCTGAAGTAAATGTTTTGTGTGTGATACTACAGCTATCTGTTAAGCATCACCAAGTGGAATTATGACTGAGGCATGTGTAATTTCTTACAAATTCAGATAGATTACCTCTACGTCAGCCAAATAATGGACGGGCCATTTAGTTTCTTCAACATGAACAAATGTACCTCATTACAGCTCTTGCACGTTTTAAAATACGATAATTTAAACTACAGTAGCATTTTACGTCTCAAAGTTATTTATTTTGAGATTATAAAATGCTGTAAGTCGAAACGAAACGGAGTTAATCGTATTTTCATTCATATTGCTTCTCTAGACTGACTGAAGTCTTTATTCGAATAACTGTATACGTTTAATGTACATATTTACCTAAGTAGGTACTTTACATATGTTGTGCTGAACGTTTTCAAGATGCACCATAACAGGGTGCATGACATTGTACCTACTACTTAAGTGAAATGTAACATCTTGTACACATATCATGGCATAGCAATAAATGAGTATACTTAAGTAAGATTTTTTTCAAACTGATGACCGACGACAATGTTGCTACTAGTATAATTATGGTTTACTAAAGTTTTTTTTTTCTTAGCCTGTTGAAGTGTCCCACTGATGGGCAATGGCCTCCCCTTTTTTCCGCCAGCCGTTCCTGTTCAGTGCCTGTGTTTGCCACTCTTTATCAAAGACGTCTAGGTTGTCCCGCCATCAAATTTTTGGTAAAAAGAATATTAACTTAGCTTTAAATTGTTAAAAGTAGTTATCGTTAACGGGTTCTTATGTTGTAAGGCAGGAGGTTATGTGGGACTCACCGGCGGCAGAGTGGCCGGGAATAAAATACGGGCTAATATTCTAAGTCTTTAAATAGGGATCGCGCTCTTCCCTATAGGATTGCTCACGCGTCGCGTGAACTTTAAGCAGCTAGATTTAAAGTTCAACTTGACGCGTGAGCGATCCTATAGGGAAAAGCGAGATCCCTATTTAAGACTTCGCATAGAGCCCAAGTACCCACAGCGATTCTCCTCCACGCTTTGAAGCATGAACTGCATGAAGCATTCTGCCGCAGCCAACGTCATTGTAATCTGGTCGACCCATGTTTAATGCAATTACTATTGTTGCCGAGGTCCGGAAAGTAAGGGATTGCCTGACGAGGTTCGCGTTTGCATGCCGAGTGCGAAGCAGGCAATCCCTCTTTCCACCGAGGACTACATAGTGCTTTTCTCAAACAATGCGAGGAAATGATGAAAAAAGCTAATTAAGAATATAATACGCACGAAATACGTATTGAAAAAAATCAAGAAAGTCAATAAGAATAATTCACGTTACAAGAGATTTTATTCTTTACCTGTGTTCTTACATTTAAACGGTTCCCTGAATAAAATTGTAATGATAGTGAAATTAATACATTTAAACATGCATGTATAATACGGTATTTATTATAAAAGAAAAGATTAAACTCATATATTTTGATTGCTCACGAAAACATGTTAACAGTGCACTTAACTGACGTTCGTTGCACTAAAAAGCACAAATATGTAATGGACTCGATTCCTCAATACTAGATAATTATTCAGAACCAATTTTAACCCTTCGACGAGCATAAAACATAAAATGTTTATTTTAATCATTTCACTTGCTTTTACATTTTGCCGCCATTGCTATTATCTTTCTTCTATGGGCACTTCGAGTTCCATCCCATTTTAAAAAGTATAAATAAAAAAATAAAAACACACGCACTGTGAATCGAACACACTGTTCGAAAACGGGCGGTTTAGCTTGGCTGTATGGGATTATGCTTTGGCCCTTCTCATTTTTAATGTAAAAGGGAGAAGTTTTAATAAGTTACTGTAGCGGACAGAAATGGAATTTTGTACATTCATATTGTTACTAGGGAGATAAAAGTATTTTTATTTTTCTTTTGATGTTCAAGAATGATTGACTTTGCGTCTTCTAATTTCGAATGGTAAGCAAGACTTTCCGAGCATGTTTGAGAAAATAAAAGTTTCTCTCTCTCTCCCAATATAATGCATCTTTTCCTCTTCCAGAAACGGCCCGGCTTCCTGCAGCTCTCCCTGCTGTTCAACTCTGTGTTTATCCTCTGCATCTTTTTGGTGGCGGTGGTTACCTGCCTCTTCAGCCCCACGCTCCGGCCATTCTTGCAGCAGCCCGCCAATATAGCGCTGGTGGTGTTGGGGATCAACGCTGGAGCGGGTGAGTACACTCAGGGAACCTGGGGCTCTGTTCGAAGTTTTAAATATGGGAAAGAGTCATTCACAATCCCTACGCTCAACGCTTTCCAATCCCTCCGTTCACGCGACGCGGCATCGTCGCGTGAACGGAGGGATTGTGAATGTCGCTTTGCCTATTTAAGACTTCGATTAGAGCTTCGATCGAAGTTCGCCACGAGAATTTTTGATTTGGTTATACAACGTTGGTTATATACAATACTTTTTGTACATCTCATACAAAAAATTAAACAAACTATAGCACGCTCAAAGTAAGCAAAGAATACTTACTTGACGAACCATAAAACGTGATGAAACTATTTTTTGTAATTGTTGTTGAAATTACTTTTAAATTGACGACTACATGCCAGTGACAAAAAAAAGTGAATAGAATCATTATACACTATTAAAGGAAAATCGGGAAGTAGTTATTTATGATAGATTATATGTATAAAAATGCTACCCAAGACATCGACTTTTGATCATAAAAATGCATAAATAATGTAATTATTTAATCTGTCCCAAAACGGTACGCGCCAATTTGTTAGCTGCTGTGACGTCACTTCGACTGTAAACAAAGCGTTACAAGTAACAGTTTTGGCTTGACTTGCTTGGTTACTATGTAGGTACTTATTTACTATCCTAGTGACGTCACAGACCAGGCTCAATCCGACATAAGGTTCATTTTAAACCACATAAAAAAAATGGTGTAATACCCTATTCTGTAGTTATGTTGGTATTATGAGAAATACTTTTTGGAGTGTTACGACTCTAGAGCTGTCGTGGACAACAGATTTTTTTTAATCAGCTGTAGCCTGTAGGATGTTGGTTCTTACTCTTACGAGTATAAATGTGTCCATGAATGTATAAACGGGATTTAAGAGTAGAGAAGTACAAATAAAAAATTATGGCTTAGGTTGGCAAACAAGCACACAGACCATCTGATGGTAAGTGATCACTAGTGGCCCATGGACATTAGATTTTGAAGGCGTTGTCAACGCAAGGGCCAAGATTGAATACCCCTATCATATTGCTAGTAATATCACCGGCTATTTCCTTGAGTTCAGCTATAATTTGCTTTCTTTTTCAGTGTACTCCATCTATTACATGATGGTGGTAAACAGCGCGTATCGACAGATGAAGCTGATCTGCGAAAGCGCTATTCCCGTATGAAGTTATGAACCTCATAGACCATCTTCTGTAATAAAAGTGGGTGCCTAATTAAACATAATGTTTTACTATAAATGTACATTATGTTGATAAAATAAAGTTGAAAGAATGTTTAAAGGGACAGTGTGATTCAAAATGTTTTTGTAAATCCAAAGGTAATGTAAAGTAAGGTACGTACCGTATGCAGTAAACAATAATGTAGGTAGGTACGGTCGACGTCAAAAAGATGTTTACACTTTTTCACCCTATTCCGTTGTATTAAGGTCCAAAATTGTAAACATCTCTTTGACGTCGACTGTAGGTACCTATAGTTTTGGATTGCAATAAATTATTGAGTTAGATGATTTGTTCTACACAAAAGGGCCATAAACTAAATACAGATAGATATGGAAATGCTCAAAGCAACCCGGTGCTTGATATTTATAAAGATTTGTTCCTAATATTTCTAAAGCAATTTTGATGTTTGTTCAGTGTTTTTATGGATTTTGAAGTCCGCGAAAGGATACCTAAGTATCAAATGTTAGTCTTGTATTTATTCGCTGCTAGAGATAATCTACTGTGGGAAGTCCTGCCCCTCCACAATTAAAAAGCTTCAATTTATTTGGAAAGTATTTTAAAAGCACCACCAACACTCTCAACGACGTCCTATAGATTATCTCTACCAGAGACAAGGTAATTTATATAGACTGGCAATCTCGATACATTGCGGCGTACATCGGGAAAGCATGAGAAAAGATATCTATTAATTAGCAATATCCAGGGGCGCTTGAAGTTACCATATTACTCTAACTAGGCAGCGACATCTATTATCGCATTTAACACTTATTTCGGGCATACGCTGATTTGTACGAAGGTCGTCCTTCTAGGTTTACCTTACTTGTGCTATGCTGCCTAACAAAAATAGAAGAATAAAAAGAAAATTACGAAAAAGTCTTGAAACAGGGTTTTTCTAATCACGTAGGTACCTAGTAAAAATGGAAATAAAGTAAAGACACCATTTTGTAAATTAAATAATACTTTATTCTGTGGACAATTTGACATAATGTAGCTGTTCCTAGTTTTATGCTGGACGCATCAATGAACTCAGATTTATTTTTGTACTTTTTCTATTTTATATTGCTTTATTCTAAGAGGTAGCATGAAAAAAGTCATTTAAAGTATAACGAACCTATCCTAAAATACTATTCTATAATATTATATTTTTAATAATAATTTCATAATGGCACCATTCGTGACTGTATTTGGAAATATTACAAATTAAATTACCGTTAGACAAATACGATGACAGGACAGTCTACTTAACTTCTAAGCCCCACTTGCACTAAGCTGCTAACCTCTGGTTAACCGCTTAACTAAAAACTATTTGTATAAACTTGACGTGGGTTAAGCATCTCGGGGCAAATGGGACTAACTCTTTTTGTCAAATGCCAGCGCTTATTTGAACTGTATGTTGGACTGTGAATTGGAATATTAAACCCAATATAGTCCTTACAATTGAGATAGGAATAGGAGATCTTACTAAATAAGGAGATAGTGAAACGCTATTTCCAAACTCAAACTCGAATCAGGCTTTTTTGCGCTATATTTTTGGGTCAGTTTAATTAATGAACTAGTTGGTTCCAATCTTCTTGGCCTTTTCTTTTTCTCAATAGTTCATACAAGAGTGATAGAAATGACACATAAAGTAATTACGACTCTCCTTGATAAATTATCATCGTCTAAAATACTTCATTAGTTAAGCGTAAGTATTAAAATTGCTCTTAACTAACGAAGTATTTTAGTCGTAAAGTACCAGTTTATTAAATGAAAATTTAATAATCACTCAGTTTAAGCCTATTTATTACTGTAAAAAATCACTCCCATTTGTACTCTTTAAGTTAATCTAATAAAGGATTTATTATAAAATTATACTGTATTGACATTTAAGTATGGATTCTATATTAAATTGTTATTGGTTTTATGCTAAACAGAGTGATAAAACCCGGTAGGAATAATAAACTGCTACCATACAGTTAAACTGAGTTAAATAAACTTATTTATTATATTATTATTAAGTGTTATGCTAGTCTTTATATAGTTATTACGTCTTAAGCGGAACATCACTGAGATTTGTAATGAATCAATAAAAGGTCCTAATCTTAAAATGAAAAGGTTCTACTTACAAGCGGCATCCAATATTAAAATCATTCTAGTAGATACTGAAGTATTTCAATGCAATGCGACTGTCAAATATAATAGACCGGGAGATCCTGACACTGAATTCCGAACCATTTGTACCAGGCTGGCAAGTCTACAGGGGTATAATTACGTAATGACGAAAAGGAAAATCATGGTCATAGCGCCGGTACCGGGGGCCCAATCGCGTGAGCGTTAATCGAACGTGTCGCATAAATTACGAAAGTCGAACGATTTGTACCACAAAAAATCTTGTATTTTCCGATAGTCGATGAAAAACGAAGTAGGCGATCGCGTAATGCCATACTTCTCCGGCGCGGCCTACATCCCGCCATACCGACGAAAACATGTTAATTAAAAACCAAAAATTGAACCATTTGTACCAGGCTAATTTTTGCACGGATAATCATCGTCGAGTAGCCATTCACGAAAATCACTATGCCATACTTTTTCGACGGGGCCAAATGGCCGCCATACCGCTCCAAAGATGTAATTTTATTTTATTATGCAGAACGATTTGTACCAGTATGGCATTTTAATTTTCGGAAAGTATATGATACAATGTGACCGTTATTATGTTTGCCATACTTCTAGTAGAGGAAAAGGTGATGCCATACTTAAAAATCTTATTTTTTCGACACGTTTTGAGGGTAACTTTTGGTACAGTATGACATCATTGTACTTAGCTAATCAATTCGTTAAAAAAATCGAGAAAGTCTAAAGGAACGGCTAAAAAAAGGACAATAACTATGTATTGGAATCTATGGTGAAACGAAGTTCACCGGGCCGACTTAAATATTAAAATGTGTACGTGTCCTGTTTTAACATACACTCCAAATTCTTCGGTTGTGCGCTCTTATCAGTCAGCCAGTAACGGAAAAGTTATATGTGCCTATATAGACGATAATAGTATATTATTCAACATAACATCTGGATATAAAACAACATGGCCGCCACATACGTGTTTGAAATTTTGTATTTATGTTCTTTGAACCTCACACTTACGGAAAATAATAGTGCCATACTGGTACAAATCGTTCGAATTACCCATTAAATCTTACAATTTCTAAAAAATATTGTACACGCAGGCCGCCTCCTACACGTATGGCATTACCAGACTTCTATTTATGATCATACAAAGAACGAGTAAAAAAAAATATAGGGTGGTACAAATCGTTCTGCAAAATAAAAATAAATTACATCTTTGGAGCGGTATGGCGGCCATTTGGCCCCGTCGAAAAAGTATGGCATAGTGATTTTCGTGAATGGCTACTCGACGATGATTATCCGTGCAAAAATTAGCCTGGTACAAATGGTTCAATTTTTGGTTTTTAATTAACATGTTTTCGTCGGTATGGCGGGATGTAGGCCGCGCCGGAGAAGTATGGCATTACGCGATCGCCTACTTCGTTTTTCATCGACTATCGGAAAATACAAGATTTTTTGTGGTACAAATCGTTCAACTTTCGTAATTTATGCGACACGTTCGATTAACGCTCACGCGATTGGGCCCCCGGTACTGGCGCTATGACCATGATTTTCCTTTTCGTCATTACGTAATTATACCCCTGTAGACTCGCCAGCCTGGTACAAATGGTTCGGAATTCAGTGTCAGGGTCTCCCGGCCTATAACCTTTTCATGTTAAGATCGAGACTTATTATGATACCTACAATAAGAACATAGAGAGATACCTAAAGAACTATAGTAAAATAATAAGAACGCTTATTTATATACTTGTTAATGTTAATACATGTAAAATCTATTGAAAACCATGAAATAAATGCATTATTTTATAACCTTTCTGTTTTTGTACCTATATGTATATTTAGTCAGTCGGGGCAAGGCCACATAGGTACTCTAAATATAGGTAACGATCGATAGCTATTAATATTACTTAGCTGATGATATCATCGATGTAGGTACCTTCACATAATACAAGAAATTAAAAATTGAAAATGATCTCTAACACTTTCAGTGCCAGTCTCCGTTATTCACACATGATCCACACAAAATGAACGAAGGCCACCGTTTTACAACTCACTAGTTGGCGCCGTTAGCTACAAGTATGGAGAGTTGAAGTAAAGGAGCACAATCTTTATAGTTCCAAAAGTGGACACCAAATCGGGTAGATTGGGGGCGCTGCGGTCGCCACTCCAGTCAAGCCACCTAGGCGGATAGTCTGGAGTAGCGCCTTCAGATGGCGCTGCTGATGAGAAAACGCAGCGAAAACGTTTGTGAGGAGAGTGTGTTTTGTTTTGTTGCTTATCAAATCCGCTGGACGTTTTCAACTGTTTCGCCATATACTTAACTCTCTCTTTACCAATACACAGTCCACACTCCATAGCTACAAGGTGCTGGCTGTCAATGTCAAAGTTTGTCATTACATACAGTAGTGTAGTGTCACGGTGACATTTGAAGTTCCGGAGACCTCAATGTTGCCATAGCCTGTAATATGGCACAGAATGTGCTAAATTGGCAACTTTGCAGCTCGTAGGACACTGGTCGGCCAGGGCTTCGCGTGACAGCGGCAGCGGCGGGCGTTTTATTGACTTACTAGCTTCTGCCCGCGACTTCACCCGCATGGTATTCGATTATCGCGATCCCTCGGGAACTATGCGCTTTTCCGGGATAAAAAGTAGTCTATATCCTTTCCCGGGACTCCAACTATCTCCATACCAAATTTCATCCAAATCGGTCCAGCGGTTGAAGCGTGAGGAGGAGGACAGACAGACAACAGACATACATACAGAGAGACAGACAGACAGAGTTACTTTCGCATTTATAATATTATTAATATGGATTGCGCGTGACGGTCGCTAATCGATGCGCGGCGGGCGTCACGATCGCGCAATGTGTCCGTAAAACGCTCTCCGCTGCCGCTGTCGCGCCAAGTCGCGCACGACACAACTTAGAAGGCGCGCGGTGAAGCACTTAAGCCATCGATGCAGAGTCCATTTTTGCTTAATCCAAGCGCCTTCTAAGTTGTGTAAACCTGTAACCCTCGTTCGCCCAGCTAAGCGGTATTGCGGCAGTGGGGGTACTAATCGATGTCGACTGCGAAATCCTCGTCCGACATGAGTGGCTGCTCATCGTCCAGGGTCTTTCCCTGTCGCAGAAGATCGTACGCAGTGAACACTGAGTACAGACAGCGAATGTAGACCACTGGAATAAAGTAATAATATACCATTTTAATGAGGGTAGAGACATAGTAGTTTATGTAACTGATACATAATAAAGGGCCATAAAACATGAGGCGAGTTTCATAATGATATCGCACGAGTGTTTTAAGGTCTAATTATGTACAGTTGCATACACAACTTTAGCTACCTACACTCATTTCATTTTATAACTCCTCTAAGATACTTCAAAATCTGTCCACAGTGGCGGTAATTCGAATACATCAGTGTCTCACATTCGATTTTCAAAAAGCATAGATAAAAAGAGCCGGAATTTGAATTTGGAACAAACTTTCCTTCTGTCTGACTGAAGAATATAGGCGGGAATTGCTGTTCTAAGATGTTCGAAATTTGAGCGTCATTCGCATCGAATTCGATTTTGTAAGTGAATTTTATTGTACATATGACCACGGATAGGAAATTGGCTTTGACAGAACTCGCTGTCATAACGGATGTTTACCGTACTACCGATTTTTGAACGCACCATAGATAGAGGATATATGATACGAGTGTAGGTAGATAAAAAAAAATATATGCTGACAATCTGTTTCCATAGCGGCGTACATCGGAAAAGCTCTGATGTGAGCAATACACAAGGGCGCTTCAAATTACAAGCTTTTATTTAGTTTCACCTGTCCCGATGTTTGTCTTTCCGTCTGTCTGTAATCAAATCTTGCAAGTTAAATTGATCCACTTCCCGGTTATCCATTGAGCTGAAAATTGCATGCATGTGTAAATCGAATGACAATGCAAAATTATGACATGGAGCTGATCTGATGATGGAACCGGAAGGTGGCCATAGGAACTCGGTAGTCAAACGACACAACCCATCGAGTTTGGTCACGAGACTCGTGATCAAACGATTGATCACGAGTACTTTATCAAAAGCTCGTTTTTTAAAAGTTTTTTTTAATATTATTGTAGCTTTGTTTTCATACAGGCTACCTAGGCACAGCGACACTATATGCGTACAGTACGACACAACTTAGAAGGCGCGCGGTAAAGCACTTAATCCGTTGCCGCAGAGTCTATTTTTGCTTAATCCACGAGCCTTCTAAGTTGTGTAAACCTGTACGCTGATTCGTACGAAAGTTGTCATTCTAGTTTACCTCACTTTTTCTATGATGGGGGCCACCGTAATCTACTACTACTACTACTACAGCCTATTTGCGTCCCACTTCTGGGCACAAGCCTCCTCTCATCACGAGAGGGTTTGAGCTATAGTCCCCACGCGGGCCCAGTGCGGATTGGGGACTTCACACACAATCTTTGAATTACTTCGCAGATGCGTGTAGGTTTCCTCACGACGTTTTCCTTCGCCGAAAAGCTCAGTGGCAAATTCAAATTGAATTTCGCACATGAGTAAACTTAGAGGTGCGAGCCGGAATCGAACCCCCGACCCTCTGCTTGAGAGGCGGTAGGTTGAACTACTAGGCCACCACGGCTTCAACAGCACCGTAATCTGCTCAAACTTTATTTTTCACTCCTCCTATTCGAAAAGGAGTACTTTGTTCCCCGTTTAGAGAGCTAAATGTGATTTTGCTCCCTCTCCATTTCTACCCCGCAAACAGCGAGCAAAGTAAGATTTTGCTCTCTAGGGAGCAAAGTACGATTTTGTTCCCTGCTACGCCAGCATTTCTCATAGGAGTGAAAAGCACAGTGTGCAACACGGTAGCCAAATTATTTAAACCTTGGGTGACGTAGCTTTGAATCCCTCGCTAGCTCAAGATACCACGCGTTAGAATCCTTCGCTCCGCTCGGGATTCTATTCTGGAATCTTTCGCGTCGCTCGGGATTCAATCCGTCACCCGCGGTAAAATATACCATTTTGCTCCCTAGTCACACAATCTACTATTATGAAGGAAATCATTGATGTTTAGGTACTTACATGTAAAAAGAAGGGTGGCGAGGCTCATTGGCCACAGCTTCTTCACCAGTTCTAACAGGGCTGTGACCATCAGGATGAGTGTCAGAAACACACCAAACAAGAAATACGACATCACGCAAGCGGCATTGCCCTGGAAGAAGGGAAAGGATATTGAACTTGTTAACTGGAAGCTAAGGTTGACTGGAAGAGATCGCTGCTTAGCGATAATTCCGCCTGTTGTTTACCTATTAACTGCGTATCCTTTCTGTGTTTTCTGTGTTTTGTATATGGTGTTCAATTAAGAGTGTTGTTGTTATTAAAAGAAAGAACGCAAAATACATTTTTTTCTTTGCATTTTCTAAGACGCTCACTCTCTCCCCCGTTACCTGATAATCACTACTGTGCTTTACCTTACCTACGTATTATTGATAGGCACTTATATGGAAATGAAATGAAGTGTAGCGCGTAGCGTTGGTATTATTTCATTAGGTTATGAGCCCGGCACGCTACCATTGCGCTAACACTTTGATTTGGCACTGGTCACTAATTATACATGAAGCTGTTCACGCTTTCTGCGTGTCTAATATATAGATGAATAATACCTATAGAATAAAATAAAAAAACTGTACAGTTGTAGCCTTGATGACGTATGTCAATTTAGATCGTTATGTTTTTGTCGACACGTAAAATTTGTTTTTAAAGCTTCTCAAGATAAATTCGTTCTGAATCATTGGCATTCCTGCCTATAAACAATCGTTACTCACATCTCAGGCATGACATAAAAGTTAATATTAGGTCACTATAAATAATATCACATTGTATGTCTTTCAGTCGTCAGTCTGTCTGCTATGAACAAGGGCACTGATACGTGTGGTTTAATAACAACATACTTAGTATAATCACGAAGATCGCAGTTGTAGGTGGTTGGTCTCTGAATCATTTTGTTTATACAAAGGCCTTTTTACTTACTAAGTATCTTACTTATACATAAATGCGAAAGTAACTCTGTCTGTCCGTTTCCTCTTCAGCCTTCAACCGCTGGACCGATTTGGATTAAATTTGTTATGCATATACTTGAAGTCCCGGGAAAGGACATGCTATATTTATATAATGCATACCTATGCATAGTTACCGCGGGAACGCGATACTCGAATACCACGCGGGTGCATGAAGTCGCGGCCGGAAGCTTGTTTAAATTAGCCTTGTTAACCTCGGGTTAACCGCTTCATCATCATCAACAGCTCATAGTAGTCCACTGCTGGACGTAGGCCTCACCCAATGCACGCCAATGAGCTCTGTCCAAGGCGTGCCGCATCCAATCTACACCGGCCACCTTGCGCAAATCGTCACTCCACCTGGCAACAGGGCGCCCTACACTTCGTTTGCCTTGTCGTGGTCTCCACTCAAGAAGTTTACTCCAACGACAATCCGCAGTTCTCGCGATGTGACCGGCCCACTGCCACTTCAAAGAGCTTATTCTTTGGGCTAAGTATGTCGACAACTTTCGTTCTCTGCCTGATCACCTCATTGCGGATCCAACCTTTCAGAGAAACGCCGAGCATAGCCCTCCGGGTTAACCGCTTAACTCAGATTTACTTGTATGAATTTGACGTGGGTTAAGAGGCTAACCCGAGGTTAGCGGCTTGGTGCAAGTGAGGCTTATACAATTAAACAAGTTCAATCGCATGTTCAGCAAAAGGGGCACTTTTTCACGTCAGAAAACTGCTAACCCATTACTTATTTATCATACGCACCTTCACAATTCCAAAGAAGAGTACCGCAGAGAACATCATCCATAGAACACACGTCACCAGAACGATTCCCAGGGCGACGTCTATGACTGGCTTAGGCCATGGTAGGTTTAGGACGTGAGTGCGATTGGCTATGACGGCTCGCGGCAGTGATTCTGTGTGATGCTGCTCCAGCGTTAAACAGGTGATTGCGGTTATGAGAAGAAAGCACGAGAGGACCTGGAAATAGAAGCGGATGAAATAAAAAACCGGCCAAGTATAGGGTATAGGGTTCCGAAGTTGACGATGCCCACAGTACCTTTCTAAGACTTATTAGCATCTAGCTAGCCTGTGGTATGACGTGCCCGCCCGACGCCCCTGCCGCTCGAGAAAAATCATTGGTTTTTTTAATCATTTCATAATTTGGTCGACTATGACTCGTAATTTTGTACAGCCTACTTAGTTGTGATAGTTTTTCCTTTCAACTACGTTATATATGCTACAACCGTGATTTTTTTTGGGGGGGGGGGGGGGGGGGTAAAATTAAAAAAAAACTCAAGCAGCCTAGGTAATATAACCTTATCATATTACAACTGTTTCAGCATTTCCATGACATCGCTTCTTATATATCTTTGCAAAAGAAACATGCTAAGTACAACAATAGAGAATTTTTACTCTCCGTCTATCTGTCTGTTTGTTAGAGCTGATCTCCGACACGACTTAACATAATTAGGTACTTGCAGTTTCCAGCATAATATAACTTGGGTAGACTTGGTTTGATTAAGTTCGAATACCAGGAAAAAAATAGTTTCTCGGAACACATAGTAATATCGAGTATACGGAAGTAGCAAAAAGAAATAAATATCTTGGGACGTTTAGAAAATGGATCTCCTATACATATCAATTTTAAGGACTCTATTGGGATAACCACCACCACCACTACAGCCTATTTGCGTCCCACTGCTGGGCACAGACCTCCTCTCGTCACGAGAGGGTTTGGGCTATAGTCCCCACGCGGGCCCAATGCGGATTGGGGACTTCACATACATCTTTGAAGTACTTCGCTGATGCGTGCAGGTTTCCTCACGATGTTTTCCTTCACCGAAAAGCTCAGTGGTAAATTCAAATTGAACTGGGATAACATCCTATAGAATCTTCGCTAACTAGGGAAGGGAGATAGAATGTAAGTAATAAAGTACCTATCATTATTAAGTGATATGCGAAATCCTAATCCTATAATCATTGATAGACAAAAGTATATCCTACCTACCTACCTATCCTAACGTATATATCCTGTTTCGTGCTCTGTACTATAGAGTAAGTATAGTACTTATAGATCTTATGAAACTCTATCAGAGTTTATTTTGTATAGAGCTATAATCTATATAAGGTATGTTTCTAACGTTTGTTTTGTTTAGAGAACAACCGAACATTGTGAATTAAGTAGGTTCTATTAAGTTCGAGGTCTAATATCGAACCATAAACAATGCTAAATACACTTTTTTATTGCAATCGTTCTAGAGCAAATCTACTTGGTACTACTGCGGCCTTATTGGAGTTTGTAAATACGTATACCTGTGTGATTTCCCATATGAATGCCTTTAGGCATCAAGCCCGCTAATTGTATAATTTAGTATGTGGAAGGAAACTACTTCATTGGAAGTTTAAATAAAATCATCATCATCATCATCATCATCATCATCATCATCACCATCATCATCATCATCATCATCACCATCATCATCATCACCATCATCATCATCACCATCATCATCATCATCATCATCATCATCATCATCATTTCAGCCGATAGACGTCCACTGCTGGACTTAGGCCTCCCCCAAGGCGCGCCACTCAGACCGGTCCTGTGCCACTCGCATCCACCGCGTTCCCGCGACCTTTACAAGGTCGTCACTCCATCTTGTTGGAGGCCTACCGACAGCTCGTCTACCGGTTCGCGGACGCCACTCCAGGACTTTCTGGCCCCACCGGCCATCAATTTTATTCCTTGGGGGATTGCCTTAGTCGCCACGCTTGGCAGGCGGGTTGGCGACCGCAGTATGAAGGAGGCAGTTCTCGGAGGACGCTGCTGCCCATCCTCCGGTTTTTCCCTTAGTCGCCTCTTAGGACACCCACGGGAAGAGAAGGGGTGGTGCAATTATTACCAGGCACCACACGGGGCAATTAAATAAAACAAATAAATATAAATCGATCTACATGGTAGGCCTCATGTCTATGAGAAAACTCATTTTTAGCTTTTTTTCATCCGAGCAAAGCCCGGCCGCCTAGGTAAGTAATAATGAATATAAACTAACTAGCTTCTGCCCGCGACTTCGCCCGCGTGGAATTCGGTTATCGCGTTCCCCCGGGAACTATGCGTTTTTCGGAATAAAAAGTAGCCTATGTCCTTTCCCGGGACCCCAACTATCTCCATGCCAAATTTCATCCAAATTGGCCCAGCGGTTGAATCGTGAAGAGGTAACAGACAGACAGACAGACAGAGTTACTTTCGCATTT
>OZ020284.1:1965868-2028573 GCA_963971205.1 Aethes cnicana
TGAATAAACCTTTGATACAATTGCAGCACGGCAGATTTCCAAAGCTTGATCTAATTTGAGATCTGCTTCACGTAGTAAGCGTTCTCTAATACTTTTACTATTAATACACAAATTAAACGGTCCATGACTAATGAATCGCACAAATCTCCAAACTCACAAGTACTCGCAAGCTTTTTAAATCGTAAACGTACTGTTCTATAGTTTCACTGTCTATCTGATTCCTTGTAAAAAATCGATGCCTTTCACTGTTAAATTTTTCTTTTGTGCAAAATGACCGTCAAAAACAGCCAGCGCCTCATCGATTGTCGTGCATTTCACGTTCAATTGCTCGTACAACTCCCGACATTGTTCACCCACTATATGTAGCAAAATGTTCAATTGTATTGTCTTGTCCTTTTTCGAAAGTTCACATGCGTCGAAATAAATTTTAAAACCTTTACGCCACTTATTCCAACTGTCACTCAAACTACCACTTGTAATGTTCATTAAACTTTTATCGAAACAAAAGGGAGACGGCGGCGCTAAAACTGTTTCCATATTTACGGCGATAATATCTCTTCGACAAACAAAACACTACTTCAAATACTTCATAATATTCTCGCAAGTTCTATAACCGGCTGCGCCATGTCAAGGTACACGTCAATCAAACAACAGATTCTCTCTAAGACTGTTTATTCATAATGTAGGGTAGACCTATAAAGATTACTAACTACCGACAACCTACACTCATTTTATAACTCCTCTAAGATACTTCAAAATCTGTCCACAGTGGCGGTAATTCGAATATCAGTGTCTCACATTCGATTTTCAAAAAGCATAGACTAAATAGAGCCGGAATTTGAATTTGGAACAAACTTTCGTTAGGTCTGTCTGAAGAATATAGGCGGGCATTGCTGTTCTAAGATGTTCGAAATTTGAACGTCATTACACATCGAATTCGATTTTGTAAGTGAATTTTATTGTATGACCACGGATAGGAAATTGGCTTTGACAGAACTCGCTGTTGTGGCGGACGTACGAACTCATTTGGAATTGATAGCCGTCCTGGCTGTTTTTCGAGTGCGTTCGTACGTCGCGCGCCGACCCGTCAATTTTGGAACTTTGACGTGCGTATTTCGTCAAACGATTCTACATATTATAATTGAAATAATATTTTATTTTCCCTTGTAAATATTCCTCTGTTGCTCCTTTCTCCTTCTGAACTTTTTGTATATAGTGTGTGTCTGGTGCGATTGTGTAAATATACGTGTGAACTGGTTTACGCTTTTAACTTATCCACCTCCGACACCACCACATCTACACTGGTGACTCCTAATAGTGCACGATTATGGATAAGGCGAAGGACAGAGCCGCCGTTGCGGATGACACAGAACATGACCGTGCGGAATTGTGCCGTGTGGGCGTAAAGATACCTCCATTTTACCCCGAGAAACCGGCATTATGGTTTGCCCAGCTGGAGGGACAGTTTATTCTGTCGAACGTGACCACGGATGCCACGAAGTTTTACTACGCGATGGCCCAGTTGGATCCTCAATACGCGGCAGTAGTCGAGGATATCATCACTTCCCCTCCGACCCAGGATAAGTACGAGAAGTTGAAGGCCGAGCTTATCAAGCGGCTTACAGCGTCACGGCAACTGAAGGTCAAGCAGCTATTGGCCCAACAGGAGCTCGGTGACAGGAAGCCTTCCCAATTTCTTCGTCATCTTCAAGACCTAGCCGGACCAGGGATTCCTGAAGATTTCCTGCGCGCCATGTGGACCAACCGTTTGCCCGAGGGCACGCAGGCGATCATAGTTTCGCAAATAAATTTAACTTTGGGAGAATTAGCGGATTTGGCTGATCGTATTTACGACGTTGTCACACCAAGCCAGCAACTCGCAGCAGTAACGGTGCCATCTCTGGTCGCAGCACCCACCTCAGGAGCGCCGCCCACGTCGGTAGCTCCATCAGCGGTCCAGGATCCCGTTGCCGCCCAGGTTGCGGCCCTCTGCAAGCGGATGGAGCTGATGGAGGCCGCCTTCACGTCTGGCTTGAACAACAGGCGTTCCCGCTCGAGAGCCCGTTCATCGAGCCGTCATAGCCAGCGGTCCAGCTCCAAGCGGTCTCACTCGAACTACAAGAGGTTTCCCGTCTGCTGGTACCACTATAAGTTTGGACAATTGGCGCGACGATGCGTAACGCCGTGCGACTACAAGGCGGGAAATGCGTAGGGCAGTCTGCGATGGCGACTGGCGGCTGCCCAAACACCGGTCGCTTGTTCGTGGTAGATTCTAAGACTAAAGTGCAGTTTCTAGTAGATACGGGTAGTGATTTGTGTGTTTTTCCACGTTTAAGCTTCCTCGGGCTAAGTTCTTAAACATTCACATAGACTTGGTTGGACCACTTCCCCTCTGCCAAGGATTTAGGTATTGTCTCACCGCCGTCGATCGGTTCTCGCGTTGGCCTGAGGCAATTCCACTACAAGACATCTCGGCAGAGACGGTCGCCAAAGCTCTGTTATACGGGTGGATCGCCCGATTCGGATGCCCAGTGGATATCGTTACAGACAGGGGT
The DNA here is from genome assembly GCA_963971205.1 of Aethes cnicana. NCBI lineage: Eukaryota > Metazoa > Arthropoda > Insecta > Lepidoptera > Tortricidae > Aethes > Aethes cnicana. The sequence continues at coordinate 1,968,424 of OZ020284.1, forward strand.
CGGCAGTTCGAGTCTGCCCTTTTCAAACATCTAGCAGAAATAGCAGGATTTGTACACAAACGTACAACTGCCTACCACCCCGCTTGCAACGGCCTAGTGGAGCGATTCCACCGGCAGTTGAAGGCTGCTATTAACTGTCATGCTGACAGCAGCTGGGTGGAATCCCTCCCACTAGTTCTGCTGGGCATAAGAAGCGCTTTCAAAGAAGACCTCCAGGCAACATCTGCAGAATTAATCTACGGAGAGACACTGCGGTTGCCAGGTGACTTCTTGAATCCGGAAGCTCACACGACCACTGATGTGACGGATTACCTGTCTCGGCTTCGCATGTTCACTAGGAACTTGCAGCCGGTGCCAGCTTCCCGACACATCGGTAGACGTCCGGTCTTTATATTCAAAGACTTGGAACAATCCAGTCATGTGTTCCTTAGAGATGACACCATGTCTAAGTCACTGAAATCAGCATATACTGGACCCCACAAGGTACTCGATCGCAACTCCAAGGTTTTTAAGCTGTTGGTAAACGATAAGCCCGTGACAGTATCGGTAGACAGGATCAAGCCAGCCTACATACTTCACGACACACAAACTACCGACACACAAACCACATACACTCACAATAACACTCATACACCAAACACGACCACCAGGTCGACGACCAGAGCCGATGATGATGGCGTTGGAAGGACACGGTCAGGCCGTGTAGTTAGGTTTCCTGACTATTATCGCCCTTGACGGTCTCTGGGAAGGGGTGATGTGGCGGACGTACGAACTCATTTGGAATTGATAGCCGTCCTGGCTGTTTTTCGAGTGCGTTCGTACGTCGCGCGCCGACCCGTCAATTTTGGAACTTTGACGTGCGTATTTCGTCAAACGATTCTACATATTATAATTGAAATAATATTTTATTTTCCCTTGTAAATATTCCTCTGTTGCTCCTTTCTCCTTCTGAACTTTTTGTATATAGTGTGTGTCTGGTGCGATTGTGTAAATATACGTGTGAACTGGTTTACGCTTTTAACTTATCCACCTCCGACACCACCACATCTACACTGTCATAACGGATGTTTACCGTACTACCGATTTTTGAACGCATCATAGAGGATTTATGATATGAGTGTAGATCAAATTAATTATAGGCTGACAATCACTTTTCATAGCGGCGTACATCGGAAAAGCTCTGATGTGAGCAATACCCAAGGGCGCTTCAAATTACAAGCTTTTATTTAGCTTCACCTGTCCCGATGTTTGTCTTTCCGTCTGTCTGTAATCAAATCTTGCAAGTTACATTTTATCCACTTCACGGTTACCTATTGAGCTGAAAATTGCATGCATATGTAAATCGAATGACAATGCAAAATTATGACATGGAGCTGATCTGATGATGGAACCGGAAGGTGGCCATAACAACTCGGTAGTTAAACGACACAACCCATCGAGTTTGGTCACGAGACTCGTGATCAAACGATTGATCACGAGTACTTTATCAAAAGCTTGTTTTTTAAAAGTTTTTTTTTTTTTATTATTGTAGCTTTGTTTTCATACAGGCTACCTAGGCACAGCGACACTCACTATATGCGTACAGTACGACACAACTTAGAAGGCGCGCGGTGAAGCACTTAATCGTTGCCGCAGAGTATATTTTTGCTTAATCCACGCGCCTTCTAAGTTGTGTAAACCTGTACGCTGATTCGTATGAAAGTTGTCATTCTAGTTTACCTTACTTTTTCTATGATGGGGGCCACCGTAATCTACTACTACTACTACTACAGCCTATTTGCGTCCCACTTCTGGGCACAAGCCTCCTCTCATCACGAGAGGGTTTGAGCTATAGTCCCCACGCGGGCCCAGTGCGGATTGGGGACTTCACACACAATCTTTGAATTACTTCGCAGATGCGTGTAGGTTTCCTCACGACGTTTTCCTTCGCCGAAAAGCTCAGTGGCAAATTCAAATTGAATTTCGCACATGAGTAAACTTAGAGGTGCGAGCCGGAATCGAACCCCCGACCCTCTGCTTGAGAGGCGGTAGGTTGAACTACTAGGCCACCACGGCTTCAACAGCACCGTAATCTGCTCAAACTTTATTTTTCACTCCTCCTATTCGAAAAGGAGTACTTTGTTCCCCGTTTAGAGAGAGCTAAATGTGATTTTGCTCCCTCTCCATTTCTACCCCGCAAACAGCGAGCAAAGTAAGATTTTGCTCTCTAGGGAGCAAAGTACGATTTTGTTCCCTGCTACGCCAGCATTTCTCATAGGAGTGAAAAGCACAGTGTGCAACACGGTATCCAAATTATTTAAACCTTGGGTGACGTAGCTTTGAATCCCTCGCTAGCTCAAGATACCACGCGTTAGAATCCTTCGCTCCGCTCGGGATTCTATTCTGGAATCTTTCGCGTCGCTCGGGATTCAATCCGTCACCCGCGGTAAAATATACCATTTTGCTCCCTAGTCACACAATCTACTATTATGAAGGAAATCATTGATGTTTAGGTACTTACATGTAAAAAGAAGGGTGGCGAGGCTCATTGGCCACAGCTTCTTCACCAGTTCTAACAGGGCTGTGACCATCAGGATGAGTGTCAGAAACACACCAAACAAGAAATACGACATCACGCAGGCGGCGTTGCCCTGGAAGAAAGGAAAGGATATAACTTGTTAACTGGAAGCTAAGGTTGACTGGAAGAGATCGCTGCTTAGCGATAAGTCCGTCTGTTGTTTACCTATTAACTGTGTATCCTTTCTGTGTTTTCAGTGTTTTGTATATGGTGTTCAATTAAGAGTGTTGTTGTTATTAAAATAAAGAACGCAAAGTGCATTTTTTTTCTTTGCATTTTCTAAGACGCTCACTCTCATTTTGAGACTGTCGACATCTATGGAATTTATATTTATTTGACAATGGAGGCCATCTCCATAATATTTTTTTCTGGACCCTTGGAGACTATACATCTCTAAGATCTTAGATTTAAGTTTAAGTTAGGGACATCCCTTCAATGTAATTGTAGTACGTACCTATATGTATATTTTATACATGTAATGTAAATGTTATAACTATCTGTAAATTTTGAAAAAAGGCCTTCTGCTTGAGTTTGTTGCGGCGCTTCTTCTCAAGCAATGGGTCTAGGAAGCGCTAGTAAATTCTTTTCTGACGTGTAAAAGTGCCCCTATGTGGCCAATTTGCTGAATAAATGATTGAATTTTGAATTTTGAATTGAATCTCTCCTCCGTTACCTTATAATCACTACTGTGCTTTACCTTACCTACGTATTATTGATAGGCACTTATATGAAAATGAAATGAAGTGTAGCGCGTAGCGTTGGTATTATTTCATTAGGTTATGGGCCCGGCACGCTACCATTGCGCTAACACTTTGATTTGGCACTGGTCACTAATTATACATGAAGCTGTTCACGCTTTCTGCGTGTCTAATATATAGATGAATAATACCTATAGAATAAAATAAAAAAACTGTACAGTTGTAGCCTTGATGACGTATGTCAATTTAGATCGTTATGTTTTTGTCGACACGTAAAATTTGTTTTTAAAGCTTCTCAAGATAAATTCGTTCTGAATCATTGGCATTCCTGCCTATAAACAATCGTTACTCACATCTCAGGCATGACATAAAAGTTAATATTAGGTCACTATAAATAATATCACATTGTATGTCTGTCAGTCGTCAGTCTGTCTGCTATGAACAAGGGCACTGATACGTGTGGTTTAATAACAACATACTTAGTATAATCACGAAGATCGCAGTTGTAGGTGGTTGGTCTCTGAATCATTTTGTTTATACAAAGGCCTTTTTACTTACTAAGTATATTACTTATAAATGCGAAAGTAACTCTGTCTGTCCGATTCAGGCTTCTTGCTGGACCGATTTGGATGAAATTTGGTATGCATATACTTCGAGTCCCGGGAAAGGACATGCTATATTTATATAATGCATACCTATGCATAGTTACCGTGGGAACGCGATACTCGAATACCACGCGGGTGCATGAAGTCGCGGCCGGAAGCTTGTTTAAATTAGCCTCGTTAACCTCGGGTTAACCGCTTCATCATCATCAACAGCCCATAGTAGTCCACTGCTGGACGTAGGCCTCACCCAATGCACGCCAATGAGCTCTGTCCAAGGCGTGCCGCATCCAATCTACACCGGCCACCTTGCGCAAATCGTCACTCCACCTGGCAACAGGGCGCCCTACACTTCGTTTGCCTTGTCGTGGTCTCCACTCAAGAAGTTTACTCCAACGACAATCCGCAGTTCTCGCGATGTGACCGGCCCACTGCCACTTCAAAGAGCTTATTCTTTGAGCTATGTCGACAACTTTCGTTCTCTGCCTGATCACCTCATTGCGGATCCGATCTTTCAGAGAAACGCCGAGCATAGCCCTCCGGGTTAACCGCTTAACTCAGATTTACTTGTATGAATTTGACGTGGGTTAAGAGGCTAACCCGAGGTTAGCGGCTTGGTGCAAGTGAGGCTTATACAATTAAACAAGTTCAATCGCATGTTCAGCAAAAGGGGCACTTTTTCACGTCAGAAAACTGCTAACCCATTACTTATTTATCATACGCACCTTCACAATTCCAAAGAAGAGTACCGCAGAGAACATCATCCATAGAACACACGTCACCAGAACGATTCCCAGGGCGACGTCTATGACTGGCTTAGGCCATGGTAGGTTTAGGACGTGAGTGCGATTGGCTATGACGGCTCGCGGCAGTGATTCTGTGTGATGCTGCTCCAGCGTTAAACAGGTGATTGCGGTTATGAGAAGAAAGCACGAGAGGACCTGGAAATAGAAGCGGATGAAATAAAAAACCGGCCAAGTACCTATAGGGTATAGGGTTCCTAAGTTGACGATGCCCACAGTACCTTTCTAAGACTTATTAGCATCTAGCTAGCCTGTGGTATGACGTGCCCGCCCGACGCCCCTGCCGCTCGAGAAAAATCATTGGTTTTTTAATCATTTCATAATTTGGTCGACTATGACTCGTAATTTTGTACAGCCTACTTAGTTGTGATAGTTTTTCCTTTCAACTACGTTATATATGCTACAACCGTGATTTTTTAAATAAATGGGGGGGTAAAATTTAAAAAAAACTCACGCAGCCTAGGTAATATAACCTTATCATATTACAACTGTTTCAGCATTTTCATGACATCGCTTCTTATATATCTTTGCAAAAGAAACATGCTAAGTACAACAATAGACAATTTTTACTCTCCGTCTATCTGTCTGTTTGTTAGAGCTGATCTCCGAAACGACTGAACATATTTAGGTACTTGCAGTTTCCAGCATAATATAACTTGGGTAGACTTGGTTTGAATACCAGGAAAAAAATAGTTTCTCGGAACACATAGTAATATCGAGTATACGGAGGTAGCAAAATGAAATAAGAATTTAAGAATAAGAATATTTTATTAAACAAAAATACACAGTTACAAGATATAGAAATATCCGGTGGATCCCAAACTAGGCTGAGCCTGTATCTTGGGGCCCACAGAGTCGATTTGACAAATTCACATTGATACTAAATTGAACACTGAGACATAAACATTTAGAAGAAGAATAATAATATAACTATTTACAATTTTTAAAAAGTGGGTATTTGATATTGGTAAGTAATTTAGTTAGAATATAAGTAAGGAGTGATTAATTTAATCTATAATTTATACAATAAAAGAGGTAGTTTACGTAGAACAAACTTGTTTATGGGTCTGTGAGTATGGGCGTGTGTGTGTGTGTGTGTGAGGGAGTGTGTGTGTGTGTGTGTGTGTGTGTGTGTGTGTGTGTGTGTGTGTGTGTGTGTGTGTGTGTGTGTATTAGTGGATAGTTTTTTGAGTGAAAACAATAGTACTTATAGGTTTCATTTCCGGGAAAGAAAACAAGATCACGACGATGGTGATGGTTTTACTGAGTGATGGATAGGATGTTTTCCGTGTCACAGTATGAGAGCGTAGGAAACCACTGTTTTAAAGTTAGTTTAACTTGGGAGATGGAACATTTTTTCAAGTCGCAGAATTTGTTCACTGCATTGTAAACAAACGGGTGCATAAATGCCGCTGAGCCCTTTGCGTGTGCTGTTTTAAATGCTGGGATTGGAACCCGATATGTGCGTCTACTCATAATTGTATCTGCTAGAGGAGACGATGCAATACTTCCGTGGGTTCGAATAACTGCACTTAGGATAAACAGTTGCCGCACACGGAGGTATCCCGAGTTGTTGTATAGCGAGTCTGTTGGAAAGCGGAAAGGCTTTTTTAGCATTACTTTGAGGACTGCCCGTTGCGCACGTTCTAACTCAAGCATTGCCGTCTTGCCAGCGCTGCCCCAGACCGCTATGCAGTATTGTATCATGGACTGACACAGCGCATGGTAGACAATACGCCGCACCTCCGGGGAGCAGCAGTCCCTTAGACGTTTAAATATATAAATAACTTTCCTAACTTTCTTTGAAAGAGTTTTTATGTGCTCTTTAAACGAAAGATGTTCATCCACGGTCAGACCTAGGTATTTGACGGCTGTGCATCTCTGGATAGAATCGCAGAGGCAGGAGGGGACTTTAAACCCACAGGTATGCATTCTTAGGCTCAAGGTTGCAGGTGCTTTACTGGTAGCCGTTTTAGAGAAAGGGATAAAAAGACTCTTATCAACGTTTAGAGTAAGAAGATTAACATCAAGCCAATACGCCATTCTTGATAGTCCTTGCTCCGCCAATAGGTACGCCTCCTCCCATGTATTACCACTGAAAAGAACAGCTGTGTCATCTGCGTAGCAAAAGATCCCAGACCCAGGAATATCAAGCTGAAGGAGGCCATTTATGTAAATAATAAAAAGTGTGGGCCCAAGAATACTATCCTGTGGCACCCCAAATCTGACTGTGGACCTCTCGCTTACATGCTCTCCAATTTTCACCACCTGTTCTCTATTGGAGAGATAGCTGGAAAACCAGTCAAGAGCTATTCCTCGAACCCCAAGCCCCTCCAGTTTCTTCAATAAAATTCTGACTGAGACAGTGTCGAAAGCCTTGGCAAGGTCAAGGAACACACCCAAGCAGCATTTCCCTATGTCTAACTGGCTGGATATTAAGTTAGTAAGAGCCAGGGCAGCATCCTCAGTCGACTTGCCTGATCTGAAACCAAACTGTTTGTCCGAGATGAGGTTATTACTCTCCAAATACTTTAACAACCGTCTGTTAACAAGCTTTTCGAGAATCTTGGAGAAGACACACAGAAGAGAAATGGGTCTGTAGCTATTTGGGAAATCTTTTGGGCCGTTCTTGTAAATAGGAGAAACTACCGCCCGTTTCCAACAGTCAGGAAAGCAGCCCTTTTGGAGACTGAGATTACACAAATGGGTAAGAGGTTTAAGTATCACATCCTTAATTTCTTTAATTAACGAAGGCTTAACACCATCATATCCTGGGGCGCTATCAGATTTGAGCTGGCTTATAATTTTGTCGATTTCATAAATATCTGTTGGCTGCATGAAGAAAGAGTTTAATGCAGTCACGGGGGGAACAAACTTGTCTGCTAGAGAGGCTTCTGATTCAGATAATCTAGTCAATATTTGATCAGCCATTCCAGCACCGGCAGTTGCAAAGTGCACGTTACATTTATTAATGGAGACTTGAGCAGAGCTCCCGGACTTCACAAGTTGCGAGGTATCGTTCGGTTTTGTTGCAGTCTGACAGATATTTTTTATCGTACCCCAGAGCCTTTTAGGTTTGTTTATATTTTCATTTATTTCTTGAGTTTGGAATTCACACTTTAAGTTATAAAGTAAATTATCGCAGAAATTCCGATACCGTGAGTATATCTTTTTTAGGTTCAGATCATTAGGTGATGCTCGCATATCTTTATGAAGCTTGTCTCTGTGCTTTATACATCTAATAACACCGGGAGTTACCCATGGTTTTATATTAAATTTAGTTCAGCTTATGTGGACCCTTCTGGTATTGTTGTTAATTGCTATAGATACGATAGCGTTAAATCTGTCGGCAGCAGTGTTCACGTCGCTTCTGTCGATTACTGCATCCCAATCAGCCATTCTCAACTCACGTACAACTTCCCCGTAATCAGTTTTTGTCACCCAGCGGGTCTTATTTTTTGAACTAGAGTTAGGACATAGCAGACCTGCCATAGCAATATCATGGTCAGTTACTGAACATTTGCATACAACACCCACTGGCATAGTATCCGCCTTGATGAAAATGTGATCAAGACACGCCTCATTCCTGGTTGGCTTTGTGATTGCGGGCAGGAGGCCATGCGCTGACATCAGACACATGTATTCGGAGTACTGAGAACTGGTTGAACTATCCGCAATGTCAATATTGATATCTCCTATTACTACGACTTGTTTTAGACTATTTTCGTGCAGAGTATTGTCTAGCGAGGTCACAAATCTAGCTATATTCGTAAACGATGGCGAGCGAAATAAATATCTTGGGACGTTTAAAAAATGGATCTCCTATACATATCAATTTTAAGGACTCTATTGGGATAACCACCACCACCACTACAGCCTATTTGCGTCCCACTGCTGGGCACAGACCTCCTCTCGTCACGAGAGGGTTTGGGCTATAGTCCCCACGCGGGCCCAATGCGGATTGGGGACTTCACATACATCTTTAAATTACTTCGCTGATGCGTGCAGGTTTCCTCACGATGTTTTCCTTCACCGAAAAGCTCAGTGGTAAATTCAAATTGAACTGGGATAACATTCCTATAGAATCTTCGCTAACTAGGGAAGGGAGATAGAATGTAAGTAATAAAGTACCTATCATTATTAAGTGATATGCGAAATCCTTTTTGTTTTTTTTTTAATTTATTTATAACACTTCAATTACAGAGGTTTTTACAAAAAAGCAGTTCGGAAACGTTGCGGTTTATCTGCACTGCAGAGTCATCGATTACATAATTACTAGTTATTTAGTTGTGATTGTAAACATCCCAGCTGATTCTTTATATAAAATTGTTTAAGTTTATAGAAAAAAGATTTGCCTGCATCGGAATACATTTCTTGGAGTTCTATTGGCATTTCATTTACAATAGTTGGTAGGAGGTACCTATATGTTCGTGTGCCGTACAGGTTTGTGTACTTAGGTTGAATATACTGTTTGTTTTTACTTATGACTCTTAAGTTACTAGGTCGTTTGTGTTCCCGTAAAGGTTCAGTTTCGTGTGGGTTACTAAGTAAATACAATTTCACCTTATCGAGAACATTTAAGACCTATAATCATTGATAGACAAAAGTATATCCTACCTACCTACCTATCCTAACGTATATCCTGTTTCGTGCTCTGTACTATAGAGTAAGTATAGTACTTATAGATCTTATGAAACTCTATCAGAGTTTATTTTGTATAGAGCTATAATCTAAATAAGGTAGGTTTCTAACGTTTGTTTTGTTTAGAGAACAACCGAACATTGTGAATTAAGTAGGTTCTATTAAGTTCGAGGTCTAATATCGAACCATAAACAATGCTAAATACACTTTTTTATTGCAATCGTTCTAGAGCAAATCATCATCATCATCATCATCATCATCATCATCATCATCATTATCATCATCATCATTTCAGCCGATAGACGTCCACTGCTGGACATAGGCCTCCCCCAAGGCGCGCCACTCAGACCGGTCCTGTGCCACTCGCATCCACCGCGTTCCCGCGACCTTTACAAGGTCGTCACTCCATCTTGTTGGAGGCCTACCGACAGCTCGTCTACCGGTTCGCGGACGCCACTCCAGGACTTTCTGGCCCCACCGGCCATCAATTTTATTCCTTGGGGGATTGCCTTAGTCGCCACGTTTGGCAGGCGGGTTGGCGACCGCAGTATGAAGGAGGCAGTTCTCGGAGGACGCTGCTGCCCATCCTCCGGTTTTTCCCTTAGTCGCCTCTTACGACACCCACGGGAAGAGAAGGGGTGGTGCAATTATTACCAGGCACCACACGGGGCAATTAAATAAAACAAATAAATATAAATCGATCTACATGGTAGGCCTCATGTCTATGAGAAAACTCATTTTTAGCTTTTTTTCATCCGAGCAAAGCCCGGCCGCCTAGGTAAGTAATAATGAATATAAACTAACTAGCTTCTGCCCGCGACTTCGCCCGCGTGGAATTCGGTTATCGCGTTCCCCCGGAAACTATGCGTTTTTCGGAATAAAAAGTAGCCTATGTCCTTTCCCGGGACCCCAACTATCTCCATGCCAAATTTCATCCAAATTGGCCCAGCGGTTGAATCGTGAAGAGGTAACAGACAGACAGACAGAAAGACAGACAGACAGAGTTACTTTCGCATTTATAATATTAATATGGATGTTACTTACAAATGTAATCACTCCCAGGCACAAGCAACCCTTATCCAGTTTAACTCGGAAACATTTTTCAGTCGCCATTTCCACTTTTCTTTTTCACTATCTTATTTAATAATATCACTATCGCATTAGCACTGCGAACGCTAATACTCCGTCCTGTAGCAGAGTGACCACTTGAATGAAGCAAAAGTCAAAACAATAATGCTGTGTGCTTAAACGAAACATTTTTACAGGGACGTATTTATACTTAACTATAGCCGTTCACCGCGACTTTGTCTGCCGATGCCGTAGACTTAGATTTTGCGTTCCTTGATGGGTACTGCTACTTATAAATACTACTTACTTATAGAAGTAAGTTTTTACATTTTTTTTATGGTTTGACCCGTGGATAACCTTGTTTTTTTTCCAGGGTCTCAAACTATCGCCATGCCGAATTTCATCAAGATCCTTCCAGCCGTTTTGACGTGAAGCAAGGACAACAAACAAACACACTTTCACAATTATAGCATTAAATATTTACATACTTTGTATAGCATGGAATGGATATAAATATTATTTATATCCATTCCATGCTATAATTTTTATTAAATATAAATTATTTATTAAATAACGCAAATATTCGGACTTGGAAATAACGGGTAAAAAATAGGTAACTACTTAGGTATCAATCAACCTATGTAGTTACCTATTTTACAAAAAATACCGGACACTAAATTTTAAATTCTTTAAAAATAAGGTTTTATCCGTATATACTACTTAGGTAAGTATAATGTAATCGCATACGCAATCATTCGGTGAAGTTATTTGAGAGTTCAAGGACAGAACCCATATTCCATATCCATATTATATTATACTAGCTTCTGCCCGCGAATTCGCCCGCGTGGAATTTGGTTATCGCGCTCCCGCGGGAACTATGCGTTTTTTCTGGATGAAAAGTAGCCTATGTCTTTTCCCGGGCCTCCAACTATCTCCATACCAAATTTCATCTCAATCGGTCCAGCGGTTGAAGCGTGAAGAGGTAACGCCGTTATAACCGAATTCCACGCGGGCGAAGTCGTGGGCAGAAGCTAGTATACATATAAGTAATAGTACTTGTTCAAGTCCGCCTCTGTAGTAACCTAACTTCATCAAGTGCTCTGTCATCTTGGAATTTCTTGAAATATGGTCCCTTAAAATACGAATACGTATATATAGGATAAGAGGTGTTATCTCAAGTGTACACAATCTTGCATGGGTCAAGGAAAAAAACCTGTAGTTAAGGGTAGTCAATTGATCGAGTGTTTTTGTTGCGTCGAGCGGGATTAGACGTCAATGTTTGTATTTTTTTTTAACATTTTAAGATTTACTTACGTATGAATAATGCTTATAGGTATACGTTTAGTGTTTTTGGTTGTTATCTTTTTAATTATGTAGGTATCTTCTTATCTTATCTTGTCTAGCCTATTAGATCCCACTGCTGCGCAAATGCCTCCCCTCCTCTCTATGTAGGGTGTATTCAAACTAAACGGACCTAGATCAGCCCATTATCAGCCCTATTAAAATCAATTTAGGCATTAGGCATAGCGTGTTCTGAGTATAAATTCGTGTAACATTCCATTTTGAAATGAAAGCAACATTCATTCGTTCAGTTCAGCACTTATTGAAGTACTTAGTAGAATGAAATTCGATTCGTTAGGAATGCAGATTAGCAAAAGTACCTACAATAACATCGAGGTCTAGGCGAAGTATAAAAACAAATACTTAGATGATACTCGGCGAATGGAAATTAGGTATTTAGGTACTTATTGATAAAAAACCAACCTGAGATATTTCAATATGAAAACGTGCCAAAATTACTAAAGCATTACTTACAGGCTTTCATATCTACATAACTACTATAGAACACGATTATGGTACCTACAAGGCTTGTCTACCAAATAAGTTATAATCATTAATTACCTACGATGAATCTTCATCGTAGGATTCGTAGGTGTATCCTCAGAGGAATGCTTCAGTTATTTTTCTGAGGGTGCACCTGTAGTAGGACATCAAGGAACACCTAGTAGAAATCCTGTTATCGGAATTTATGTCAGTCCACTGCCATACATTTATATAACACATACATTGCTACCTTTATCACGAGCACCGGGATTCCCCCAAAAGTACGCAGTGATATGGAAGCGGAGAAATTTGGAACTATCAGTTCTGGAAACAAAACCGTCTAAATACTATGGACACTAGCGCCACGGGTAAATGAAGACATCAATTGGTCTTGGTAGCCGCACGGAAACGGTCCAATTCATGTTTCTGTATTCTGTTCATCATCATAAATATAAAAAAATATAACTGTTTGAAATTTGATTTTTTTTTTTAACCCAAAAAGTAGTGTAATTTTTATTTATACGTATGAATTGGTAAACGTAAATGCGTCAAAAGAAACTTCGTTACTTGTTTTTGTATTGTTGACATATTAGTTTAACCAGTTTGTAACACGACTTTAGACTTTATACTAATGTCGTAAGGCTTAAAATAATATGATTTTACATTACATTATATTTAACGTTATTCGCGTCAAGCCTAGTTGTTCACTACAAGTTTGACGTCATGTTTGACGTGACGTTTTATCGGTAGCTTAATTTTTTTGTCGTTTTGGTGACCGCGAAAGTCGATTTAAAGACGCTTTTGTTATGAATATTTTTATAAAACGGACCAGAGCTCAGCTTTCGTTCTACTTTGAGCTAAGAATGTGTTTTCATTAAATATGTCGAGATAATTTAGTATCCGTTTAAGTGATATTTTCAGTGTTTAAGAAGTTTTTGTTATAGTAATGGATCTAAATATTGTGATATTTGTAATGGTTTTGTGAATGTGAAAGGTGATTGACCCGCCGTGGGGCATTTTTTTATCACTCGATCGCCGGCGTCGTCGTTCGTAGATTTATCTTGTTAAGAAAATTTCAAAGAACCTTGGAGCGGTTCATTGATATTCAATCCTCCAGTAATTACCTAACCAAGTTTGCTTGTATACAATGCGTTATATCACAGTATCTTGAAGCAGGGCATAGGAAACGCACCTAATAAATGCTTTTTGAAATAACTGTGCAACCTGATTGTGCTAAAAGGACCTCTAGCTCATTACAAGCAACATTAGTGATATATTATCAATAGTGTCTCAGTGTTTGAAAGGGTTTGTCAGTGAAAAATAGAAAAATGGATAAAATATTCTTTACCATAAATGGAGACCAAGTTATGTTGTGTAAGTATTTTATGAATATGATAAACACATTAAGTTACTAGTTCTAAATGAGTCATATAGTAAATTGACTTGTGAGTGAACTTAGTGGTGGCAGATTTGATTAATAAATGATTTACCTACAAGACAAAAGAAACGACGGCTGTTTTTTTACCCTATTCATCATCATCATCATCATCATCATCATCATCATCATCATCATCATCATCATCATCATCATCATCATCATCATCATCACCATCATCATCATCATCATCATCATCATCATCCATCATCATCATCAACAACAGCCCATAGTAGTCCACTGCTGGACGTAGGCCTCACCCAATGCACGCCAATGAGCTCTGTCCAAGGCGTGCCGCACCCCCCCCTTACATTACCCTATTACATTATGGTTAATATTACTTACATTAGAGATATTCAAATGTAAAATCCCATTTTTTTCTGTTCCCGTAGGAATTTCGGGAAATCCTCTCTTGGTGCTCCCCTACGTTCCCTAAGGAATCTGCATGCCAAATTTCAGCTCTCTACGACCAGTAGATTCGGCTCTGCGTTGATCGATCAGTCAGTCAGTCAGTTTCTTGTTTTATATATATAGAGTAACATTTGTTTCGAGTTCGACTAGTCGGCCTGGTGAATTTTGTGTTCTTCCAGTTACTATACAACATTAACAATTGTTTTGACTTCCAGCGGGTTCAGACGTGTCTCCGGACACTTCTCTAAGTGACTACCTTCGCAACTACTTGAACCTGCTCGGCACGAAGACAATGTGCCACGAAGGAGGCTGCGGGGCTTGCATGGTGTCCATATCTCAAACTAACCCTGTCAGCAAGGAGAAACAAGTGTTTGCTGTCAATTCAGTGAGTTCCATCTTAATGCATACTAATATTATAAATGCGAAAGTAACTCTTGTCTGTCTGTCGGTTACCTCTTCACACTTCAACTGCTGGATTTGGTATGGACTATGGAGATAGTTGGAGTTCTGGGAAAGAACTTAGGCTACTTTTTACCCTGGAAAAACACATAGTTCCAGTGGGAACGCGACGCGATAACCAAATTCCACGCGGGCGAAGTCGCGAGCAGAAGCTAGTACAATTGATAAAAAAGAACAATAAAGTATTTTTCAATTTCTTTACCCTGGATTTAATTAGATTTCGTGTAAAGTTATCAAACTCATGTTGCAAATTGAATAAAATAGGTAAATTGGTTGTAATTGCTTTGGTTGCAATCCATGGAATAAATTATACCTACTAGTCAAATGTATATAGAAATTTGAATTTTGATGTTTGTAGATACTCTTCAAATTTTCATTTTGCCTGCCATATGGCCACCAACCCCATTCTTAAGTAGGTAATTAGGTATGTCACAAAAAGCAGCTCACTGGTTCCAGCCCTTTCGAAACCGGAATCGCCACCGATGTCTATAGGTGGTGGTGCCCAATTTCCATCAGGTGGGGCGTCCGCCTATTTTGTTTTTCTAAGAAACAATACATAGTTAATATCATTTTCAGTGCCTAGTCCATGTGCTCTCTTGTCACCAATGGGACATCACCACTGTGGAAGGGGTGGGGAATCGCAAAGATGGCTACCATTCCATACAGGAGCGATTAGCTGCCTTCAACGGCACACAGTGCGGATATTGCACTCCAGGATGGGTCATGAATATGTACAGGTACTTATGTCATTATAACCCAGAGCTTTAGAAAATGGGAAATAATAACGAATTGCGGGCGCCATTTGTAATGTATCTCAGTTTAAAAAAAGATCTATGTCAGGGCTGACTTAGATCACTTATTTATCATTGCTTGATAGAAACATTGAGATTTTTCTTTGTACATATTTAATTACACTGCTATTTTCTATAAAATTTAAAGTACCTAACGAAAAGTTTCTAAGAAATTGGGGAGTCATCTTTCCGAGCCAAATTCAAATTGAACTAGGTGCCCTCATTGTACAATTTGGATACAAACCAAGGTTTAAAGCCCTACACAACAACGCAAAATGTATTTCTAAACAATTTACAACGAATATTATGACTAGAACTCTTTTTGAACTCCTCTTATTACACATATACATTGGGTTGTAAGTTGTAAACTGTTAAGCAATAAAATATGCTTTGCGTTCGGCTCGCCATCTAGCTTCAAGTAGCGGTAGCAACTGTTAAACGGTCGGGTAATCGGGGTTCAGCCACTGGACGCTAGATGTCGATCCTGTGTTAACCCGCGTTCCGGACAACGCACTGAAGTACAGGCTCTGCTACTCTTTTCATTTTATTCCTCTATGCTTGCAGATACCCTCATTGTTCTCGATTATTCCAGCTTATACGAGAGCTCCAAGAAACTGACGATGCAGCAGGTCGAGAATTCCTTTGGCGGCAACATGTGCCGTTGCACGGGTTACCGACCAATCCTTGATGCCTTTAAGAGCTTCGCCACTGATGCCGATGATGGGCTGAAGACCAAAGTCCTGGTACGTTGGAGACAAGACGTTCTTTATACTTCCGACGCAGTGTCAAGAACCACCTACCAGTGGCAGACTTTTATCTAGTTGAATGCACGCCATTATGCACGTCAAGGATCAGGGTTGTTAACATTACTTAAAAGATTTATTTGTTACCCGCGACTTTGTCTGCAGGGAATTTAACACTATATTTCCAAAGCCCTTTTTCCAGGATACTTTTAAAGCCTTTTCCGGGATTCCGGGATTTGTGGGATTCCCGGGATTTCTATCCAAAGTTCTCTTCCGGGATCCCTCTAATGGGTTTCCGGGATTTCCGGGATAATAAGTAGCCTATGTGTTAATCCAGGTTACAAACTATCTGTATGCCGAATGTTATGCAAATTGATCGAGCCGTTTTAGCGTGATTGACTAACAAACATAACATTTATAAATTAAATACTATACTGATTTTCATGCGGCTTTCATGAATAGATAAAGCGATTCACTAGAGTCTAGAAAGGTTTAGTTGTCCATTTCAAAGCCGGTGCGGGTAACTATGTACTACTACTACTACTACTACAGCCTATTTGCGTCCCACTGCTGGGCACAGGCCTGCTCTCATCACGAGAGGGTTTGGGCTAAACTCCCCACGCGGGCCCAGTGCGGATTGGGGACTGCACACACATCTTTGAATTACTTCGCAGATGCGTGCAGGTTTACTCACGATGTTTTCCTTCACCGAAAAGCTCAGTGGTAAATTCAAATTGAATTTCGCATATAAGTAAACTTAGAGGTGCGAGCCGGAATCGAACCCCCGACCCTCGGCATGAGAGGCGGTAGGTCGAACCACTAGGCCACCACAGCTTCTAACTATGTAGTTAAGTATAAATTCTAAAATCGGGAACTGTTCTTTGGGTAATGTAATGGATTTATTTTTTTGGAACTATCTACTACTAAACTAACTATATTGGAACTAACTACTACTAAACTAACTACTTTAAGCTTAGTCCTTTCGGCTTCTAATAACCCGGTCTTATGGTCTCATGGCGACAATCGAGAATATGTGACATATTCTTCAGGACATGGAGGATTTGGATAAAGTGAGATGTCAAAAAGACTGCAGAAGGAAGTGCAGCGTGACCAAAGACGACTGGTGCGTCATAGAGAACAGAAGAGAAGAGATGTTGCGTGTACACATGAGAACTAACCGGTGGTACAAGGCGTATACTATCAAGGATGTATTTAAGGTTAGTAAAAAAACAATTTATTTCAGAGAATAACCATCGTTTAATAATTGCTGTAGCGCCAGCCTTCACTTTCATAAGGCTAGGTACTTACTGTCTGCGGTGGTATTTTGGAAATAATTTAAGAAGTAATGTTAATTTCGGCAGTCCTAAAAATGGCAAATTCTGTTCTTAATTATGCTGCCATCACTGTTAAGCACGAGGTAACTTGTATTGAAATTGAATATTACCTTTGTCACGCACCACATCCTACATCTAAATATATAAAAGAAGAAACTGACTGATTGACTGACTGACTGACTCACATATCAACGCAGAGCCGAAACTACTGGTCGTAGAGAGCTGAAATTTGGCATGCAGGTTCCTTGGGGAGCGTAGGGGAGCACTAAGAAAGGATTTCTCGATATTCCCACGGGAACGGGAAAAAATGTGATTATGACGTAATCTAAATATATAAAACAAGAAACTGACTGACTGACTGACTGATCGATCAACGCAGAGCCGAAACTACTGATCGTAGAGAGCTGAAATTTGGCATGCAGGTTCCTTAGGGAACGTGCGAGCACTAAGAGAGGATTTCCCGAAATTCCCATTTTAATATTTCTGCGCATACGAAGTTGCGGGTTAAAGCTATTTTAGACATAAATATGAATTACATCGTACTGAATGAAAGTTAGAAGTTTTCGATGATTTTTCAGGTTCTGGGCAGAGAAGGTACAGATAGTTACAGGCTGGTAGCTGGGAATACAGGAAAAGGTAACTTTACCGGTATATACACGGTGGGTCAGAAATTATGGCAAATAATTAACCCACGGTATCGGGTATCGATTCTCAGTATATTGTATAGGTCTTTAATTTTTTTTGAGTTGGTAAAAAAAATAATTGTATATGGGATTGGTTGTGCGAGCGACGCCTGAATCCCATACAAAATATATTTTTGTTTACCAACTCAAAAAAAAATCAAGACCTATACAATATACTTAGAACCGATAGCCGATACTGTGGGTAAATTATTTGCCATATTTTCTGACCCACCATGTATAATTAGTAGAATGCACTTAAAACCTTTGATCTATTATAAGTAAGGATTCACAATCAGCCGAAGAAAAATGGTCCGTCAAAACGGGTGCCCGTACGACTCGGGCACCCGTTTGGCGCTCAGTAAATTTGACACTTAAGTCTTATAGTGTGAGGCTTACTTTTGTATTAAATATTTATCTTGACACATACTATAAAGAGGCGTTATTAGCATATTGGAACGTATTTTCTAATGTCAGTTTGCTCCATATATTTTGACATATTCTGTTAAGCGCTGTTCGTCCATATGTTATTATAGGTCAATGCTTAAAACGGACCACCACCAACTTCTATTGTATAATTTTTATCTTCAAGTAGGTTTGCAAAACGATAACGCTGGTTTTTCGGGAGGCACAAAGCATATACTGTGAACAAACAATCAGTACACGAGCTACAACACTTCGGTCAGTTTTATTACGTCTTTTTGCTATCTGGCCCTTTCATTAGATTGTTACTTTTTCATATTCAGTCTTGTATCTTAGTTTTTTTAAGCTATTATTATCGTTCTTTTTTATGCTGTTCTTTTTTAGGGTTCCGAAGTCCACAAGGAACCCTTATAGTTTCGCCATGTCCGTCTGTCCGCACTATTGCTCGGAGATGCTTAGTTCTAGAAAGCTGTAATTTGGCATGAATATACATATTAGTTACGCTGACAAAGTGGTACAATAAAATTTCGAAATGTATTTTTTTATAGGGTACCTCCCCTACTCGTAAAGTGGGGATGTAATTTTTTTTTCTTGCGTACCCCATGGTGCGGCATATCGTTGAATAGGTCTTAAAAAAATGTTGTCGGTTTGCTAAAACTATTTTTTGGTTAAGTGATGCGTTTGTGAAATATTAAGCTTTAAAGTGCTATTTTTTGTTAGAGTCACGTGTCCCCCCCCCCCCCCTGCCAGCTAAATGGTGGTATTTGGATGGCTGAAAAAAATCACGGTTGTGGCATATATAACGTAGTTGAAAGGAAAACTATCACCGCTAAGAAAGCTCTACAAACTTAGGTGTAACTTATGAAATGATTAAAAAACCAATGATTTTTCTCGAGCGGCAGGGGCGTCGGGCGGGTACATACCACAGGCTAGCTAGATGCTAATAAGTCTTAGAAAGGTACTGTGGGCATCGTCAACTTCGGAACCCTATACCTACTTTGCTCGTGGCCCGACACGCACTTGGCCGGTTTTTTTTTAGTTAAATATGTTAGTGTAAGTCGTTTGTCACGTTTGCGTTCGTGTCGGCACCGTGCAGGATGCCCCTGAAAATCAACGTCGCGGATATTATTATCCGTGGCATAATGTTGAGCGGGTACCCTTTTTGGTGCTCGTAAATACTGATTTTCTCTGTGTAATGTATGTATCGAGTGTCCAAATAAATATTTCTATTTCTTTTTCATATTTGGCAACAAAAACAGTTGTAAAACCCGACGTTAAATGCATTTTCGCCATATAGGTACACGATACCTGACTACCGTCAGGTACTATTCTATTTCTAAAAATAGATATTAAAATGTTATTGTAGGTATGGTCATATCTGCCGCATGCCGAACGAATTATGGGCCAAAGTAACCACCCAGTGGAAGCCCAACAATTCCAATCGGAGACGAGGCAGACCTCGTCGGCGATGGCGGGATGAAATTGATTCCTTTTTAAAGAATTGGCCAGAGACTGCGCAAGACCGAGAGCAGTGGAAAAAGTGGGGGGTAGCCTTTGCCCAGCAGTGGGACAGAACGGGCTCATAATAATAATTTTTTCAGTGCGTAAAGTGTCAGTGCCAGGGAAAGGATATAGGCAACTGTTTATCCCGGAAAAACACCGGTTTCCATGGCAACGCGATAACCGGACTCCACGCGGGTGAAGTCGCGGGCTGAAGTTAGCATTGTTATAAAATATGCATATAACCTGTCACGTTGAAAACGAAGAACAAGGTTTCACATTATATTTATATTTTCCGCAGGTGTTTTCCCAATAGCCACCACCGCGCGCGTCCTGATAGACATTTCCTCCATCACCGGCCTCAAAGAGACCTACAAAGACGTGAACTTAGTCTTTGGAGCTGGCATGTCTCTAACCGACCTGCTGATGGAGTGCCGAAGGTGGGCCCGCGAGAGCGACTTCAGATACTTAGAGCAGTTCCATGAACATTTGGATCTGGTGGCCCATGTGCCTGTAAGGAATGTGAGTTGTTTTAGTTTCCTATAGGTCGCCAACTTCATGCCCGGCGGTGCTACAGACGTTGGGGGGCGTGACGACAGCGGGGGTGGCGAGGGTTGCGGGGAGACTAAACACGCGCATTGCACGAAACATATTATAATATTATGATAAAATCGAAGTCTTAATTTTAACGTAGAATTAAATAGATATATAATATATTTTCTTAGTTTTTAAGGACATATTTCGTGCCCTAGCAGGGTATCATGTACCTACTAATTTACATAATTAACATCTGATGTCAATGAACATGATAATGAAATAAAGAATTGAATTGAATTGAAATACTGGCCGTCGAAAAAAAGCAAATAAGGCTACGTATGACCATAGAGAAATGATACAAGAAGAGTGGCAGAGCCCATACTGTAGTGCGTGCTCCGAAACCCGGGTTAACACTAGATCGACATCTAGCGTCCAGTGGCTGAACCCCGATTACCAGTTGCTACCGCTACTTGAAGCTAGATGGCGAGCCGAACGCAAAGCATATTTTATTGCTTAACAGTTTACAACTTATAACCCGAAGTCTCTGTGTAATAAGAGGATTTCAAAAAAGAGTTCTAGTTATAATATTAGTTGTAAATTGTATAGAAATACACTTTGCGTTCGGCTCGCCATCTAGCTTCAAGTAGCGGTAGCTACCACTACGCGGGCCAATGATGCACTCTCCATCTCCGGATGAAACAAATGACGGCAAGGGCGAGTTGGGCGCGAGTTGCGCGCTGGCTAGATTCAGGCGGGTGATTCCGTGGCCATTCTGTATGTAGTACTATTAAATATTCTGTACCCCAGGGAGGCGGGCACGAAGTTGACATGCTATGGTGATAACTAGGATGTATTTTATGAAGACTAAAATGTATTATTCCGTTTCAGATTGGCACCATAGGCGGCAATTTGGCAATGAAAGCTGCACATCACGACTTCCCTTCTGATATTTTTCTGCTACTAGAGACTGTTGAAGCTACAGTTACTATAGGTACCTACAGGTTTATTAAGCAACTAGCTTCTGCCTGCGACTTCGCGTGGAATTCGGTAATAGCGTTCCCGCGGGAACTGCAATTTTCCGGGATAAAAATTAGCCTATATGCTGTAGTGTTATAAAACTACCCCCACTCAAAATTTTGTTGCAATCGGACCAGTAGTTTTCGAGTTAAATCCGGACATACATACATACATACATACATACACATACATACATAATATCACGCCTTTTCCCATAGGGGTAGGCAGAGACCACTTCTTTCCATTTGCTACGACTCTTGCATACTTCTCTCGCTTCTTCAACTTTCATCCCGTTCCGCATACATGCTCGTCGGTTTAAAGTACTTTTGACCTGGCCTTTAATCAGATTGTCCTGAATTTGATCCAAGAACATTCGCCTCGGTCTTCCTCTTCCAGCACCTCCATTCACACTAGCCATATAAATACTTTTTGTCAGTCTTCTCTCATTCATCCTTTCCATATGCCCAAACCAATATAGCATACCTTTTTCTATTTTTGTCACTACATCCTCTTTCACACCACACCGCTCCCTTATCACGCTATTCCTTACCATATCACTCAATTTAACATTTGCAATATTCCGCAATGCTCTCATTTCTACAGCATTGATTTTACTTTCGTGCTTCTTCTGCCATACCCAACTTTCACTACCATACATAAGTGTCGGCACTAGCACACCTCTATGTACAGCCACTCGAGCCTTTGCCGAGACTTTGTGGCTAGTCATAAAAGCATGCAATGCCCCATTTATTGAATTTCCAGCATTCACTCTTCGTTCTATGTCACCATCACACTTTCCATCCCTAGTAAATTTTGAACCCAAATATATGAATTCATCCACTTGTTCCACTTTCTTACCCCCTATCATAATTTCACACAACGTCCTAAATTCATCTCTTTCAAAAACCAGAACTTTCGTCTTGCATACGTTGATTTTCATACCCTTTCTTTCTAAAGACACATGCAGACTTGTTACCATCTCTTGTAACTCCTCAGCTGATGACGCAAGTATTACTTGATCATCCGCATAAATGAGACATTTGACGAGTAACTCATTCATTCTTAAGCCACACTCTTTCTCTTTCAATTCCTTTAGGCAGTCATCAATGAACACGTTGAACAGCCACGGCGACGCTACACATCCCTGTCTAAGACCTTTATCAATCCTAAACCAATCAGTGTACGCGCCGTTCACCCTGACACAAGCACTAGAATTCTCATATAGAGATTTTAATGCTCGAATTAGGTTGTCGTCCACCCCCTTCATAGACAAGGCCTTCCATAATTCATCCCTCTCCACTCGGTCGTAAGCTTTCTCCAGGTCCACAAATACGCAATAAACCTTGTGACTTTTAGCCAAAAACTTTTCGGTTATGCCACGTAAGGAGAAAACCTGGTCCGTACATCCCATTCCCTTTCTAAATCCTGCTTGAACATCCCATATCCTTTCATCTGTTTCTTTCACTACCCTTTCAATCAATACTTTTGCATATAATTTCCCCACAACACTTAAGAGGCTGATTCCCCGGTAGTTTTTGCAGTCCTGCTGTGACCCTTTCCCTTTAAACAACGGTACGATTACAGCCTTGCACCAGTCACTTGGTACTCGGCCTATCCTCCAACACAGGTTGAAAAGGCGGTACAGCTGACTCGCAACTACACCCTTTCCAGCTTTAAGCATCTCAGCTGAAACTCTGTCACACCCAGCAGCCTTACCTACTTTCAAACTAATCAGTGTTTCCATTACTTCATCTAGACTAATTTCACTTTCATTCACATCGTCTTGAAATTCGTTGCAATCATCATTTACTACCTGTCCTTTTCCAAACAAACTTTCAAAATATTACATATTACATATTATATTGTATTTTGTATACATACATACTTTTTTCAAAAATCATTTTTGTGTGTTCAGTATATAGTTCCCTCGACTTGATTTTTTAATTTTCAAGCTACACACGTGACTTCTTCTACAGACTTATTAGTAGTATAGGTTAGGTATAGATAATTATACTCTGCTTCAACGATTCTGGTTAGCCGTACGCTCTTAAGTTGTGTCGATACTAGCTTCTACCCGCGACTTCTCCGTATAATTTCATACAAAATACAATAAGAATGTGTTTTTTCCAGTGAATAATAAATTGGAGAAGACAGATTTAAAGATGCAAGACTTCCTTAGTTTGGATCTGAAAGACAAGGTGATTCTGAATGTGAAACTACCGCCATTGTCTGAGAACACGCATATAAGAACTTACAAGGTAAGTTCATACTAATTTTATCTTAAATTCATTTCTTTTTGTAGTTTTATTTTTTGTAAATATTACGTTTATTGTTACTTAGCGAATATTTATTCATTTAAGTAATTCTTTGTAATTTTCTGTTTTATTTGTTATCGTAGTCTCTTGGTCAATTATTTATAGGTATTATTTGTTATTTAGACGATATTGATTGAAATTAATTTTCTTTTTATTACAATCTAAGAGCAGGTACAATTTGTTCTTGGTAGACTTCTTAACTTGCTTCCACCGGCTTCCCGCGATCCTCACGACGACCTCGTGACGAGGTCGTCGCTCCATCTTGTTGGAGGCCTACCGACAGCTCGTCTCCCGGTTCGTGGACACCACTCGAGAACTTTCCGGCCCCATTCCGGCCATCAGTTCTGCGAGCAATGTGCCCCGCCCACTGCCACTTAAAGGGAAACCGGTGGAAGCAAGTAGCACAGGACCGGTCTGAGTGGCGAGCCTTGGGGGAGGCCTATGTCCAGCAGTGGACGTCTTTCGGCTGAAATGATGATGATGTTGATGAGACTAACTTAAGCTAATGCGCTTCTTCTGATTATTTAAATCATGACCGCCAAAGCCCAGTAGAAAATTCAAAACTAACGTCAAAAACAGTACAGATGTGAAAAATTGCTGAATAACCAAAGCAAAGAGGCCCACCGTATTCCTTCTCACTAGTTAGCGCCACTGTCTATAAGGTGTTGGCTGTCAATGTCAACGTTTGTCGTTTCATACAATAGTGTCAATGTCACCGTGACATTTGACGTTTCGGAGACCTCAGTGAACTCAGTGTTACCAACTAATCGTGTAATATGGCACACTAGCTTCTGCCCGCTTGGAATTCGGTTATCGCATTCCCGCGGAAAATATGCGTTTCCCCGGGATTAAAAATACCTAGCCTATGTCCTTTCCCGGCACTTCAACTATTTCCATGTCAAAGTTCATTTAAATCGGTTCAGTGGTTGAAGCGTGAAGATTTAACAGACAGACAGAGTTACTATCGCATTTATACATACATACATACATAATATCACGCCTTTTTCCCATAGGGGTAGGCAGAGACCACTTCTTTCCATTTGCTACGACTCTTGCATACTTCTCTCGCTTCTTCAACTTTCATCCCGTTCCGCATACATGCTCGTCGGTTTAGAGTACTTTTGTACTTTTGTGGCCTTTAATCAGATTGTCCTGAATTTGATCCAAGAACATTCGCCTCGGTCTTCCTCTTCCAGCATCGCATTTATAATGGAAATAAATTGGAATAACCTACCATTTTTTCTCTCCAGGTTACGCCTCGCGCCCAAAACGCACACGCGATCCTAAACGCGGGTTTCCTCATCGAGCTCGACTCGTCTCGCGTCATAACGAAGTGTATTTGCGCCTTCGGGAATGTTCGGCCCGACTTCGTGCGAGCTCGGGACTCCGAGCGAGTTATGACGGGGAAAGGGTTAGAATCGGCGCTGAAGGAGGGAATCGAGGCTTTGAAGGCTGAACTGCGGCCGGTTGTGAATCTACCGGAGCCTTCACCTGCTTGTCGGGAGAGAATCGCCTTGGGACTGCTGTATAAGGTTTGTAAAAGAACATCTATGTATTTCTATATGTAGGTAGTGTTGAATTTTCACAAACGCGCTCAGGTTGCAAGGATATACCATCTATTTCAATCTCATGCTGTTATTACCCTATAATTATTTATTCACCTTCCGTGGTTACTTTTGCATCAAGTTTCGGCTTTGGGAGCCTTATTTTCATCTAAAAATCCAATTAATAGTACATTACACACCTAGGGCGGTCAAGTAAAGAAAGTCTCAGATCGCGGGTAATTGAGGCCCGAGCCGGAGGCGAGGGCTATATCTAGCGGTCTGAGGATTTCTTTACGACCGCCCGTGGTTAGTATACGATTTTACGTCACCACCTGGCCGTGAAGAGGGATTTTTCGTAGCGCCCAAGGGCGGTAAATCCCGCTTTTCGGCCTGGTGTGACGTAAAACATTTAATTTCCCCTTCCGCAACGTTAGGGTATAACTTCGTGAGTTCTTGGCGCTCGGAGCGCGCTATGACAGAGCGAAGACTTTCAAAAGGACGCATTTCATTTTTTCTATTGAATTTGTAGTTACCTACCACAATAAAATAAGTATTCATTTCGTTTCAACAGCAACTTGGAAGTACACTTAACCGCAATGAAATTGGGTCACTTTGTACAAGATTTTCCATACAAACTGATCCGATTGCATTGCGGTTGAGTGTATTTATGTCATTTGTGTGGATAACTCGCTCTTCTACATACTTACCACAGTGCAAATTTAACGAGTAATTTTTAAATTTAACTAAATTTGAAACTTGATTAAGTGCCGAATATCAATCAATATTTTCATTAATTTCTTCCAGACTCTCCTATCACTGGCTCCCAAAGTGAATCCTCGATACGCTACCGGCGCTACGTCCCTGCCTCGCCCCGTGTCCCGGGGTACTCAAACCTTCGACACCGACAAATCGCTATGGCCTTTAAACGAACCTGTGCCGAAATTAGAAGCGCTCACTCAGGTAAGAACGGCTCGCCCTTACCGTCTTTGTTTCATCCGGAGATGGAGAGTGAATCGTTGGCCCGCGTACTGGTACACACACATTTACAAGTGTACAGACGTCCTCGCACGCCAACATTGACACTTCATTCGAATTGTGTTCGTAATCGTGCTTTTTTAATCAATGCTG
Source organism: Aethes cnicana (assembly GCA_963971205.1). Classification (NCBI taxonomy): domain Eukaryota; kingdom Metazoa; phylum Arthropoda; class Insecta; order Lepidoptera; family Tortricidae; genus Aethes; species Aethes cnicana. The sequence goes on from OZ020284.1 coordinate 1,994,934, forward strand.
AAAGAAGCTGTGATAGCCTGATGGTTCGAATCCGGCTTGCACTCGACTTATGTGCGAAATTTAATTCGAATTTACTACTGAGCTTTTCGGTGAATTAAAACATGGTGATGACACCTGCATCACCACCACCACAACAACAGCCTATTTACGGCCCACTGCTGGGCACAGGCCTCCTCTCATCACAAGAGGGCTTGGGCTATAGTCACCACGCGGGCCCAGTGAATCTTGCACACTGCGAAGTAATTCAAGGATGTGTGTGAAGAAAAGCAGACTGTACTTACAACACGGAAGCAAAATTATTTTAATTAAGATAACATTCCACGTTAGAATAGGGATGACGACAACTTTTTTTTCCTTAGTCTATCACGAAGATTATTGAAAAGTATTGGACACGTATTTTTTCTTTTTTCACGTAATCAAACTTATACGGAGATATATTGAGTTGAAATGTCGCGTGACGTCACGGTTAGGTACGATTTATACCTAACGCTGACGCAGTTAGCCCCCACTCTCCAACTTTAATGCGTTTTAACTTGGTCATTCTTCGTTAATTTGATAAAACAAAAAAATACGTGTCTAATATTTTTTTATTACCTGACTAATTAGAATTTCGATTTCTTCACCCTGTCGTCATCCCTATTAAGATACCTCGCTGCTTTTAATATTTCGTTTCGCTCTGGATTCAATCCGTCAAAATATACCACCGCAGTAAAATATACCATTTCACTCCCTAGTCATAAAATCTGCTATTGTTTACAGTGTTCGGGCGAAGCGAGATACTCGTGCGACGTAAATTCGTCCCCGCGCGAGGTGCATGTAGCATTTGTGCTATCGACCATTTGCGTCGGTGAAATCGACCACATTGACGCTTCCGAGGTCTTGGTAAGTGTATATTTACCAGCACATTTATTTTGTTCGTTTCATTTGCGATCAGTCGTTATAGTCTAACGACGCGAATTTGTTGAGTGCTTGGTGGCGTTCCGATAGCTCCCTCCATTGAGGCAGCAATCACTGTGCTTTCCTTTAACGGGTGGCTAGGTCCAGGATGTCAGACCTTTTCAGCCCCTTATTATAGGGTTGTTAGTTTCACTGCCAGTGGGTTGGGGTACCAGCACATATGATACATGTATATCGATCAATAGAATCCATACTAATATTATAAATGCGAAAGTAACTCTGTCTGTCTGTGTATCTTTTACCTCCTCGCGCTAAAACTCTGAACCGATTTAGTTAATTTGGCATGGACATAGTTCGAAATAGGCTACTTTTAATACCTGAAAAACGCATAGTTCCGTTATGTTTTTTTTTAAAACATGGGTGATCCTTCACATCTAGGCATTACGCACACAGCATAAACAATAAGTGTTCATTATTTTAACATCCATTATTACCACAGACTTGGAATTATTGCCATGCTTGAATTGGTGACAATGGAGGCCATCTCCATATATTTTTTTCTGGACCCTTGGAGACTATACATCTCTAAGATCTTAGGTTTAATTTTAAGTTAGGGACTATCTATACATCCCTTCAATGTAATTTTATTTCGTACAGTCAAGGGCATTAATATGTGGACACTTTTGCATCCTATTCCGTTGTGTTAAGGTCCAAAAGTGTATACATATTAATGCCCTTGACTGTGCCTATGTGAATATTTTATACATGTACTTAATGTAAATTTTGAAAAAAGCCTTCTGCTTGAGTTTGTTGCGGCGCTTCTTCTCAAGCAATGGGTCTAGGAAGCGCTGGTAGATTCTTTTTCTGACGTGTAAAAGTGCCCCTATGTGGCCAAGTTGCTGAATAAATGATTGAATTTGAATTTGTATTAATTTTACTTTTATTATGCTGATTATTCTTTTTTTTTACAATTAATGTTTGTCTCTTATGTTATGTCTCAGTATGTTTTTAACTAACGGAAGACCAGCGCTGGCATGGATGCTATGCTGAGTTGGGAGTGGGACCATTTCTTGACAGACCGCATTTTTTTTGTTCTGTGTTTGCTCTTTCTTTCATGTGTTTTCTTGTCACGAATAAGTTATTTCTTTCTTACTAAACCAGTCTTTGAACACTCAAGGAATAGAGGCTATAACTTCTGCTGGTGATCTTCCATCTACTTCCAGAAACTTCCAGGCGTTATATCGTTCCACTCAGCAAAAGACATCCCCGGGAAAAACTCTTTCACGCCCTCAGAAGTTCCCTGGCAAGCATTTGACGAAGAAATCTTTGCGAGCAAGACTATTTCTTACTACGGACAGCCTATTGGAGTAGTAGCTGCTGTGAGTCACAAGGTGGCCTTAAAAGCTGCAAGGATGGTGAAAGTTCAGTATAGAAATGTTGGAAAGCCTGTGTTGAGTATTGAAGAGGCATTGGCAGCCCCTGACAAGGATAAACGGGTTAGTATTCAAGATTGTGTTTAATGATATTGATCTTATATATGTCGACACATGGCCGAGATCCGCAGCTTTTAGGAGCTTTCATCGTAGCTTGTATGGGTGTCCTGGGCTGGGGAGATTATATGGCACTCATGGAGCGATCTGAAAAGCACGTGATGCCTGAAGTGGAGTTAGCCGTAGTTAGGATCTTGTCCTGAATATTTCTCTCTCAATTTCCAATGACAATCCACATCGTGACATTCGTTAGATGGTTGACAGCTATCTATGACCAAACTGAAATATCATCAGTGCTCTGCATTCCGCCAGTACCAAAGTAGGTTACATAACCAGCCCACACAGCCAGCCAGGATATGGAAACCAGCATCAGCATCAAATAACAGGCGTCCCCACATATATATAAATCAATTTCCGTGCGTTAGTCTGGCTAAGGCTCAAGAACCGCTGGACCGATTTGGCTGATTCTTGTTTTGTTTTATTCTCCGTTATTTAGGGAAGGTTTTGAAAGAAAAAATATCGGGAAAAGTCAAAAGGAACAGCTAAAAAATTTATCGCTATCGGGTGGTACGAAGTTCACCGGACCAACTAGTAATGAATAAAAATAAAATGTCTACGGTTTAGCAATGATACAGACCCTTTTAACCAACTGCGCCAGAAGGAGGGTTAGGTTTTTCGAGTGTATGTATATTTCTTTGGCACGCTGTGTAGCCTAAATGGCTGGATGGATTTTAGCTTGCGAGGTGTCGTTAGATTCGTCTTAATCGTGAAAGTGACACTGGATATATCAAAGTTGCAAAAAACAAAATGGCTGACGTTTGGAGGCATTTTAAACGTTTCTAATAAAAAAAATTGTCATAGCCTATCGAGTGGGGTATCAAAATGAAGGGCTGAATGAATGGATCACAAAAAAAAAACATGTGTGAAATCAAAAGTTTGTTTGCATTCGGGTTATACGTTTTTGCAAAAATCGAGTTATTTATTTTATTATATTGAGTTAGTTATGGTATGTGTTGGCTAAAGAGCACAGGCCACCTGATGGTAAGTGGAGACTGTGGCTCATGCGACATAAGTAACCGTAAATGCTAAATTTCAGCTTTCTACGACCAATGGTTTCGGCTGTGCGTTATCATCAATCAGTCAGTCAGTCACCTTTGAGTTTTATATATTTAGACTGGCTCTTCCTCGCAACTTCGTATGCGCAGAAATATTAAAAAGTAAAATCCCGATTTTCCCGTTCCCGTGGGAATTTTACAAAATCCTTTCTTATCGGATGCCTACGTCATAACATCTACCTGCATGCCAAATTTCAGCCCGATCCGTCCAGTGGTTTGGGCTGTGCGTTGATAAATCACTATGTCAGTCAGTCCGTCAGTCACCTTTGAGTTTTATATATTTAGAAAATTGATGATTGTAAATATCAATTAAAAATCATCGCTCCACAGATACGCGAAGAAATCTCCATCAAACCTACAAACAAGGGTGTGGACACCGTCCAAGTCTTAACCGGGACGTTTTCCATCCCATCCCAGTATCACTACACTATGGAAACACAGTGTTGCACCGCGACTAACACGGAAATTGGTCTGACGGTCCGTTCGTCCACGCAATGGATGGACCTGGTCCAAGTTGCCGTGAGCCAGGCTTTGGGGATCCAGGAGAACCAGTGAGTCTTAAAGATAAACACTGTACACTGAGCTTTTCGGTGAAGGAAAACATCGCGAGGAAACCTTCACATATCTGCGAAGTAATTCAAGGATGTGTGTGAAGACCCCAATCTGAATTGGGCCCGCGTGGGGTCTTAGCCCAAACAGTCTCATGGTAAGAGGAGGCCTGTGCCCAGCAGTGGGCCGTAAATAGGCTGTTGTGGTGGTGGTGGTGGATAGCTTCTGCCCGCGACTACGCTTGCGCAGGATTCCGTTATCGCGTTCCCGCGGGAACTATGCGTTTTTCCGGGATAAAAAGTACCCTATGTCCTTTACCCGGACTCCAAATATCTCTATACCAAATTTCATCTAAATCGGTTCAGCGGCAGCGTTTGAAGCGTGAAGAGGTAACAGGCAGACAGAGTTACTTTCGCATTTATAATATTAAACTGTCTGTCTGTTACCTCTTCACGCTTCAACCGCAGGACCGATTTGGATGAAATTTGGCATGGAGATAGTTGGGGCCCCGGGAAAGGACATAGGCTATCTTTCATCCCATAAAAACGCATAGTTCCCGTGGGAACGCGATAACCGAATTCCACGCGGGCAAAAGCTAGTTTATAATATTAGTATGAATTCTTAGCGTTATCGTCATATTAAGTTTAAGTTAGGGACTATACATCCCTTCAATGTAATTTATTAAATTTTTAATATTTTATACATGTAATGTAAATTTTGAAAAAAGGCCTTCTGCTTGAGTTTGTTGCGGCGCTTCTTCTCAAGCAATGGGTCTAGGAAGCGCTGGTAAATTCTTTTTCTGACGTGTAAAAGTGCCGCTATGTGGCCAATTTGCTGAATAAATGATTGAATTGAATTGAATTGAATTAAACCGCACCGTCCCCAGGGTGCTAGTGACGGTACCACGCGTGGGCGGCGCGTACGGCGGCAAGGCGTCTCGCTCGGCGTTGTGCGCGTGCGCATGCGCACTCGTCGCGAGGACCCTCAACAGGACCGCCACGCTCGTGATGCCGATTACTGACAATATGGCCGCCGTGGGCAAAAGACAGCCGTGCAGGGCTGAGTATGAGGTTAGTACGATGGTTGCACTCATGGTCTAAGAAAACAAGGTCTCCCGCTCCGGGTGACGTGTCACCGTAACGTCAAAGTCGAGTTGCCACTTTATTGCAATAAAAAAGAAATGAAGGAAATATTTTCCGCCGTTATAATGCAAAATTAATTACTTGCGCATTACAATTAGGGCTTGTGATATACGTGTTACACGCGGAACCGTAGCTACGTAGCCTTAGCACCGGCGGTGCTAAGATCCCGTACTACACGGTCACGTCAAAGATACGTATCCGTTTCTGGATTCGGCTACGTTCCCGCGAATCTCGGCTTCGGCTCCGCTCCGCTCGGTTGTTGAAAGAGAGCTTGTGTCGAACGGACCCTTCGCATTATGTGTTATACTCGTGGTCTTTGCATTGATTTGATTCCAGATGTTTTTTTTTTCAAGTAATTACATATTGGTATTATTCTGTTCTCTGATAACCAGCCATTATGAGTTTGTACAAAAAAAAACCAGAGGTGGGACTGGTGTGATTTTTGAATCTCACCGGTGCCTTTTTTTGTATTTGTATGCAGCCGATGACTATTTAGTACGAAATAAGCCACCCGATGAGAATCAAAAATCTCAGGTATAAATAAGATACGTATCTCCGTGTACACGTAGCTACGTATCTTAATTACACGTAGCCGAATCACACGGAGCAAACGGAGCGGATCTCCGTTGCCGAGTAACACGGCAACGGAGATTCGGCTACGGGTACACGAAACACGGTCACGACCAGGAGCACTAATTACAATTGTCATTTACTTGTTTAAGTACACAAAATGGGACAAGTTAGAAACAAATGAACGTAATAATTTAATGAAACACTCACAGGATACATGGGGGTCGGGGATTATTTTAATAGACCACTTGCAACACACAGCGCTTACGCAGCAGCTTATAATGATGGGCAAAGTTGCCGGCAAAAGATCAGTCGGCCGTAGAAAGAAGTCGTGGTTGCGCAACATACGCGAGTGGACTGGGATCACGAGTGCCGCAGAACATTTCACTCTCGCCAAAGATCGGGCGAAGTATGCAGAGCTGACTGCCAACCTCCACTAGTTGGAGAGGCACCAGAAGAGAGAGAGAGAACACACAGCGGTGCGAATGACGTAAGGGTGACACCCACACTACTACAGAATACCGGACTGTCATACCTGGCGAAGTATATTATTGTATCATGGTTGCGCTCACTGAATTGACAAAGTGTAACATTGTCAATGGAACAAATAGGACAATATCATTCCTTATTTTTATCGTAAGTGCCTAAAGTTAGGCCGTGTCTGAGCAATGTTTTCATTTCTTTGTATGGGCAGAAAAAATCTAGACAGCAGTAGTTGATTAAAAAGGGAATTTCATTTGTTTGCCATATAAATTTAATTTAATCTGTCCAGATTTTTCCTTCACGTCCAATGATTGTTTCGTCACTCGTAACAGAGTCGATCTGCTTTTTTTTAAAATCCCAATTTTCAGTGCCGACATACCCTTGACCAAAAATTCAACTATGCCATTTTTTTATAATGTGGATGGTATAGACGAACGAGCGCACAGTTGATCTAATATTCCTTAAGACAGCTCTCTAACAGTCCTATTTATATAAAAACACACTATACCTACCTCGGCTGCCCTGGCGATTGCCGGACTCATCTAGAAGGCTTTTTCTTTCTTTCTTTCTTATTGTTCGACCGACAATAAGAAAGAAAGAAAAAAAAATATTCATAACAATACGCTACTAGGCGGCCGCTGCAATGGGGGCTATCGCGTGTGAATTTGCCACTAGAGGCGCTAGTGTCGCGTGAGGTCCATTAACATTCACTTTTCACTGATTTTGGCGGGCTTCGTGACATAAATGATAATTTCTTTAATTTACATGTTGAAAAGTGATCTCCTTCGTATCGCAAATATGGATTATTTGGCGTTGGATGTGAATGCTTTAAAAAAAATCATTTTTTCAAACAAAACAGATCTGCACTACATTATGGCATAGCTACTCGATATGATGATAGTTATTTATCTAAATATATAAAACTCAAAGGTGACTGACTGACTGACATAGTGATCTATCAACGCACAGCCCAACCACTGGACGGATCGGGCTGAAATTTGGCATGCAGGTAGATGTTATGACGTAGGCATCCGCTATGAAAGGATTTTGCAAAATTTCCACGGGAACGGGGAAAAATCGGGATTTTACTTTTTAATATTTCTGCGCATACGAAGTTGCGGGGAAAAGCTAGTAATTAATAAACTTAATGAGATTCAAGATTGAAAACTTTGTTTCGGCGCCGAACTTATAAAGTCGCCTTTGACAGCTATGCCTCTGGACCTTAGTCAACAGTGGCGGCAACTGGTGAGCAAAGAAACGATAGTCCCCATTATGTACCTACTATTATTTTTCTTTCTTCAGGTAGGCATAAGCGACGAAGGCGTCATTCAATATTTGAACCTCGAATACTACTCCGACTGCGGTTATTCTTTCAACGACAGCTCAGGCTCCGAGATAGCGGGGACTCTCACTAACCTGTACGAAAGCAGTCGCTGGCGCATCACTGGACACAGCGTACGCACAGACAAAGCTTCCAACACCTGGTGTAGAGCTCCGGGTAAGTTTACAGCGCCATCTATTGACAAGGGCAATGCATCGCCAAGTGGTTTGGGATCATGGAGGTAATAAATAAGTACCTACATAAGTACACAGCGTACGCACAGACAAAGCTTCCAACACCTGGTGTAGAGCTCCGGGTAAGTTTACAGCGCCATCTATTAACAAGGGCAATGCACCGCCAAGTCGTTTGGGATCATGGAGGTAATAAATAAGTACACAGCGTACGCACAGACAAAGCTTCCAACACCTGGTGTAGAGCTCGGGGTAAGTTTACAGCGCCATCTATTGACAAGGGCAATACACCGCCAAGTCGTTTGGGATCATGGAGGTAATAAATAAGTACCTACATAAGTACACAGCGTACGCACAGACAAAGCTTCCAACACCTGGTGTAGAGCTCCGGGTAAGTTTACAGCGCCATCTATTGACAAGGGCAATACATCGCCAAGTCGTTTGGGATCATGGAGGTAATAAATAAGTACACAGCGTACGCACAGACAAAGCTTCCAACACCTGGTGTAGAGCTCCGGGTAAGTTTACAGCGCCATCTATTGACAAGGGCAATACACCGCCAAGTCGTTTGGGATCATGGAGGTAATAAATAAGTACACAGCGTACGCACAGACAAAGCTTCCAACACCTGGTGCAGAGCTCCGGGTAAATTTACAGCGCCATCTATTAACAAGGGCAATGCACCGCCAAGTCGTTTGGGATCATGGAGGTAATAAATAAGTACACAGCGTACGCACAGACAAAGCTTCCAACACCTGGTGTAGAGCTCCGGGTAAGTTTACAGCGCCATCTATTGACAAGGGCAATACACCGCCAAGTCGTTTGGGATCATGGAGGTAATAAATAAGTACCTACATAAGTACACAGCGTACGCACAGACAAAGCTTCCAACACCTGGTGTAGAGCTCCGGGTAAGTTTACAGCGCCATCTATTGACAAGGGCAATACACCGCCAAGTCGTTTGGGATCATGGAGGTAATAAATAAGTACACAGCGTACGCACAGACAAAGCTTCCAACACCTGGTGTAGAGCTCCGGGTAAGTTTACAGCGCCATCTATTGACAAGGGCAATACACCGCCAAGTCGTTTGGGATCATGGAGGTAATAAATAAGTACACAGCGTACGCACAGACAAAGCGTCCAACACCTGGTGTAGAGCTCCGGGTAAGTTTACAGCGCCATCTATTGACAAGGGCAATGCACCGCCAAGTCGTTTGGGATCATGGAGGTAATAAATAAGTACACAGCGTACGCACAGACAAAGCGTCCAACACCTGGTGTAGAGCTCCGGGTAAGTTTACAGCGCCATCTATTAACAAGGGCAATGCACCGCCAAGTCGTTTGGGATCATGGAGGTAATAAATAAGTACACAGCGTACGCACAGACAAAGCTTCCAACACCTGGTGCAGAGCTCCGGGTAAATTTACAGCGCCATCTATTAACAAGGGCAATGCACCGCCAAGTCGTTTGGGATCATGGAGGTAATAAATAAGTACCTACATAAGTACACAGCGTACGCACAGACAAAGCGTCCAACACCTGGTGTAGAGCTCCGGGTAAGTTTACAGCGCCATCTATTGACAAGGGCAATACACCGCCAAGTCGTTTGGGATCATGGAGGTAATAAATAAGTACACAGCGTACGCACAGACAAAGCTTCCAACACCTGGTGCAGAGCTCCGGGTAAATTTACAGCGCCATCTATTAACAAGGGCAATGCACCGCCAAGTCGTTTGGGATCATGGAGGTAATAAATAAGTACACAGCGTACGCACAGATAAAGCTTCCAACACCTGGTGTAGAGCTCCGGGTAAATTTACAGCGCCATCTATTGACAAGGGCAATACACCGCCAAGTCGTTTGGGATCATGGAGGTAATAAATAAGTGCACAGCGTACGCACAGATAAAGCTTCCAACACCTGGTGTAGAGCTCCGGGTAAATTTACAGCGCCATCTATTGACAAGGGCAATACACCGCCAAGTCGTTTGGGATCATGGAGGTAATAAATAAGTGCACAGCGTACGCACAGATAAAGCTTCCAACACCTGGTGTAGAGCTCCGGGTAAATTTACAGCGCCATCTATTGACAAGGGCAATACACCGCCAAGTCGTTTGGGATCATGGAGGTAATAAATAAGTACACAGCGTACGCACAGATAAAGCTTCCAACACCTGGTGTAGAGCTCCGGGTAAGTTTACAGCGCCATCTATTGACAAGGGCAATACACCGCCAAGTCGTTTGGGATCATGGAGGTAATAAATAAGTACACAGCGTACGCACAGACAAAGCTTCCAACACCTGGTGTAGAGCTCTGGGTAAGTTTACAGCGCCATCTATTGACAAGGGCAACACACCGCCAAGTCGTTTGGGATCATGGAGGTAATAAATAAGTACCTACATAAGTACACAGCGTACGCACAGACAAAGCTTCCAACACCTGGTGTAGAGCTCCGGGTAAATTTACAGCGCCATCTATTGACAACGGCAATGCATCGCCAAGTGGTTTGGCGTCATGGAGGTAACAAGTACCTACATAAGTATGGAGCGAGTAGTGTCAATTTCAAAACAATAAAAATTGAGCTTTAAGACGTGAGCCCGAAGGTCGTTTTCGTTCACCGTTCAAAAATGTGCCCAAATTTTGGCGTTCACCTTTTTTGTCTTTAGCTATAACGTCATAATGTTACATAAAGAGTGAAACAATCCTTCACCTCCGCTCACCCCCGCGGATTTGGACCAAAACTTGGTCACAGATCGAGCTCCATTTGATAGGTACTATATATGCTACATCCATGTTTGGCATACAGACCGCAACAGCGCCACCTTTTATCGAGTAGCAACACTACGTTGCTAGAAAATTTCCATCAGAAAATTCGGATCTTTATTATACAACATCGTGGAGAAATTTCCAATTTCTTCTACGTGTTTCGAGATTTGTAATAATAATGGGTACTAACTTCTGTTATGCATTTTTCCGGGATAAAGAGTAGCCTACTTTCTCCTTCTCCGGAACTCCATGCCAAATCTTATCTAAATCGATCCAACGGTTTAAGCCTGAAGAGGTAATATAACGGGACAAAATAAGACTTACGCGGGTTGTAATTTAAATAAACTTATCGACACATGGCCGAGATCCGCACCTTTAGGAGCCTTTCATCATAACTTATGCAGCGTCGCCCATACGCTGCATAAGCTACGATGAAATCCTGGGAACGATCTTGTCCTGAACATTTCTCTCTCAATTTCCAATGACAAGCCACACCGTGACGTTCGATAGATGGTTGACAGCTAGCTATGGCCAAACTCGAATACCAAAGTAGGTTACATAACCAGCACAGCCAGGATATGGAAACCAGCATCAGCATCAAAGAAGAGGCGTCCCCACAAACTCTTTTTAAGTATTACCTTAACAAGACATTGAAATTGCCAAATTTAGTTTTTTCATTTGTCGTTATTTTCGTCCACAGCTACAACAGAAGGCACTGCGATCCTCGAGCACATAATGCACCGCATCGCGCACGCCACAAAAAAAGACTCCACCGCCATACGAATACAGCACCTTTTACCTGAACACGAATCCGTCAAAGACCTCCTACTCGCCTTCAAAACTGATATCAAATACGACGAACGTAGAACTGAAATCGCAAAGTACAATTCCGAAAACGCTTGGAAGAAGCAAGCCTTAGAAATATCTGTCATGTCGTATCCTATTGGGTATTCGTGGAATTTCCCTGTCACCATATCGGTTTATCATGGCGATGGGACAGTAATGATATCCCACGGTGGGATAGAGATGGGACAAGGTATAAATACGAAGGTTGCTCAAGTATGCGCATATACTTTGAAGATTTCATTGGATAAGGTGACGGTGAAGGGAAGTGATAGTTTCGAGTCGCCCAATGCTATGGCGAGCAATGGCAGTATTACTAGCGAATGTTTGGCGTTTGCTACAGTGAAGGCTTGTAAGGAGTTGCTCGAGCGAATGGAACCCGCGAGGAGTGAGTTGAATGAACCAACGTGGGAGGAGGTTGTCAAGCTGGCTTTTAAGAAAGGTAAATAAAATACTATGTATGGTTTCTTAATTGAATAATTTTGATTGTGTGACTTGAAAATAAGCGTTTGAAGAACCGGTTAGCGTTAAATATAGCGATTAAATTTCGTATTAAAGGAAATTTCTATAAACTGTGAAACTTAACGCATTCACTGCTACTTCTTTTTACGAACTTTCGCCAGGTGCCACATCTGTCATTAAGGGAACATTGCAACGCACATGTGCGTTCGAGGCACTGCGGGAAAGTGAGCAAAACGCATATATACGTTGGTGGCAGTGAATGCCTTAACCAATGAAGCTTATTCAATGGATTGTTTGAAACAATTGACATTGACGTTGATCTTTTTTGAAGTTGGTACCGATCGGAAAAAATGTCAAGCTGTCTTAACAAATATAAACATTATATTTTGAATAGGTACAATGAAAATTAATGAGTGTACCTGTACAGTTGGTGGATTCACACTTATTCTCATACAATAAGTAGAATGTGTAATTTCTCTATTTATCTAAGTTGCGTTTTGACTTTCTACAAGCTACTATTTTTGGAACTTGAAGGAAGAATACAAGAAGGTAGGTACATTACATTTTACATAATTGCAATTAACACTTACTATTAGGCGTTCATTTTGTGAAACAATGTAGAGCCAGCACTGGAAGTGTTATAGGAAATTCAATGAACAAGTCACAATTCCTCATTTCCCCGATATTTTCAGGCATCAATCTCCAAGCCAGCTACATGACCAGTGACGGCGACTCGCTGCAAGGCTACAGCGTGTACGGCGCGTGCGCAACTCAAGTACAGCTGGACGTGCTCACGGGAACGCACGTGCTCTCCCGGGTCGATATACTCGAGGACACGGGGGCTAGTCTGAGCCCCGGGATCGATGTGGGACAGGTCGGTATCATAGAGAAATGAAACAAGAAGAGTGGCAAAGCCCATAGTGTAGTGCGTGCTAAGGAACGCGGGTTAACACTAGATCGACATCTAGCGTCCAGTGGCTGAACCCCGATTACCAGTTGCTACCGCTACGTGAAGCTAGATGGCGAGCCGAACGCAAAGCATATTTTATTGCTTAACAGTTTACAACTTACAACCCGAAGTCTCTGTGATTACACAGAGATACACTACAGAGGATTAAAAAAACCGGCCAAGTGCGTGTCGGGCCACGCGCAAAGTATAGGGTTCCGAAGTTGACGGTGCCCACAGTACCTTTCTAAGACTTATTTAGCATCTTAGCTAGCCTGTGGTATGACGTGCCCGCCCGACACCCGGAGCAACTGCTAAACGGTCGGGTAATCGGGGTTCAGCCACTGGACGCTAGATGTCGATCTAGTGTTAACCCGGGTTTCGGAGCACGCACTACAGTATTGTCTCTGCCACTCTTCTTGTATCATTTCTCTAAGTCGGTATTTACTCACCACAACAGCCTATTTCAGCTCAAGTGGGATGCCGCGCGAATTACTTTACGTTATATTAGTTCACATGTTATTATTATTAGATCCTCAAAAAACGTCACAAGAGTTTAGAAATTGAAAAAAAAATCAATAAATAAGGTTTAAACTTTATGTTACAATTGAGAATCCAGCAGATCTGACCGACCGTATGTTTGCAGAATTTGACTTTCGGAATTTGAATTCTAATAAAATTCTTTACCTACAGTCAAATGTAGTAAATCAAATATTTACTATCGGAAAATCTCGGAAATCTGACAAGACCCGAACTGTCAATCAGTTATCAAATTTTATGTCCGACATGTAGAGATCTTCTACTATCTAAAGTCCCGCGCCTTCACATTTCAAAACGCTTCAATGTATTTAAAAAGCACCACCAACACTCTCAACACATGTGCGTGCTGAGACAGCCATCTACTATGCGTTGAAAGTGTTGGTGGTGCTTTTTAAATAATAATAACAAAATTGAAGCGTTTTGAAATATAAAGGCGCGGGACTTTAGATAGTAGAAGATCTCTATATGTATGTCCTTTAATATGAAACTTTATCGGTTAATGCCGTGATGTCAATATGGTGAATTGAGGTACGTAATATTGACAAAAAAAGCGTTAAGTATAGTAAACTAGTACACCTACATTTAGAAAGAAAGAAAGAAACATTTATTCGCAACATCACACATACATGTTTACATAAAAAGAGAAATAGACGAGAAGAAGTGATAGTTGCGAAACGGTCTCAACTCAGCATATGTTGGCCTGGCTCCAGAGTCAAGCCAACGCTGGTCTTCCGCTGAGACCGCTTTACATTAATGCCAGACAATTTCCCGATGACAAATGGTTATTAACTACATCTGTAGTGTAAGTTGCCATATCATTCCAGATCGAAGGCGCCTTCATAATGGGCCTCGGACTATGGACGAGCGAGCATCTAATCTACGAGTGTACGGGGCGTCTGCTCACGGACCGCACTTGGACGTACAAGCCACCCGGCGCCAAGGACATCCCCGTCGACTTCAGAATCGGGTTCAAGAGGAACTCGGTCAATAATGCCGGCGTGCTGCGGTCTAAAGGTGAGATACTACTACTACTACTACTACTACTACAGCCTATTTACGTCCCACTGCTGGGCACAGGCCTCCTCTCATCACGAGAGGGTTTGGGCTATAGTCCCCACGCGGGCCCAGTGCGGATTGGGGACTTCACACACATCTTTGAATTACTTCGCAGATGCGTGCAGGTTTCCTCACGATGTTTTCCTTCACCGAAAAGCACAGTGGTTAATTCAAATTGAATTTCGCACATAAGAAAACTTAGAGGTGCGAGCCGGAATCGAACCCCCGACCCTCTGCATGAGAGGCGGTAGGTCGAACCACTAGGCCACCACGGCTTCAAGGCAAGGTGAGATACAATACAAAACAATACTTTTCTCAAACGTGCAATTAAATATTGATATTATGTTCTTCTTATTAGCCTGGGAAGTATCACGTTTCAGGCGCGGCTACACAATTGGTCTATAATGAAATTTCATACAAACGTTGCAGGTCTAGGCTGGTAACTCACTTTTTTTTAATTTCCATTTGATATATTTGTGGCATTCCGCCATTTAAAAAAGCTACAAGCAATATTTACTCTATGGTTCGCTATGACATTCTGCCAATACAGCTTTAAAAAACATGAACCATATTTGCTACATAGGTAGCGCAGTTTTATTTATGTAAAAAAGGCAAAATAAAATAATATTTTATTTATTTATTACATTGCATGTTTGAGAAAAGCACTATACATACATCGGCGGGGAACGGAAGTTGTCGCAACATGTCAGCAACATCCTCCTTCCCGGCATCTGTAGTAATGTACTATTTCTCAAAAATGGCCGGGAAACTCGTCATTGTCTGCTTTCTATCAGACCGCAAAGTGCGTCCTTGACGATCAGTCAAAAATTAAAAAAAAAAAAAAAAACAATTACATGCCCCGGAAATTTGTATGAAATTACTTCCACGGCAGGTATGAGCGCAGGGAATGTTGTATGAAATTTCATTATCGGACAGGTACTTTTTTGAAAACTGATAAATACGCAAATGAATTCCCAAACAGCCAAGTATGCATGTTCTGTATCTGTCAATTGACGCGAAACGAAACGTTTTTATCCGTGTGTGAAACAGCGCAATGTATTTCAGAACGGAATTAAAAAAAAGCGTGATCCATAAAGAGCGGGAATTCTTGTGTTGTATCAGATTTATTTAGCTAAATTTCATGAAAATAGTTTATTAGTTTTGTTTAAAAAATAATAAAAGGTTTTAATTTTTGCAAAATACGAGTTTTCTACATGTGAGTTTTTAACTTGCCATGTTAGTGTGTCTGTTAAAGTCAAATATCGGTGAATACGATATAAGACTGGCGTTTCAGTGGACTTGTTGTAAGTACTTGAGTACTTTGCGTGCGTGTCAATGCCGTATTATGAATACCTAATATTAAGTTTTTTTTTTAATTTTTGAGAAAAGCACTATATAAGCCTCGGCCCTTTAAACCAAATACTCAGCCTGCAAATACCTACTTTCCCGGCCACGGCAATAATGTACTATTATTAAACACTGCACATTAAAGGAACAGTACAGACATAATTAGACAAAAAGTATGGCATACAGTATTTATTTTCTTATTTTTTTACTAGCTTTCGGCCCGCGACTTTGATTTTGTGAAATTCGGTTATCTCCAGCTATCTCCATACCAAATTTCATCCAAATCGGTCCAGCGGTTGAAGCGTGAAGAGGTAACAGAGAGACAGACAGTTACTTTCGCATTTATAATATTAGTGTGGATGTAAGTAATTGGTAGGCCAACGAGCACACAGGTAAGCGGTCACTGGGGTCCACGGACACCGAACTCTTAGATCTTGTCAAGAAATCGAGAAAAGCTTTTTTTCTCAAGCGTTAACCCTAGTTTATATAGTAACTACTTATCTCGTAACTACTACTACTACAGCCTATTTGAGTCCCACTGTTGGGCACAGGCCTCCTCTCATCACGAGAGGGTATGGGCTTTAGTCCCCACGCGGGCTCAGTGCGGATTGGGGACTTCACACACATCTTTGAATTACTTCGCAGATGCGTGCAGGTTTCCTAACGATGTTTTCCTTCACCGAAAAGCTCAGTGGTTAATCCAGATTGAATTTCGCACATAAGTAAAATTAGAGGTGCGAGCCGGAATCGAACCCCCGACCCTCTGCATGAGAGGCGGTAGGTCGAACCACTAGGCCACGAAACGTAACAAAAATCGTAATTGCCGGTATTATTTCAGCCACGGGAGAGCCCGCGTTGACGCTAGCTGTGGTGGTAACCCATGCTCTGAGAAACGCCATTGCTGAGGCGCGGAAGGAGTTTGGATACAAGGACACTCAGTGGATCCATGTTGGTAAGTAGAGGATCCGTGTTGGTTAGTTGAGGATCCATGTTAAGTTGAGGATCCGTGTTGGTTAGTTGAGGATCCATGTTAGTAAGTTGAGGATCCGTGTTAGTTAGTTGAGGATCCATGTCAGTAAGTTGAGGATCCGTGTTGGTTAGTTCAGGATACATGTTAGTAAATTGAGGATCCGTGTTGGTTAGTTGAGGATCCATGTTAAGTTGAGGATCCGTGTTGGTTAGTTGAGGATACATGTTAGTAAATTGAGGATCCGTGTTGGTTAGTTGAGGATCCATGTTAGTAAATTGAGGATCCGTGTTGGTTAGTTGAGGATCCATGTTAAGTTGAGGATCCGTGTTGGTTAGTTGAGGATCCATGTTAGTAAATTGAGGATCCGTGTTGGTTAGTTGAGGATCCATGTTAGTAAGTTGAGGATCCGTGTTGGTTAGTTGAGGATACATGTTAGTAAGTTGAGGATCCATGTTAGTAAGTTGAGGATCCATGTTAGTAAGTTGAGGATCCGTGTTAGTAAGTTGAGGATCCATGTTGGTAAGTTGAGGGAAACTTGTCAATAGTTATCTCTGGACTTGTGCACCACCAAAATTTCGAATTGGAATTCCGAGTGTATGTGGCCGGCCGGCCTAAGTAGTAAGTTAAACGGCATATTTAAACGTCAGTTTTGAATCTATACCCGCATTTCGGACCGGATCCTTGCTGAGAAGCACCGGAAAAGATTAATCACTATTACGTTATTATAATTTCAAATTATGTGCGAAAATTATGTACATGCCATTTCTTTTCTTCTTTCAGATACACCATTCAACGTGGAGAATATCCTTGAAGCAATAGCGCCTAAGGGAGAAAGCTTTAAAATCTTGTAAATTTTATTACTAATAAAATAAGACAAGACTAAACATCTGTCACAAATTTCTGTTGTGAAATGAAATTAAGTATTATTTCTATACAAAAGTTGTAAAATAAGTATATTCATATTAATAAAGTATTGATAGAACGCTGTCTATTATTTTAGTGATTCTCTTTGTAGTTGACCTCTATATACCTACTTACTCTTTGGTTGACCTAGTTAAAAAAAATGTTGTTTTAGGTACATAAGAACTGTAGGTATTATGGTGTATAGTATGGTGGTAGTACTTCAACCCTCCATATGGAGGGTTGAAGTAAAGGAGCGCAATCTTTATAGTTCCAAAAGTGGACACAAAATCGGGTAGGTTAAGGGCGCTGCGGTCGCCACAAGTGTCAAGCCACCTAAGCGGATAGTCCGCAGTAGCGCCTTCAGATGGCGCTGCTGATGCGAAAACGGTTGTGAGGCGTGTGTATTTTGTTTTGCTGCTTATCAAATCTGCTGGACACGTTTTCAACTGTTTCGCCACATAAGATTTCGCTCCTTACCAAGACACATTCCACACTCCATAGGTATTAAAAATAAGACGAAACGACATCCGTTTAACTACTCGTCAATCAATAAATAACACACAATTTTGAAAATACGTTATTTATTAAGATATTTACAAACAATTGACCATTATCTATAGATGACACGCGAGCATCTGTATTCAAAACACAATTTAAATTTTTTTTAGGCACGATCATTAAAATTGTAGTACATTTCCAGGTGTGATTATTATTGAGGCTAAAAATACTGTAAAACAAAATTTGTTTTTCTTCAAACAGTACCTAATTCATAAAGCGCCTGCACTCAAGTCGTGTGAATATAAGACAAAACATACGACCATCACAATTTTCTTGTTTGTGAAATCTGTATCCATCATTTCATTACAAGATTGTACACGAAAAAAAAAACAAAGTAGTAAATAAATTTTCACTTAATTCTCATCTTTATTTCAATTTGAACAATTTTCTAAATTATACATGTACTGAGGGCCTAAATTCATATTTTTACATCATCCTTGGCCATAAAGTGGGATTTTCTGCCCGCTACGCGGAGAGAAAATCTCACTTCTTGGCCAAGGCAAGATGTAAAACTTTTGACAAACCACGGGCGGTAATTCGTAAAGCCCCAGATCGCATATTTATGGCCCTCACCTTCGGTTCGGGCCACAGAAACCTGCGATCTGGGACATTTACGAATTCACCACCCTAGGTCTGTAATGTACTATTACATTCGTCACACGGTCTGACAATATTGCAAACAAAGAGCCAATTTGAACTGTATAATCAAGGGCAAAGACATGTATGTACTCTACATAGCCTGGCATAAAAGAGTTTGTTGCGGCGACAGGTGGAACTAAAATTTTAAAGTTGATCAAGACATTGCTTGTTTCACAAATCTTCTACACACCGAGCCGTTTGCATGTAACTTTCATTTTTCTTCGAGTAATTTAGTTTTTCTCAAACATGCTCGGAAATGTTCGTGTTACTTTCAAAAAAAGAAGACGCGAGGCTGTCCATTGCCGGCCTTGGCCAGCAAAAACATTATTGTCGTGTGTGTGTATTTTTTTTTAAATTCGCTTGCTATTTGAGACACCTCTGTAGAGAAACTGACAAATCCATGGAGGTACAACTTCCATGGCCAAATCATCCACGATCATGGAAGTAGTAAATACTGATGTGGGGTAAGTGCGCCTAAATTTATTTCACTCCTATGCCTTGTAAACAGCCAACTACTAGTTGAGTAATATTTATAGGTTTCGATATATTTATGTTAGGCGCTCTTACCCCATCCTGGCGCAATTGCCCCGACTGACCTTACGTATTTCCTCGCTGTTTGAGAAAATCATTATATATACCTCGGCCGCAATTGCGATTGCCGGACTCGTACTAATAGAAGGCTTCGCTTCGCTCAGCCTTCTAACTGACTCGTCCGGCAATGCGCTACTTGGCGGCCTCTGCAATAATGTACTATTGTTTTGAAAGGCTTTTGCAAAATTATCATTTAAGATATCTAAATTGCGAAAGCGACCCCATTTTTTTTCAAACTCTTTTGCCAAGCTATACCGGGTGTGGCTCATAATAGGAGAAAAAATATATTTTAAAGATGATCCCACAGAGTATCCGCAGTTACCTTGACCAGATCCTTATGCTCTCAAGTGCTTAAAACAATCATGAATGACAATGTCAAATATTGCAACTGAGCACAATGCGTTTGCAATACATTGCTGGCTCGATTAATTTAGATAGATTAGAATTGATCCTTTCGCCTTCTCCACTTTCCTAAGGTTGACTGAAGAGATCGCTATTTAACGATAAGTTCGCCTGTTGTTTACCTATTTAATCTGTATTATTTCTGTATTTTCTTTGTTTTGTTTATATGGTGTTCGATAAAGAGTAAGTATTATTATTGTTGTTGTTGCTGTTAATTTAAACCATTTGGACTTAACTACCGATGAGTTAAAGGGTTTATATTGTAATTTTTGGCTCATAATACGGGCCACACCGTGTATACAGCGACTCTATTAATGCATATATAAGCCCTTGACTATGCGCACGATCCATTGATCTATTATAAGTGAGGATTCACAAACAGCCGGAGAAAAAGGGCCCCGTCAAAACGGGTGCCTGAACAGCTGGCCAGTTTGGCCTTCGTTATAAAGAGACGTTATTAGCATATTGGAACGTATTTTCTAATGTCCATATATTTTCCATGTCCATGTTGCTCCAGATATTTTGACATATTCTGTTAGGCACTGTTCGTCCATATGTTATTACTTAATATAGGTCAATGGCACGACCCCATCTATTTTACGCTGTAAGTTTGTTTGGCTGTGATCAGTCAATTCACTCCATTCCTGGCGGCATCGGCTCAAGTGGGTTCCCCATATTCGGCGGCGCGTATTGGTTTTGCTCCTGTAAAAAGACTTTGTATTAGATTCTCAAAAACCCCACAAGAGTTCTTTAAATTACCTACAACATTGAGTCTGGTTGTACTAATAAAACAAGTCCTATAGCAAGTTAGCCATACTTACATGTGGCGCTAGTACTTGTCTGAGCGTGGGCGACGCCGCGGCGAGAGCCAGTGCCGAGGGCGGCAGCGCCCTCAGCACGGCGCTGGCGGCCGGTAATGTGCGCTCGCAGCACTTGATCCAACCTTCCCAGGCCACTTTGTTTGTCCACACCTGGGAACAATAAATGTATATTGTTATTCTGTCCCGTTGTCCAGGGGATAAAATGAGAGGAGTTTCTTTGAAAAACTATAACAACATAGAGATCTAAGATGCTTATAAAATGCTCGGGAACAATTACAACTTTTTTAATTCAGTAATATTGAGAAAGTAATGAAAACAGCGAAACATTTGACAGCTATATGCGACGTTGCCAACTTTCGGGATAAACCCTCTTAAGGCAGCCGGTGAAATTTCTGGCACAGAGGCATTCCATCTTAGGCCTCAGGGTAGGCAACGCATTCGAGATCTTATGTTTTCCTTCACCGAAAAGCACAGTGGTTAATTCAAATTGAATTTCGCACATAAGAAAACTTAGAGGTGCGAGCCGGAATCGAACCCCCGACCCTCTGCATGAGAGGCGGTAGGTCGAACCACTAGGCCACCACGGCTTCAAGGCAAGGTGAGATACAATACAAAACAATACTTTTCTCAAACGTGCAATTAAATATTGATATTATGTTCTTCTTATTAGCCTGGGAAGTATCACGTTTCAGGCGCGGCTACACAATTGGTCTATAATGAAATTTCATACAAACGTTGCAGGTCTAGGCTGGTAACTCACTTTTTTTTAATTTCCATTTGATATATTTGTGGCATTCCGCCATTTAAAAAAGCTACAAGCAATATTTACTCTATGGTTCGCTATGACATTCTGCCAATACAGCTTTAAAAAACATGAACCATATTTGCTACATAGGTAGCGCAGTTTTATTTATGTAAAAAAGGCAAAATAAAATAATATTTTATTTATTTATTACATTGCATGTTTGAGAAAAGCACTATACATACATCGGCGGGGAACGGAAGTTGTCGCAACATGTCAGCAACATCCTCCTTCCCGGCATCTGTAGTAATGTACTATTTCTCAAAAATGGCCGGGAAACTCGTCATTGTCTGCTTTCTATCAGACCGCAAAGTGCGTCCTTGACGATCAGTCAAAAATTAAAAAAAAAAAAAAAAACAATTACATGCCCCGGAAATTTGTATGAAATTACTTCCACGGCAGGTATGAGCGCAGGGAATGTTGTATGAAATTTCATTATCGGACAGGTACTTTTTTGAAAACTGATAAATACGCAAATGAATTCCCAAACAGCCAAGTATGCATGTTCTGTATCTGTCAATTGACGCGAAACGAAACGTTTTTATCCGTGTGTGAAACAGCGCAATGTATTTCAGAACGGAATTAAAAAAAAGCGTGATCCATAAAGAGCGGGAATTCTTGTGTTGTATCAGATTTATTTAGCTAAATTTCATGAAAATAGTTTATTAGTTTTGTTTAAAAAATAATAAAAGGTTTTAATTTTTGCAAAATACGAGTTTTCTACATGTGAGTTTTTAACTTGCCATGTTAGTGTGTCTGTTAAAGTCAAATATCGGTGAATACGATATAAGACTGGCGTTTCAGTGGACTTGTTGTAAGTACTTGAGTACTTTGCGTGCGTGTCAATGCCGTATTATGAATACCTAATATTAAGTTTTTTTTTTAATTTTTGAGAAAAGCACTATATAAGCCTCGGCCCTTTAAACCAAATACTCAGCCTGCAAATACCTACTTTCCCGGCCACGGCAATAATGTACTATTATTAAACACTGCACATTAAAGGAACAGTACAGACATAATTAGACAAAAAGTATGGCATACAGTATTTATTTTCTTATTTTTTTACTAGCTTTCGGCCCGCGACTTTGATTTTGTGAAATTCGGTTATCTCCAGCTATCTCCATACCAAATTTCATCCAAATCGGTCCAGCGGTTGAAGCGTGAAGAGGTAACAGAGAGACAGACAGTTACTTTCGCATTTATAATATTAGTGTGGATGTAAGTAATTGGTAGGCCAACGAGCACACAGGTAAGCGGTCACTGGGGTCCACGGACACCGAACTCTTAGATCTTGTCAAGAAATCGAGAAAAGCTTTTTTTCTCAAGCGTTAACCCTAGTTTATATAGTAACTACTTATCTCGTAACTACTACTACTACAGCCTATTTGAGTCCCACTGTTGGGCACAGGCCTCCTCTCATCACGAGAGGGTATGGGCTTTAGTCCCCACGCGGGCTCAGTGCGGATTGGGGACTTCACACACATCTTTGAATTACTTCGCAGATGCGTGCAGGTTTCCTAACGATGTTTTCCTTCACCGAAAAGCTCAGTGGTTAATCCAGATTGAATTTCGCACATAAGTAAAATTAGAGGTGCGAGCCGGAATCGAACCCCCGACCCTCTGCATGAGAGGCGGTAGGTCGAACCACTAGGCCACGAAACGTAACAAAAATCGTAATTGCCGGTATTATTTCAGCCACGGGAGAGCCCGCGTTGACGCTAGCTGTGGTGGTAACCCATGCTCTGAGAAACGCCATTGCTGAGGCGCGGAAGGAGTTTGGATACAAGGACACTCAGTGGATCCATGTTGGTAAGTAGAGGATCCGTGTTGGTTAGTTGAGGATCCATGTTAAGTTGAGGATCCGTGTTGGTTAGTTGAGGATCCATGTTAGTAAGTTGAGGATCCGTGTTAGTTAGTTGAGGATCCATGTCAGTAAGTTGAGGATCCGTGTTGGTTAGTTCAGGATACATGTTAGTAAATTGAGGATCCGTGTTGGTTAGTTGAGGATCCATGTTAAGTTGAGGATCCGTGTTGGTTAGTTGAGGATACATGTTAGTAAATTGAGGATCCGTGTTGGTTAGTTGAGGATCCATGTTAGTAAATTGAGGATCCGTGTTGGTTAGTTGAGGATCCATGTTAAGTTGAGGATCCGTGTTGGTTAGTTGAGGATCCATGTTAGTAAATTGAGGATCCGTGTTGGTTAGTTGAGGATCCATGTTAGTAAGTTGAGGATCCGTGTTGGTTAGTTGAGGATACATGTTAGTAAGTTGAGGATCCATGTTAGTAAGTTGAGGATCCATGTTAGTAAGTTGAGGATCCGTGTTAGTAAGTTGAGGATCCATGTTGGTAAGTTGAGGGAAACTTGTCAATAGTTATCTCTGGACTTGTGCACCACCAAAATTTCGAATTGGAATTCCGAGTGTATGTGGCCGGCCGGCCTAAGTAGTAAGTTAAACGGCATATTTAAACGTCAGTTTTGAATCTATACCCGCATTTCGGACCGGATCCTTGCTGAGAAGCACCGGAAAAGATTAATCACTATTACGTTATTATAATTTCAAATTATGTGCGAAAATTATGTACATGCCATTTCTTTTCTTCTTTCAGATACACCATTCAACGTGGAGAATATCCTTGAAGCAATAGCGCCTAAGGGAGAAAGCTTTAAAATCTTGTAAATTTTATTACTAATAAAATAAGACAAGACTAAACATCTGTCACAAATTTCTGTTGTGAAATGAAATTAAGTATTATTTCTATACAAAAGTTGTAAAATAAGTATATTCATATTAATAAAGTATTGATAGAACGCTGTCTATTATTTTAGTGATTCTCTTTGTAGTTGACCTCTATATACCTACTTACTCTTTGGTTGACCTAGTTAAAAAAAATGTTGTTTTAGGTACATAAGAACTGTAGGTATTATGGTGTATAGTATGGTGGTAGTACTTCAACCCTCCATATGGAGGGTTGAAGTAAAGGAGCGCAATCTTTATAGTTCCAAAAGTGGACACAAAATCGGGTAGGTTAAGGGCGCTGCGGTCGCCACAAGTGTCAAGCCACCTAAGCGGATAGTCCGCAGTAGCGCCTTCAGATGGCGCTGCTGATGCGAAAACGGTTGTGAGGCGTGTGTATTTTGTTTTGCTGCTTATCAAATCTGCTGGACACGTTTTCAACTGTTTCGCCACATAAGATTTCGCTCCTTACCAAGACACATTCCACACTCCATAGGTATTAAAAATAAGACGAAACGACATCCGTTTAACTACTCGTCAATCAATAAATAACACACAATTTTGAAAATACGTTATTTATTAAGATATTTACAAACAATTAACCATTATCTATAGATGACACGCGAGCATCTGTATTCAAAACACAATTTAAAAAAATTTAGGCACGATCATTAAAATTGTAGTACATTTCCAGGTGTGATTATTATTGAGGCTAAAAATACTGTAAAACAAAATTTGTTTTTCTTCAAACAGTACCTAATTCATAAAGCGCCTGCACTCAAGTCGTGTGAATATAAGACAAAACATACGACCATCACAATTTTCTTGTTTGTGAAATCTGTATCCATCATTTCATTACAAGATTGTACACGAAAAAAAAAACAAAGTAGTAAATAAATTTTCACTTAATTCTCATCTTTATTTCAATTTGAACAATTTTCTAAATTATACATGTACTGAGGGCCTAAATTCATATTTTTACATCACCCTTGGCCATAAAGTGGGATTTTCTGCCCGCTACGCGGAGAGAAAATCTCACTTCTTGGCCAAGGCAAGACGTAAAACTTTTGACAAACCACGGGCGGTAATTCGTAAAGCCCCAGATCGCATATTTATGGCCCTCACCTTCGGTTTGGGCCACAGAAACCTGCGATCTGGGACATTTACGAATTCACCACCCAAGGTCTGTAATGTACATTCGTCACACGGTCTGACAATATTGCAAACAAAGAGCCAATTTGAACTGTATAATCAAGGGCAAAGACATGTATGTACTCTACATAGCCTGGCATAAAAGAGTTTGTTGCGGCGACAGGTGGAACTAAAATTTTAAAGTTGATCAAGACATTGCTTGTTTCACAAATCTTCTACACACCGAGCCGTTTGCATGTAACTTTCATTTTTCTTCGAGTAATTTAGTTTTTCTCAAACATGCTCGGAAATGTTCGTGTTACTTTCAAAAAAAAAAGACGCGAGGCTGTCCATTGCCGGCCTTGGCCAGCAAAAACATTATTGTCGTGTGTGTTTTTTTTTAATTCGCTTGCTATTTGAGACACCTCTGTAGAGAAACTGAAAAATCCATGGAGGTAATAAGTACAACTTCCATGGCCAAATCATCCACGATCATGGAAGTAGTAAATACTGATGTGGGGTAAGTGCGCCTAAATTTATTTCACTCCTATGCCTTGTAAACAGCCAACTACTAGTTGAGTAATATTTATAGGTTTCGATATATTTATGTTAGGCGCTCTTACCCCATCCTGGCGCAATTGCCCCGACTGACCTTACGTATTTCCTCGCTGTTTGAGAAAATCATTATATATACCTCGGCCGCAATTGCGATTGCCGGACTCGTACTAATAGAAGGCTTCGCTTCGCTCAGCCTTCTAACTGACTCGTCCGGCAATGCGCTACTTGGCGGCCTCTGCAATAATGTACTATTGTTTTGAAAGGCTTTTGCAAAATTATCATTTAAGATATCTAAATTGCGAAAGCGACCCCATTTTTTTTCAAACTCTTTTGCCAAGCTATACCAGGTGTGGCTCATAATAGGAGAAAAAATATATTTTAAAGATGATCCCACAGAGTATCCGCAGTTACCTTGACCAGATCCTTATGCTCTCAAGTGCTTAAAACAATCATGAATGACATTGTCAAATATTGCAACTGAGCACAATGTTTTTGCAATACATTGCTGGCTCGATTAATTTAGATAGATTAGAATTGATCCTTTCGCCTTCTCCACTTTCCTAAGGTTGACTGAAGAGATCGCTATTTAACGATAAGTTCGCCTGTTGTTTACCTATTTAATCTGTATTATTTCTGTATTTTCTTTGTTTTGTTTATATGGTGTTCGATAAAGAGTAAGTATTATTATTGTTGTTGCTGTTAATTTAAACAATTTGGACTTAACTACCGATGATTTAAAGGGTTTATATTGTAATTTTTGGTTCATAATACGGGCCACACCGTGTATACAGCGACACTATTAATGCATATATAAGCCCTTGACTATGCGCACGATCCATTGATCTATTATAAGTGTGGATTCACAAACAGCCGGAGAAAAACGGCCCCGTCAAAACGCACCCGTTTGGCCTTCGTTACAAAGAGGCGTTATTAGCATATTGGAACGTATTTTCTAATGTCAGTTTGCTCCATATATTTTGACATATTCTGTTAGGCACTGTTCGTCCATATGTTATTACTTAATATAGGTCAACGGCACGACCCCATCTATTTTACGCTGTAAGTTTGTTTGGCTGTGATCAGTCAATTCACTCCATTCCTGGCGGCATCGGCTCAAGCGGGTTGCCCATATTCGGCGGCGCGTATTGGTTTTGCTCCTGTAAAAAGACTTTGTATTAGATTCTCAAAAACCCCACAAGAGTTCTTTAAATTACCTACAACATTGAGTCTGGTTGTACTAATAAAACAACAAGTTCCATAGCAAGTTAGCCATACTTACATGTGGCGCTAGTACTTGTCTGAGCGTGGGCGACGCCGCGGCGAGAGCCAGTGCCGAGGGCGGCAGCGCCCTCAGCACGGCGCTGGCGGCCGGTAATGTGCGCTCGCAGCACTTGATCCAACCTTCCCAGGCCACTTTGTTTGTCCACACCTGGGAACAATAATGTATTGATAATGTAGGGACAATATATTATTTCCTGTTGTTATTCTGTCCCGTTGTCCAGGGGATAAAATGAGAGGAGTTTCTTTGAAAAACTATAACAACATCGAGATCTAAGATGCTTATAAAATGCTCGGGAAGGGATTGAAAATGGCAAAGAAACGCACAATATCGCAGTTTTAAAAAGTGACCCAGGGAACCGTAACCATGACATGAAAAAGTTAGTTAGTTAGTTCACCCACAATTGTTTGGCGCGTGGTAGGACTGGGTTCTAGGTCCGGCCTGGTACCCGCTAACCTGCCGCCAAATAGCAGTGCTCGCACTGTAGTGTTCCGGTAGGGGTTTTTTTTTTCTATTTATTAATCAAAAATAAATGACAAAAAATAAACAATCTTGGTGCTCGGAAACCTATGTGGTTTGTATGAGCATTGCACAGTTCCTAAAACATACATTTATTAAATCTACCCACACCAGTTATAATCTAAGAGATCAAGTAAACTATGAAAGATGGCTTCGCGGCATTCAACACCGCGAACGTGCATGCACAGGCGCACCAGTTACATTCGCTTTGTTGACCGCCACACAAACGTAAACAACATCAACGCAATCGGTTAAGAGGGTTTACTCCGAAAGTTGGCAACGTCGCAAATAGCTGTCAAATATTTCGCTGTTTTCATCAATTTTTGATTATTACTGAACGAAAACATGAATTATCGCTTTATGGTTTAATAAAACATTGAGTATGGATTGCAACAATTACAACTTTTTTAATTCAGTAATATTGAGAAACAAATGAAAACAGCGAAACATTTGACAGCTATATGCGACGTTGCCAACTTTCGGGATAAACCCTCTTAAGGCAGCCGGTGAAATTTCTGGCACAGAGGCATTCCATCTTAGGCCTCAGGGTAGGCAACGCATTCGAGATCTTATGGTTTCTTAATGGGGGATCTTAGGATTTCGGTGTACATGGGCCGCTGACCACTTACCATCAGGTGGGCTGTGCGCTTGTTTGCCTATACCATTGGTATAATTTTTTTTTACTATGGATGTAATTTATCTGATTACAATCGACGTTTTTTATGCATTGACGTAATACTGAACGTACGGAAAGTTCACCGAAGGTAACCCAGGGCTCAATAAGCTACACAAAATTAAATGTTCTGTTAGCATTAACCTCCTTTTCAATGAGCAGCTGCAGAATGTTCAACACGAGGGGCTGCAAGGAGGCGTGTAACGTGAGAGCCTGGAGGACTGTCCTCATCAGCAGCACTGGAATGTCCGGCTCTTCGATCAGCGTCTGCAGAACAATGGCTAACACCTGGAAAAAACAATCATTATATCATATAGGCCTACTGCTGACTACACTGCTGGAAACAATCATCAATCCATACCTCCATACTAATATTATAAATGCGAAAGTAACTCTGTCTCTCTGTTACCTCTTCACGGTTCAACCGCTGGACCGATAGAGATGAAATTTGGCATGGAGATGATTAGGGTCCCGGGAAAAGACATAGGCTACTTTTTATCCCGGAAAAACGCACAGTTCCCGCGGGAACGCGATAACCGAATTCCACGCGGGCGGAGTCGCGGGCAGAAGCTAGTATAATATATGGGGTCAAGCAAAACGTGATGATATGATATTTTAACCACAGAATCAGCCATTGATTCTAAGCAATTTTTTTGGTTTTTTTTCCTTCCTTACGATTTTTCCACTAGAAGATTGATCGGGGTGGTCTAGAATGAAGTTACCTCTTGCGTGAATATCTGCTTCTCGGCGAAACAGAGGGCGGTGGCTTTGATGATGTACTTGAGGTCCACCACTGCGGGGTCGATCAGGTGGAGGGCGATCAGCAATTCCGCGGGGTTAACTGGGAACCGAACACGCGTGTAGTGAATTAGTACATTATGATACACACACGACAGTATGCTCGGGGTTTCTCTGCGTAAGTTCCGATTCGGAAATTCCTATTTGGGTACTATTTATCTGTATAATCCTGGATATCGTTACGGTGTACGCTATCTTGACGGTCACCAGCTCAGTCGCCCAGGTACTTTATTAATAACAAGTGGGGTCGTCCACGAAGAATATAAAATTGACGGTAACTTTTCTTTCCGATATCCGATTACCCGAAACAAACGTAACATATATGTAGCTCCGAATGATGCTCTACCTTCGAAAACTGGATTCAAATCGGTTCAGTAGCTCCGGAGATTAACTCCAACAAACAAACAGACAGATGGAAAGAGACAGAAAAATTACCCTTTTACTCTAGTAAAGATAGATAATAGATAGATGACTATTTAAATTGCATTTACTTACAAATATAACAAACTGAAAATAAAAACAAGGTGCAAATTAATACTTGAATTGGTGCTGATAAAAAAAATAAAAAAAATCTAAGTAAAACCGTCAAAGGATGCTATTTATTTATTTATTTCTCACCTGGAGGCTCTTCGTCGTTCGGGTTCTGCAGGCCGAGTAATTTGTTGAATACTTCCTTCACGACCATTGGGTTCAGTTTTATTAGTTTCGGCAAGGCAGCTATAATCTGTGGGTAAATAGTAATATTTCCTTCATTATTATTATTCATTTGTTTAAACTTCATTGCACATTAGTAAAAACTAATACAAAAGGCTAACTTAATGTCATAAGGCATTCTCTACCAGTTAAACCTTTGGGCAAAACAGATATTATGATCACACAGATCTATTTACGATAACTAGTACGAATGGATTAAATGATTATCTACTCGTATGTGTGCGTCATATATTGACAACAATTCAAAATTTGAGTAAGGCGTAATTTGAAAACCATTTCGGTATCTCGATCTAAATGACTGAATAAAGAAGTTTCAGATTTTTTCGTTCGTTATTTTTTAGAGAAAATCGAGTTCGTCAACTCACTAAATTCACTCACTCTCGCCAAAGAGCGGGCGCTACGCGCAGAACTATATCTATGCGCAGAAAGAGCTACTACGTCATTTTTGACTTACGCCCATTTAGAATGAGGAGTTTTATTTTATTTTAATTATTTGTATGAAATTGACGACTTATGAAAAAAATTAAAAATACGTGTCCTTTTAAATTTTCCCTACTTTTTAACCAGCTAATAAAATAGCTGTATTAAAAAAATATGTTGTCAATTGGTTACATACGGGTAGATTCAACACACTGTCATATAACCGGCCAAATTTACGGAATATTAAGAGGCTGTGTGAGTGTCGTTCCTATAAAGGATTATAGGAACGACACTCACACAGCGACAAGTGACATTACTTTCGTTCATTCCATTAGTGCCACCTTTCAGGAATCGATCTGAAGCAACTGATTGCAACGAGGTAGGGGAATTACACAAAACATCCCCATCGTTCGAAGTGTAGATAAACGTTCCTTCAAGATAAGATGATTACG
The DNA here is from genome assembly GCA_963971205.1 of Aethes cnicana. Lineage (NCBI taxonomy): Eukaryota > Metazoa > Arthropoda > Insecta > Lepidoptera > Tortricidae > Aethes > Aethes cnicana. Next base: position 2,025,620 of record OZ020284.1, read on the forward strand.
ATAAATGATGATCAAATTCAAATTCAATCATTTATGCAGCAAATTGGCCACATAGGGGCACTTTTACTTTTTTGGGCCTTTTTTCAAAATTTCCACATAGTTAGAAAATTTACATTACATGTATAAAATATACATATAGGTACGTACTAAAATTACATTGAAGGGATGTATAGTCCCTAATTAAACTTAAATCTAAAATCTTAGGGCCTTATCACACGCTGCGAGTTCGCCGCGTACGAGTTTTGTATTGAAAAACGCTTTCAACTCGCTCGCAAATAGCAAGTGTGATAAGGCCCTTAGAGATGTATTCATTCAGAGTCTCCAAGGGTCCAGAAAAAAAATTATTATGGAGATGGCCTCCATTGTCAAATAAATGTAAATTCCATAGATGTCGACAGTCTCAAAATGTCAATAAATAATGAAATACATCATGTATAAAAGAGTTCATTAATACATGTCAATAAGAACATGATGAGGTCTCTCACTTAAAATGTTTGACTTAGTATTATATTGAAAGCTAATGATTATTTTTAGATCTCCTAAAATAGTACACAAAATAATATAATATATATAATGTGAAGTAAAACTGAATTGTATTGCTCTGAAATAAGAGATTTTTATTAATCACACGTCACATACACTTTTAAATTACGTTTTATATAACAATTTACCTTACCTGAAATAAGAGAAACAACATTTAAAGCTATTATCTCACAATCCTTTTATAATTCGTCTTACACGTCTTCAAGCTTTTTCTTTATCTGTCACTCTCATTTGTCAATTATAAACCATCATGCAACATGAACCATTCTCCACAGAGGCACGCTGGACGTAGGTCAAATAACAAAGCGCAAATGCGCACCAAAATCTTAAATGAAGGGCAATGGGCTTCATTTACATATAGTATATAAATTCACCTCTTTCTTGGACAATCCATTGAGCACGGGGATGAGGAAACGCACGTCGGACACTCGCGTCGCGTACAATTCGCGAACTCGCGCTACCAGCTCCTGCGTGGGAGGCACTGTGGACCAGAAAAGAAATTGGTTATCGAACTTTGAAAAGGTTTTTTGTAAAAAATCTTACTACTATAATAAAGCTGAAAGTTTGGATGTTTGTTACTCAATCATGCTAAAACAGCTCAAGTAATTTGCATGAAATTTGGCAAACTGATAGTTAGTAACCTGTAATAAGATATAGGCTAATTTTTATTGTGATATTTAGTATTTTTCACTTCTCATGCTCTTAAAATGTTACTTTAGTCTCTGCACATCGGGACTAAAGCTCTTTTTTAGTCTCTAGGGACTAAAGTATTTTTTTTTTAATTGACATTGGAAACCCGCCTAAACAGCCAACCACATAGTTTGTGAAAGGAGGATTATCCCCATTTCCAGTGAACCTAGACAATTTCTAGGGCGTGAAAAAACGATTTAATTTTGTGAAACACGATTTAATGATTACGAATACCTATGAATCTTGTTTTATTTAAAGTGAATTCATTTAATAATGCATGACCCAATTAGTTTTAAAATATATTAATAGTTTTCAAGTTTGAATCTATTGGCTAAATATCATTCAAAACGTCACGTGATAAAAAACAGGTCAAGTGCGAGTTGGACTCGCGCACCGAGGGTTCCGTACCTACAAACTTGATGATGCAAATTTAACAATACAAACTTATTATTTGCGGTTGGTGAAGTAGACACGGCTACTGCGCCAACCGCAAATGATAAGTTTGTATTAGTAAATTGGCTTTTTTTGCACCAAAATATATAATATTTACGGTTATCAGATTTATTCCTGTACGTGTGCTGTAAGACCTTGCTTCTGGCTAAATTTCATGATTCTAGGTCATTGGGAAGTAGCCGGTTATCTACTTTGTTACAATAAATATCGTAATTTTGTATGAACTTCGTTTTTATTTTCCTCGCATTCGAAGTGAAAAGCAGAGTGTTTAACGCGTGACTAAACAACCATAATGACACTCGAAATATAGCCACCCTCGCTCTGCTCGGGTGGCTAAACATCTCGTGTCATAATGGCGTGTTTTAGTCCCTTGATAAACAATCTACTATATAAGCAATTATTAGCTATGTTATTGTGATTTGGCGGTATAGATGGCGCCACGGTGTCGCAGTCAAAGTCGATCTGTCAACCTGAGTGACCATTGGACCTTTATGCTATTTTAGCTTTTTGCACTAACTTTTGACAGCGTGTATGTACAGTCAGCAGCAGAAGTAGATAAGCTGTCCAGGTGTTCAAAATGACCTACACACGCCCTTAACGTCTTAAGAATAAGGTCGTGTGTAGGTCATTTTGAACACCTGGACAGCTTATCTACTTCTGCTGCTGACTGTACACATTTTGGTCTAATTTAGAGGGCATGGGCAAGCTTAGTACAAAAGTCTTTGCAGACGAAGTCGCGGTTAAAAGCTCGTAAAAAAAACGGCTACATACAAACTTATGATATACCCAGCGGTCACTCACAATGAAGACGAATCTAACGACACCCTCACAAACTAAAATAACTTAAGCTTACAGAGCGTGTCGGAAGAAATATGCATACATACATACACTCGAAAAACATACCCTGCCTTCTGACGCAGTCGGGTAAAATAAATAAAGGGACGGTATAGGCGAAAATCGAAAAAAAGGTCTCATCGGCAGAGGGGCGCGGGACGCAGCGAGCGTTGTGTCGTGCGCGCACGCTTATGGCCCTTCAGTCGTAAACATGCGCAGAAATCCCCTCTACTCTCGTCACCGCTCGAGATCCGTGCCGGGGCTTATGCGATGCTACTTTTCCTGTTGTGTTCTTTGATTAATTTTACAAAAAAAAACATCATAAGTCATCACGCTTACCTTTCTCGGTATATATATGCAGCAGCCTAGTGAGCAACGTGTCCGCGCCGCGCGGGCACTCGTGCAGCAGCGCGAGGAAGGCTGCCCGCCGTGCG